>PVLA01000058.1:600000-923611 GCA_004027455.1 Hydrochoerus hydrochaeris
TCTGGCTTCCCAAGAGGCTGACTAGTCTGGGCCATTTTGTGTCCCCATGTGGCTTCTGAGCCTGGACTTAAGTGGAAGAAACTGTCCATCAAGAGGTTATTTATGCTACCAGCTGTCTGTTCTAAAATGCAGGCTTTAAAAGCCTGAGCATTGTCTTAGCTTCCCTTCCACACCTTGCTTTTATAAAGCCTTCTCTTTCTCTAGCTTGGTTAATACTAAATTAAAATTGCACTATAAAAATCCTCTCTTACCAATCATTTTCCTATTGTAGCACAATGTAACTTTTCCTGAATATTTACCCATCTTTCGACCCCATAAGAAGAAACATAAGAAATGAGGTAGCTACCAATGCCCAGCCTGCCAAGAATCTTTTACTCACCATTATGGTGGAGGCAATATAATAATTGGATTGCTGATGTCTGAAAGAGAGTTCTACCCATTTTCATTTCAACAGCTCCCTTTTATAAAACACTCACCCCTTTCACATGGACTGTGGAACCCCCACCGAAGTGACATTGTCTCTCCAGACTGAGTTTCCTGGGAAAAGCTCTCCCGGACCTAGAAATCACTTTCTCAACCCAAGGATGGGACTCTGTTTGGCTGCTCTGAGATCCAAGAAGCCACATGGACCATCCCTATACCCAGGCATCATTGAGTACATTGTTCAGTTCACCTCCCTACACTGGCATCTCCTGGGGCTTACTCCTAGCTCCTTGTTTCATGATGTTTCCCCCAAACTTGGATATTCACTGCAATCTCCCTACAGTCTTTAAAAATGAGGCCCAGGACCAGACTACACTAGATGCAAGAGCATCATAGCTACAGAGCCTGAAAAATGTTTGCCAATCAGAGGACCCATGTGCACCCCAACCCCTTCTTACAGCAATAGCACACAACTCACCCTTCTCATGAAAAATAAGACGACTGAAAGCAGGTGGAGAAATGCCTGAAACGGTTGCCTCAGAATCCACAAATAAGTCCTACTTACTTGCAGAGATGAGGTAAAGGCAATGGTACCCAGGGAAAATCTACTTGCAGGACTTTATATAATGTTTTACATATATTATGTGCTCAGTGCTCATCTGGGGACAGAAAGAATGCTTTTAATATATCACAAATTACACCAGCTCTAAAAATGTTTTATTAATGCATTAGTCAGTTTTCCTGTTGCTGGAAAAAAATATACCTACCATGCACAATTTGAAGGAGAGGCTTAATTGGCTCATGTTTTCAGTCTATGATGGGCTGGCTCTGAGGTGGAAGCATAGAGAAAGGACAATGTGAAGCAAAGCTGCTTACTGCAGGGCGGCTGGGAAGCAGAGATGGGAAACGGGGTCGGAGAGGAATCAGAGAAGGATAGATAAAGCGCCCTAGCCCTGCCTTCATGACCACCCTTGGCTCCGCCTCCATGACCGCCCAGAGCCACGCCTCCATGACCACCCTTGGCCCCGCCTCCATGACCGCCCAGAGCCACGCCTCCATGACCACCCTTGGCCCCGCCTCCATGACCGCCCAGAGCCACGCCCCCATGACCACCCTTGGCCCCGCCTCCATGACTGCACAGAGCCATGCCTCCATGACCACCCTTGGCTCCGCCTCCATGACTGCACAGAGCCACGCCTCCATGACCAACCTTGGCTCTACCTCCATGACCGCCCAAGGCCACGCGTCCATGACCACCCAGGGCTACACCTCCACTCACTCACCCAGACATACCCAAGAGCTGCTCTGCTGGTCTCCTGTGCATTTCTTAATTCGATGAAGTTGACTTATGAGGATTAACAATCACATCACAATTAACTAATACGTCATTAATATATTTATAAGTCAAAATTAGTAATAAAAGTCAAAATTAGAAGGGCCATTTGGCATTTAATTTCTTCTCAGGCAATAGGGGAACATGTTTCTGTTAAAAGAACTAACCATACAGGACAGTGATGGTGGACGTTTTAGAGCTTTCAGTGATAACAAACAGCCTGCTGTGGTACATGGGCCTGAGGTTCACCAACACTGATCCAGAACAACTGAAATTCTGGCAGTCACAAAAGCCAGTACAAATGTGGGATTTTAGGGGGGGGGTTGGTTTGTTTATTTGTTTGTTTGTTTGTTTCAGAATTTGGAAAATAATTTGTCACAGACATTTGAAAAGTCTTAAACATCTACAAGTCTGAATGTAGCTATGGTCCCTGAAAATGTACTGGAGAGAGAATCAGCCAGGTGTCAGGGTTTGCTAGAGAAATTTGTCACAGCCAGACACTGAAAGGAGAGATAAGAAAGGGCCAGGCAGAGGCAGGAGGGACGCTGGTATCTCGTTCGGGCCTTAGTCCAGAGGACAGTCATAATCCACGTTGGGTTCCCAGGACTTTGATTATAAGATAAACAGTTTAGTATATTTTTTGCAGTCTTTATCTTGATTAAATTTACTTTAAATTTAGAACCAAAGTATATAAAAGTAGAAGTAAAAAGAAGAGATACTGCCTATATTTTGACATAGTATTAATCAATTATTTTTCCAACACATGGAATTATTACATCTGTATCAGTGTAAGACACACGTTATTGTTGTTTTACTTAAATCTAATCTTTAAAAAATTTCTATCTCCTCTGTGTTTAACACATTTGAATATCTAAATACCACTTACAATTGTACCATTTTATGTTGCTATCGGCAAAAGGTTTCAAATGCTATGCAGTTGATTTGAAATCTTGCACTTTCTATGAAGTGTCAATGTACCTCTAAATTCTCACCAATCGCATTATCAATCTGAGCCAGATAGGGGTTAGAACTAGGCTGAGTCTGACTCATTTTCCATACTGTATCGGTACCTGCAACACAATGAACGACCAAGAGCTTGGCATCAGAAGAAAGTCGTATTTGAATCAATGCTTATTTTTGAAAGGAGACGCCCGAAGGGCCCACGGGAATATTTGCCCCTAAGAAGCCAAATCCATTTACCATTCAGAAGCTGAAGTGCAGAAACAGAACTCTGACATGATACAATAAAGCTTCAATGCAGTACAGTCCGACGGAGCACTAGAAAAATCAGTGTGTCTGCTTTGTGCATCGCTAATTCAAATTATACTCCAGAAAATGACTTGCATCTGCTTCAGTAGATTATTAAGCATAACATTAATATTTAAGCAGAGTGACTCACAGCAAGAACATGGACAGTACTGATTGTCTTCAGAGACGATATGCTAAGAAGTCTTTCCAGTACTAACTACACAGTACGTTATTAAAAAGAATGATTTGGTGCCTGTTTTGGACTCAAGGATGCTGAACTGAATGAGATATTGCTTTCAAGGGCAAAGGCTGAATATTAATCCAAAAAACATATTTCCACTTGGAAATATTGAAAGCTTTCTAATGTTTCCTTAGAGTCGAAGAACTCCACTAAAAATAATACTGAAATGTTTTTTAGCAAGTTCTTGGGTGAATATGTTGGATTGTGTCATAGTAGGAACTGTGACATCTTGAATTCCTTACCCTTGCCACCTGAGAATGTGACCTTATTTTGAAATTATATATGTCATCAAGTTATCTGGCAGTCATATTGAAGTCAAGTGACTTTCATCCAATGAATAGTACCCTTATAAGACAGAAAATTTGGTCACAGGAAGAGAGCATCTGTAAGGACAGAGACAGACACTGAGCATCAGGCATAAAAGCCAAGTAGCACCAAGATTGCTGTCAACCTCCAGTAGCTAAGAAAAGGCAGGTAAATGTTCCCACCAATCTATAATCTTCAGAGAGAGAGACAGGGACACAGAGAGAGACAGAGACACACACACAGAGAGAGAGAGAGATTAAAAGGAAGACTGAGAGGGAGGGAAGGGTTGGAGAGAAGGAAGACAGGGAGGAGAGAAGGAGGGCAGGGAAGAAAGACGGAGAGGAAGAGACAGAAGGGAAGGGGCTGGGAGGAGGACTGAGGGGTGAAGGGTCTCGGCCATCAAGTTTGGGACTTCTGGCCTTTGGGTCTGCACAGGAATACATTTCTGTTGTTCAAAGCAACCCAGTTTATGGTAATTTGTTACAGCAACCCTAGGAAACTAATAGACATGGTTATATCCAAACTCATCTCTTGAGAAACCAAAATTTTGTCCTTGAGTAAATATAACATGTTAATATACAAACAACTCAGAGTGTCCTCCCACTTTTTTAAAAAGTAGTCTTGGATTGGCATCATGCTTACAAATGCCCTTAAGATTATTTTTTAAACCATATGTTACCAAGAAATAGGCGAGTTTGTGCACTAACAAGATGTGGCTCTGTAACAATTAGCCATCTGTTTATAATGCTGTTAGAACTGACATCCTTTCCATGAAAGCAGCAAAAGCACTAGAAATATTATATCTGCCAAGTTCTAGTCATTCGCATCTTACATGGTAATTTGTTTTCTCCTGAGATCGCTAAAGAGAGAAACAAACCATGCTGTGCTACAAAATAAACTTTGTAAAGCAGGTAGCTTAATAGCAAATTAATGGTATGCTGGCACGATCAAAAGAAGACCAAAAAAAAGAAAAAAGCCACACTTAGCCACACTTTCTGTAGTGCAGCCCACAATGCACGTTAAACAGATTCTCCTAGGAGCACAATATTTATTTTTTCCAAGGAGTTGTTTGAAAAACAGAAGGCAAAGTGATCTTAGGTGACTTTGCTCAGTGCCAGTTTCTTTTAAATCTTATTAGAATTCAGACATCATTATTTCGATATGCTTCTCAGTGAGTGTCCAAGTGTAAAGCCTAGAGGTTAGACTTTGTAAATAGTATTACATAAAGTCATCATGATTTACTTGCTCATTCAACAAATCCACTGAACACCTACCACAAGCCAATTGTGACGTGAAGGCTGCTGGTAAGAACTGAATCAGATTCAAGCGGTCACCAGCCTCAGAAAGTCTGTGATCCAATGGGACATATAAGCCACCAACTGCATTATAACATCATCAATGCAGTGAGAGGTCAATTCCCAAAGACAAATGGAAGGGATAATTAGAAAACCCAGCCCAGTGGTGGCAAACCCATGGCACACGTGCCATAGCCAGTTATTTGTTATCATCAAAAGCTCTTAGAGGTTCGCCATCACTGATTTTGCCCAATACAAAAGACCCAGAAAAGATTTCTTTAAAGAAGTGTCAGTGATAGGATGTCACAAACGCAGATATAACCTAATTAGTAACTACCTCCAGCAAGCCGCTTCAAGGTAGCTTTGAAAGTCACCACCATCCTTTTGGCCTTCCCGCTATCAGAAAATACATTGCTTGGCAAACTTGGGTTCTCAGTGCCTGTGTATCACTGTAGTTAGTATAGTAGAAGGTAAAAGTGCAATCTACAGGTAGATCTAGAGCACCCATTATGAGTCATTTGCATCCATTCCAAAGATTCCCTGGGCACTGTTCCAAGCATTCTATTTGACTTTTGTACCCAAAAATAAATTTACTGGGGCTGGAGATTTATCTTAAAGGCATAAGCACCTGCCTGGCCAGTGTAAGGTTGTTTGATCCCTGGTATCAAAAATAGATAGATAGATAGATAGATAGATAGATAGATAGATAGATAAATGATAGATAGATTTACTATAATAAGCATATCTCCTGTTAATAATTTATATTAGCCATTTAGGATTCATTACAGTTTCCCACAATCTAGTTCTTCATTGGTCAGTGTGACTAGGAAGTAGATTCAAGAAAAAATTTAGCATAAAAATGCCCTAGGATGGGTTATTTCTACTGCGAAGCTTGGCAGCTAAGACCCTTTCCCTTAGTACTGAGCTGGAATAACGGCTCAGTAAATGGTTGTTGGTTGAGTTTCTTTGGGATCCCTCTTTAATGAGAGACAAAAATATTGCGCAATATTTTAATATTATAAAACTATTCACTACTAACTATAAAAGAAATAAACATCTAGAAATATGTGCACCAACTCTGGCATTTGAAGCATTTTTGAAGCCTCTTCTGGTATCGATTAGACACAGCACAGATCATTCTAGGAAGTTATGCTCAAGATATGCAAATCCTAAAGTGACTGATGCCGAAACTGCTTTCAAAAGATACTGCCTCCAAATTAACTATTTACAAGAGAAGTTTTCTGGGCCTGTAGTGCAGCTCCAGAGAGTATCTTTCCATTTAATTACAGCCACTTCAACAGTTCTCTTAAAACTGAAATTTACAGAAAAACATGAAGCCTTTCAACAACCTCTTCTGCCACGGTGGTAGTGGAGTAATTGACTGTTGATGACACAGCTCATTCTCAGGGTGAAGCAGAACTAGGGTGACATTTTCAAAGCAAAAACAAGCCCATCAAAGTGCACCATATGTAGGATGTAGGATGGGTGTGTGGCTCCATCATGAGGTCTTGCTTTCAGATTAGATGCAAACACACTGTAATTTATTAGAATTTTTAAAAAGGGTGAGGATCTGATAAAAGGGGGAAACTCTCAAATTGACAGTGTGTGGAGAAAATGAGAATTTCAAAGCGGGCCTATTGAAGAGCCACTCGTTTGCAGGCTATGTAAGAAGGAAATGTATCAACCCTGAATGGGGAGAGGAAATCAGCACATCATAGAAAAGGGGAGCAAATGAAAGGCAAAAGGTCATTAATGTCAGCTTCCAAGGAAGCGGCAATTTCAAAATAGTTGAGGATGGAAAATGCAAAACTAAACTGCAGTATGAAGACTGATTTTTTTTTTAATGTAAAGAAATATAGGAGTATCCTGAAAGAATGGCTATAGTGGTGGTTTTGTTTGTCCAGCTTCTGCTTGAGGCAAGATTCGACAGTATGATGGGAAACATAGATCAAAGATGAAACCTGTGCCAAAGATGAAATGTTTTGTCCTGTTTTGATACCAATTTAAAGTTAGCCTAGAATATTTTATATCTCATCAGTTACTTATTATGATCTTTTAAAAGCATCCAATAAATATTTATTCAGCCTCTAGCCCGCGTTAAGTATTGTGCGAGTCCTGAGGGAAGCATAAGAAATAACAACAATCCTATGAAAGGGGCACCATTTTATCCCATTAACGGATGTTTAGGCTGATGCAAAGGCACTGGGGTGCCCATGATCCCAGAGCTGGTAACTGGTGGACCTGCTGTGTTTGTTCAGTCCCTCCATGAAGCAGGTGCTGAGACAGAATCAGATGTGCAAGAAATGCATGGCATTTGTCTATGAGGGGAAATAAACCAAGGGAGGTAAGAAGGATTTGGGAGAGCCTGGGACTCCAAAACAGGTTTACCCCTGCCTGTCCAGAAAAGGAGGAAGGAAGGAGCTTTGCGTGGGAAAATTCCCAAACTGCAGTGCAGGTCCACAAAATTTGGGCAAGGTTGATGAGGAGTCCCATCATTAAGAACAGTGTGCCTCAGCACCCTGAAAGATGGAGGCCTCCAGGCAGCTGCACCATCCTCAGAGCAGTGCACCCCCTGCACCAAGGGAGTAGGGAGCCCCTTTCACAGCTGCCACAACCGGGATTCTGACTCAGAACTCTTCCATCTCTATGCTGCTGTGAGCCTTGGAGCACATATATAATCAGAAATGCAACCTCTTCTACGTGCTAACCGCTGCTGCCATGCACACGTTCCCTCCATTCTTGAAGTCCACTCTGCTAACATCCAAAGCGCACATCCTATTTCTTTTCTATGAGAATGAGAAGGTGTCATCCAAACCAGCCAGAGGAAAGTAAAGAGGATGGAATCTGCGTCTCCCCTGGATTCACTGTGAAGAGTGTGAAAGCAGACAGTCTTGCTTTACCCTAGTCTGAAGATGGGGGCTCATATCCTGGGGCTCCTCCTTGGCCTAGAGCTAACTCAATACCCCCCCACACACACACACACATACACCCTTCAGATACAATTGCCTGATCTCTGATGAGAAGAGGGGGCTTTACAGCAGAGCTTTACCTTTGGCTGGGCTTGGTAAAGATGTTTGGATTAATTGCATCCATCTGTGAACTTAGAGTGAAGGTCCTTGGCCCACCCACCGCAGGGTTATGAGAACAGTCTGGCCATCCTTTGTTGAGTAAATTACATCCTCATGTAATAGAAAAAAGACATACCAATATGTCTATTAAAAGAATGCACTTGACATTTAATTATATAAGTAGCTACTATTTGCACTGGCAGAAGAATGTCAGTGAGAGGAAGTAGCTAATACCATGCATGCCTCTGTCCCCCTTACGTAGGTCACTGGCCTCTCCCAAGGCCATTACAGCAGTCTTTGCACTCACATAGGTCGCTGGCACCTCTTTTTGGCCTCTGTGTTCATCCTGTCTTCATCCAAAGGACATAACTACAATGACTTAATGGTATTAATTGGCTTTATTTTGTGACTGTAGAATTGGACAACACTTCCATCCATAAATAGAATTAGAGTTCTGATGAACTGGCCTGAAGAAAGCAGAAAAGAGACAAAAAGCAGACTGTTCATTTCAAAGCTACTTTCTTTATTAGGCAAGGTAGGGAGAGAAATCAAAAGAAAATAATGGACCCGTTAACATCAGATTACTTCTGATTACTGTTGTACGGATTAAAGGATGCTGAAGATTAAAGCAGAGGAGACTTTATTGTCATGCGGATTGGCTGGTTGGGGGAACTGGGTTGTCGCCCACTCTGCTGATTTCTCCGGGGTCAGATAACAATGTAGCTCTGGTTTGGTGAGTGGAACTTCAGAGTTTTCCTGTTTAGTGTAGTCTTGTGGGTGGGTGCAGGAGCTTAGCCCAAATCAGCGGGCTCCTGTCACTTTCTTAGGGCTCCTGTCACTTTCTTAAACACTTCAATAGGGAATTCATTCCCACCTATCGGCTCTTCCTCACTTTAATACCACCTAAGTTGTGACAGTATTTTAGGGATTTATCTCACAAACCAGTGCCTGTCACGCTTCTTCAGTGACCTCTGTGCTTATCTTCCAAGTTCCAGTGGCTCCTTCATTTAATTCTGGATCTTTTGCTTGGATCAGAGCAACTACCAACAAGTTTCGGTATTTGGAGTTTTTCTCTATGTTTTAATTTTTTTTAATCTCCCACAGGCCCTGTGGGGAGACCAATGGCAGAACTGAAAAAAGAAGCTGCTTCTACCTTGCACACCCCACAAACTGTTACTGTCAAAGAGTCTGCTCCCCTGGGTAGGCTTCCCTGCAGCCTACCTGGAAAGGGGGCAGGTTCCATCTTACTGAGAGATTGAGGCATGATGTTGACACTCCTGAAATTCTTTGGTCTGAGTCTTTGATCATATAGTAGATTTTTTGGAACCTTTTCTGGGTAGCCATGTATGACGTCCAATTTTGTAATTCTTTATAGCATTTGACTATATTTCGGACATTCCTCCAATTGTAGGAACAATGTAAGTCTCAGGTCATTCGTTGTTTTTTAAAAAAAAAAAAAACTACAGAAGTAAATAGAAGAATAAATATTATTTAACTTGTCTATGATTTGATGTTGTTACTCTTTTTTTAAATTGTGAAGCACATTTGCATTTACCTAGAGATCTGAAGATCCATCAATCTGTCTTCTAAATCCAAAGACAAGATGGGCAGATTTTGTGGCGGGCTCTTCCAGAAAGTAAATATCGTAATACATTCCAGGAAGTCAGCCTGGTGTTTTGACTATGACATTACTTCAAGTTAAGTATTCTTCACAAAATGATGTAAGAGAAGAAAATAGTAAATCTTGGTTCAATTTATTCCTTATACTGTGAGGCTTTCTCTTTAGAAGTTATTTAAAACAAATTTATCTAAAAAACCAGTCTGTGCCACAGGTGCTTTTCTCAGCTCCACTACTGAAGCAGAGCTGGGTGTGATTTTGTGCTTCCCAAGTATTTCTACCAAATGTCCTTCTCATGCTATAAATATTAAACAAAGGGGTAAATGGGCAAATAATTAAAATACAAATACATATATAATATATTTATGTAAATTATATATTTATATATAGTCATTGTTTCATGTCTCTCTAGAGTAATACACATGTAAGAAATTATTCTCAGTATACTATATGTGCTGATCAAAACCGAAATATGAACACTGAATAAAGTAAAAGTGCTAACAAAATTCTAAGGTTGTGTTAGATTACTAGCGATGCTAATTAATTTTAATGAGCGGCATATGGAGTTGCAGTCAGCATTGTAAGCCCATCCTGATAGAAAGGCATCTCTCTCCCAAACTGGGGTCTCCTCAGTGCAATTAGTTATACTGTACTAATTGGCCTCTATTTACAACTAAGGGACCAGAAACAGAAGCCTTGTTTTAAAATTGAGTGCGTGTTAACATGTCTTCTAAATCAGCTAAGAAACATAAAATACAGAAGCTCCTTTTGCATCAAAATTCTATCTACTATATTCTTCAGGTTTGTAGAAAAAAAGCAAAACAAAGTTATATAAATAACAATAACAAAGTAACAGAATGGTTTCAACTTCAGCAGTAGAGATTGATTCATGTTTTGGGGGAGGATTCAGACTCTTCTTGGGGTCTCCATCTTCAAAAGTGAGTAGAATGTAACTGAGGAACATTTGACAATGAAAGAAAAAGGGAATCTGGGAGTAGAGAGATTGGTCCAGTGCAGAGGTGACTCAATATTGCAGTGTCATAGCACTGTATTCCAGTCATCTTGTTGCAAAACAGAGAATTATTTCACATATTTATCCATGTTAGGATAAATCCAAGTAGGTGCCATCTTATTTGTGAGAGCAAAAAGAAAATTCCAGTAACCAACTGGAAGAGCCACTCAGTCCTGTGTTTCCCTGTCCCTTGTCTATGATCACACCCAGTCCCTTTCTGTCCAGCTCTATCACATCCATTTCCATTCTCACTTCCATTTCTCCATCTTTATTTCTCTCTTGTTTAGTGTTTTATGTCACATTTGCTTCTGAAGTGTATTGATTTTTTTAACATTTTGCCCTCCTCTCCTCTTATTGCTCGCTATTCCTGTCATGCAAAACTGTGTTTCTTTGATTTGACTTCAAAAGCAGATTAGAAGAACATTTTCTACATATATCACTCAAAGTGATTTCTGTTTAACTCATTTTGTGTGTGTGTGTGTCTGTGTTACACCAGAAATAGAAGGCGCATGTTATGTTCCCCATTATAGAACAAAAAAGGAATGAACCGCTCTTACTTAAATAATAGCAGGTAACAGATAAAACTGCAGAAAACTTGTGATTCTGTGCTTTGCCAAGCGTTAGACTCAACCAGTAAGATAAACAGTGGCATGCCTTCCTTTGCCCTCACGATTTCAGTTTATTAAAATAGCAGCCATGATAACCAGCCCTCCCCAGCTTTGCTAAGTCAACGCTAAGGTAGCCATGATACCTTCTAGAGAGCTTGGATGCAGGACACTTACTACTTACCCAGCATTTCCTTTTTCACTGCCCACTCACCCAGCGTATCACCAGGAACACAGCTTGGAGGGAAGCTGCGGTCTCGTTGAATGAGTCAAGAGGTATACCAGGAAGATACAGCAGCTTCCAGACAGCTGGGAGGCCGTGCTGCAAGTTCGGGAAAGGCATTGAATGATTTCAAGCAGGGTTTAAGGATGTTAAGGTTTGTTTGTTCTGGAAGCTGTTAGGATGGGGACCCAATTTGATGACTAGGTATCATAATACCTTTTTCCAAGAAGTAGGAGGAACAGCATGGGGCTGTTGGTCACCAAGAAAGAATCTGTAGCCAGAACAGGGAGATGTTTGGTTATTTCTGTGGTCACACGGATTACTTTGCTTGGACATGAGGTGATCTTTTTGACAGGAAGTGATCTTTTTGACCACAGTCATGGGGTGACCCTGTCTGAATATTGTGATACTCTGTGCAAATTGTATTGTGTCCAGATCTCGGCCATTACCACAGTCCCACTGCTGGCTTTGTTTTTTTGGTATTTTTATCTCTTTCTTACAACCCAGAGTAAATAACAGAGAACCAGACAATTCACACGTAATAGCTGCAGTGGCCAGCACCGTACTGAATATTACAAACACCATCTGGAGAAACGCTCATTAATCAAACACCAAGGTTAAAAAGCAATATGAAAGAACTTTTGAATATTTAACCCAGTTTTGAAACTGAAATAAGTATTCTACCTTGTGTGAATCTTGTACCATAGAAAATTTTACATAAAAACTTTTAAGGCAGTTTTGTGCATGGTGGTACATGTCTATAATCCCAGCACTCTGGGAGCTGAGGTAGGAGGGTCAAGAGTTCAAGCCTAGCCTAGGCAATTTAGCAACCTGCTGAGACTTTATCTCAAAGTAAAATATAAAAATTTTCATTCTCCTGTAGCACACACACATACACAATTTACACACACACTGATAAACTTACTCATTTATTTCATACCAATCAGAACTAATACCTTTTGAAATCAATTTTTATAAATAATTTATTCAATTGTTCCTCCTCCTAAATAAGATCAAATCATTCTGTCCCAACAGAGGTTTTCATTTTTCCTAGCTATAAAGTAAGAGATAGCAACTGTTTTTTATTATTTTTATTGTTGTTTTTCTCATGTAGCAGCTAAAATTTGTATAGTCTTTGATTTTGTAAGTTTAAGCTTGAGTTTATTACTTTTCAGCTTTAAGAGATAGTAAATCATTAAAAGAATTTGAATACAGAAGGAAAGTTCCAGTTGGAAGAATGATTTCACATACTCACAGCAGTGTTGGGGGGCTGCTTCCCTATTACTGTTTTTGCCCCTACATTGCAGAATTCCAGGTCCAGGCCAAAGTGTAAGCAAAATTAAGGCCAAGCTTAGCTTCCACCTTTCCTGTTCCCAGCCCTGAGCTTTCTCATCACCATGCATTGATAGGTGCTCTTTGCAGACGCGGTGGTAACACCTACCTGATATCTTTTCATGTACCCCCCCCCCTTGGAAAGTTTAGGATTTTTCTTTTTTCTCTTAGTGGGATGGTGTATTGGATTGCCTTATTTTTGTTTTAAAGAATAAAATCTTTAAGAAAACTTTTTATGGAAAAATACATTACTTTTAGGTTTAAAAATCATAACAAAATCTAATGACGATGTTCCTGAATCAATAAGTAAAGCGGTATGTCTACAGATGGAATATGACTCAGTAATGAATCAGAATTTAACAGTTACATCTTTCAACGAGTCTAGGAAACATGCTAGGAGGAAGAAGCCATGCACATGATTAGTAAGGGCAATGGGCTTGTTGGAAGACTGAGTCCAAACTTCCTTGATAAGTATTAAGGAAAAAGAATTAACTTGACACTGTCCTTTATTTGAAAATCAAATAATCCTCCTCATCAACAGTGACTGGTCCTTTGCTAATCATTCTGCTCTTTCACAAACAACATCTCATGCAACGTTTCGGAAACAGCTTGGAGGATGCATACTGGTGAGGGGCGTCAGGATATACTGCTCCGAATATGATGCTTTTCCATTTCAAAAAATAACGGAAACAGGCTGTAGAAACCAGAAAGAACATCTTTTGCCTCTCTCCCCAAAAGTAAGCTATAAAAGTCCCCAGAAAATGACACAAAACCCTCATTTCAGAGTGGTTCTCTCTATAGGTTGAGAAAAAGAGATTTCTCATCAGTAAAGACTGAGATGAGAAAAGAATTCAAACACACCCTAAACCTCCCAGGTGTATTAACACGAATCCCTCCTTCTTTGTCAATTATATTTCTCTCCAACTACCCCTTTCATCAGACTTAGCATAAAATAGCCCAAGTTTTCTCTATCTGTTTTGACTCTTTATTTCTGAAGGCTACTGGATCAGGTAAAACTTACACTAAAGATGCGTATACGATTTTCTCTTGTTAACCTGCCTTTTGTCATAGGGATCTCAAGTCTGGAACCCAGTGGGGGATTCTTTCCTCCCCTACATGATTGCCTCTCTTTATAGACAAAGACGCTAGCGTAGGAAGGTTCACTATGGTGCTGAGCCGGGTCCTGGCTGGTACCTGAGTCTCAGCTCTTGCATATCATGTAGATGTTTCCCAGGGACGGAGCAGACAGAGGAGTGAGGGGCTGTTCCACAAGGCTGTACCTGCCACCGAAGAATCATGCATAGAATTCATGCTTGGGATGCGCCGTAGTTCTCAGCATATCAAGAATAAACACCGGGAATGATAATTTTCCATTAAGAAATCGGGTTTTTTTGGTACATGTACAGGTTACAACATGTTCCCTCATTTTTTTATCCCTTTTCCCTTCCCTGCCTCTCCCTCCCTCCTCCAGTTCCTCTATCCCATTTTTCATACTTTTTTACACAGTATCATTAACCTTAGCCCACAATTGGACCTATAATGTTTGCATTCGTTGAGGTTATTAGGTTCCTGTACACGGCACAATGTGCTGCTTCTTCTTCTTTCCCTCTCTCTTCCTCTTTAGCTCTCTTCCTTGTTCCTTGGGGCTGCTTCCTTATTTCGAGAGATCCATTTCCTCGTCCTCTTCTCTCTCTCTTTTACCATCCTCTTCATTTGTACTTTGCCTCACTCAAACGAGAGGTACCATATATATTTAAGCTTGTGTGTCTGGTTTATTTCACTTAACGTTATTTTCCAGGCGCATCCATTTTCCTACAAATGTGTCAATTTGATATATCATATCACATTTTCTTTATCCAGTCATCTGTGCTTGGTCATACAGACTGCTCCCAGGGTCTAGCCATTCCAAATGGTGCCGCTGTGAACATCAGTGTGCACATGGATAGCTGGATCACAGGAAATTTCTAATTTCAATTCTTCGAGAAATTTCCATACCGATGCCCATAATGGAGAATTTTTTTAAAATATTGTTTTTTATAGATTTTGGGACGGGCAAAGATTTTCCAAACAACAATAAAAAACAATTGGATTGTGATTACTCATTTATAATTTACTTTTGACAGTGGAAGTTTCAACAGTGATTAATTTCTTCAGATTAAGAACTGTCTTCTGTCAAGTCACCATTTAAAAAGCTAAAAATGCAAATCACTGGCAGGGAAAAGATATTTTTATATTCCTCGAAGAGAATTTACTATTTTTTTTATCCAAATTGATAGTAATTTACAAAGATTTTTTTCTCAGAATAACTCTTTAATTTTGTCTTTGTCACAAACCCTTTTGTAACTTTACAGCACAAGTCTTTCAAGTTTAACAAGTCAGAGTCAGCCTGCTACTGTCACCCTTAATATTTCTTTGTTTCTTATGAGGGGAAAGGAACATTTTACATTCTTTTTAAATCATTCTGCTCTCATCCTGGGAAGAATAATGCAGTATATGTCAAGTCCTTTCGAGAATATACAACATGAGATAGTTTTCTTTTTTGTCTGGAAGTGACAGGACATAATATTGCTGAATAAATTCAGACCAAATTGAAGCTCTAGGGCTTGGTTTCCATGTTTTATTTAATGTCGCTCCTGCCAATTTTCTTCTGACTGGGCTCAATCAAGATGTTAGCTAATATTCTTGCCAATTGCATTCAGGGTAGCTTTGCTTTTTTTGGAGTTGACGTCTGTACTCTTCTCACGGTAACACATACTTGCGTAGGTTTCCCGCTAGCCAGCATTATTGAAGAGTCCTTATCTCTTGTCCTCAATAATCTAGTAAGCAATTTCCCAATCCATAGCAGTTCATTCTAACACAATGCATGGTACATTTTGAGCATAGTAATTTTTAGGTGCAAAGTACCAGATTGGTACTCGTGGGAATTTACGACAGCTTCTTCCCCGGCCTGAATGTCACTCCTGGGATTGTGATGCCATGTGAAATAACAAGGGGACACTAGCCAGAGGAGCTGCCATCTGGACTCTGGCGGGGAAGGCGTCGTTTGCATAGGGCTGCATTCAGACGCGGGGTCACAAAGCTGTTCTTTCCAGTAGTAAAATGAAGTTGTCAAGCAAGGATTTGCTGTGATCCTGTTGGTGTCATTGAGATGCAACGAACTTGACTTCCTTTTTTATTATGGCTTGCTAATTCTGGAAAAAGATGGAATTTTTTTTGTAATGCGTGCTATTCCAAAGGTCAAAACAATTTTAAACAAGGGCAGCCATGGCCCTGCAATAAAAATGTTGCAATCTAGATGCACAGTAAGTCTGCACGGGGCTAAGGAAAGTGTCACATTTACCTCTCTGGAAAGGGCACTTTAATCAAAAGACTGAGGCAAGAGGAGCTTTGAATTTGTTGTTCTATTTCTCTCGCATCTGCATGAAATCGTATCTTTGAAACTACACTATCGAGATGAGCGGTACCGGAGAGAGATGCAAGCTCCAAAGCCAACAGGAAGACAGCAGCATCGTAAGATGCTTTGCCTATGTGTGCAGCCTCTGTGGTTATCACCAAATAGGAGGTGCCAAGCGAATGGAGATGTGTGGCAGTATCAGGGTGTGGGGTTCCTCATTAGTTCACATGGATGCTTGCATCTTGCATGTGTTTTCTTCCATGAGTATTGACAGTCACAGGAAAAACCGATGCCTGGGGTTCAAACACAGCATAAAAAATGAAGTTTAAATGTATAAAGGACAGGCAATGAGGTCCAGCCACCCTCTCCTGGATGCAATGAAAAGCTCCCTCTCCTGCTGTGACAGTGCTGCTCTGGCTGTCCCATCACCAGAGAGGGGAGGGATATCCTTTGAGAAATGGTTTGCATTCTCCTTGGTACCCAGATGAGACCATAAACCCTTCTCTCTGGTCTCTTACATCACGATCAGACACAGGAGGTCCATGGCAGAGGGGCACAGGAAGTGGTAGAAGTGGGGTTGGGTGGGATAGTTCCTAATGGCTTATGTAGCAAGATGGAGGGATTTGGCTTAGTAGCTGAGATTCCAAACCCTTTAAAAAACTAAAATAAAAGATTAGGTTTAGAAGGAAGGATTGATGGCAAGCATCATGAGCATTTGAAATGGGATTGAGTTAAGCAAGCAGAGGTGCCAAATAGACAGTTGGATGTCTGAGTCTCGGAGGAAAGAGTTGGATTAATTTTTATCATGTTGGGGACGGAGCCCAGGATCTCACACATGATCCCCCAGCTCTTCACCACTGAGCCACAGCCACAGTCACAGCCAGACTAAATGTGTCACAAGGGCCTCTGGCTCTCAGAGGCCTGAGTAGGAAAGAGGTTGCACAGTCAGGAGAAGAATGGTGAGTGGAGACAGAGCACAACTTGGAGAATGCGACATTTAACTGAGTGGAAAAGTGTCTGGGTTCCCCAGGAGGCAGACGAGGCAACCAGAGAAGCATGAGGACCAGGTCTTGTGATACAGGTTAAGAGTAAAGTCTACTAAGGCAGAGAGAGAGAACAGGACATGGTTGAGCATAAAGCACTGCTGAGAGGTCTAGGAAAATGAAACTGCAAGAGTCTTCTGGTTGTAATGGAATGGACATGAGTGGGCAGAGGGACTGGCTTTAAGGAAGGCTGTTTCATGCAATAGTTGAAGAATCTGCTTCCCGCAGTGGTAGTCAAAAAGTGAACAGGCAGTGGAAGAATAGAAACATGCAGGGTTTTGCAAGCAACTCTTGTAAGAATCATTGCTCCTGAAAGAAAAGGGTGAAAATGAGGGGATGGCTGGGAGGCAGAGGCATTGGAGGAGTAGAAATTTGGTTTCTGGTGGCTGGTTTTGCCTGAAAGAACCAACTATCAGTCTTAAATCCCAGTGGGAAGCACACTGAAAAAAAAAAAGAATAAATGAGAGAGTTCATCTCCTAAAAATGTTGGGGAATGGGTGGAATCCCAGGGAAATCAGGGGGTAAACCAGAGAATGGAGCAGAAATGCTAGCAGAAGGGGCCGGGAGAACCAGCATTTGTGTTGTCAGGTTTGGGCATTTGCTAACAGAGAGCTGAGGAGTTTCCTTCTGATGTCCTCTATTACTCTGAATTACAAAGTGAAGCCAGCTGTTCAAAATGAACAGGAACTTTCAGAAACTCCCACCAAGCTTAGCAAGGAGCCTGGCTGTGATCCAATGTGGAGGGCATTCAACAGCTTTTGCTACACAGATTTCATCAAGAATTTGTAAGTTTCTTCTATTTCAAAGAAGTTGGTTTCAGGCAGCTTCACCCCTAGGGCTCACTCCAGCCTTCCACCATGCTGATTCTCCAGAAAGACAGAGTGAGGTCAATCTCATGGCTCTCTGGGTGGTAGATGACCCAGTAGCTGACGAGGCCTTGTTCATAGATAAAAATGTCTGTACTGCCCTGGAGTATGGGCTGCCTCCCATGGCCATGTGGGCATGGGCATTGACCACACCACCATACTCCTCACAGATTTCAGTAACATCAAGGCCTTGAAGTTAGAAGACAAGAAGGAGACCATAGCAAGCACTGACCCAGTGGAAAGCATAAGTTGGTACTTCTGCCTAGAAAATAATTCCAACTTGTATAACCCAACTGTATTTGTGCAAAAAGATCAAAAGTCTGTGAAGCGATTCTCGTGTGTGGTCATCCATTTGATCACCACAATTCAGTCCAGCCACCAGAAGAGAGAAAAGGAATACGAATTTCTTTTTAACACCTTGTTACCAAATAAACCATTTGTGTCTTTAAAAAAAATGAACAGGAGTTTTTAGAGCACAAACACAGGGCTTCTGCGAAAGGTGGAAGAGCTGGGGTGGGGCTGGGGTACCTGCAGCACCACCAAAAGCAGAAAGCCCTGGATTTCCAGGAACACAAGACTGGAGTCCTGACGGAAGAGAAGGTGGGTCCAGACCTATATGCAGCAGTAGCAAAACTGTGTGGTGAAACCCTAGGGTTGGACTCATGCAGCTGATTAATACAAGCCTAGTTCTCATTGCAATCTCAGAGATTGCAAAAAAAAGCAAGGCAGCTTCTAAGCCCTGTGACCTCACATAGAAAGTAGCTGCCATTGGACTGGGCAGGGGCTTTCTTAAGCAGAACAGGTTTTACAAAGGCATGTGTAAAAATGTACCTCAGAGACAGCTGGAGTAGAGAAACACTGTTTATTTGCAGGTAAAGGATAAGTACAACTAGCATTTGGAAGAAGAAGAAGGAGGGTATTTCTGGGAGTATGAAGATGTGGACATCCTGTTACTCCAATATGTACAACCTGTAGAAAATAGGGCCTGCAGTGAAACCCATTAGGTCACTTCTGAATGCTTAAAGCCATGAAGTCAGGGAGCATAAAGGCCAAGAAACAGAGATGATCAAAGCCTGGGCCTCAGGTTATAAGCAAGAAAGAACCTGAGAGAGAAGGAAATGAAACATTTGGCTAATAATGGCTTAGAACAGAATCCAAATCTCTTGACTCCCATTTACCACTCGTCTCTCCCAGAGATCTGTTTCCCAGCCACCCTCTCTAACCCACTGGGACATCCAGGGTCTGAAATGTGACAAGGGAAAGGGAAGCTAACCTCTACTCCAAGCTGCCGGCATCAGAAACAGCCTCATTGCTCTTAGCCACCATGTCCACAGTTAACAGGACAGAATGACCCCAGGAGAGTCTCCGGGCCATGATGAGCCATTTGTAGATCTGTGGGATGGATAGTACACTAGAGCTACAGCTGCCAGCCTCATAGGACAGCAGGGGCCAGGAGACAGATGCGGGCATCTGTGTCCGTCTGTCCAGGTTCAGGTGAAGACCTGTATCATTGCTACACCAGTATCATTATGTCTCCCCTTTGCATGGGCCTGCCTCTCAGATCCCCCAAGAATCTGCCAGGGTAACTGCCTTACTGCCAATTATTACCCCCCACCCTAAAATTCACCATGCGTACAAGATAGAACCCAGGAAAACCAGTGTCCCCCCCCCGCAAGTGTATTTTCCTGTGAATGAAGGGTTTAATAGGAAAACAGTTTGCGTCAATAGATAGATCCAGAAATCTCTTACTATTAAACTAAGATTTGCCTGCCTTTGTAAATCTAATAGATGCCATGCAGTTTTAAATTTATTTCTTGTTTTGGTGCAATTGTCATTCCTCAGGTCATGATTATTAATGTTGGTATAGCAGTTGAGAAAATTGTGCTGATACCACCATTGACTGTTGGCTACACCAGGTTCTACACAGCTTGGAGGAGTTATCAAGTGACCCCCTACTTCTCACAGACCTATTATTGTCAGCCGGTCTAGCCAGCAGTTTGCACACTGGAACTCAGCCTTTATCATGGCCCCTCAGGTCAACCTCAGAACCACATCCAATGAGTTACCTGTCAAACCAACTCCTGACTTACCTTAAGTCAGTGTAAGATGCAAACAGATTATTAAGCTTCCAGAAAATTTGGATTCTGGTTGACAAAAGTCGATTTGGGTACTGCTTATAATAGTACAGGGGTGATACATAAAATCAGGATATGATACAGGGGTACATACAGGACTATGGTCCATGGATGAATGGAAAGATAAACCCAGTTATGAGCACCAATGTGGACTTTGAAAACCCATGGCCAACAATGGTTCCATAAGTGGTATAGTTGCTCTAAGTTTTGCATAGAACTACTGCACTCTTTGGGGGAACAGCTAAGGTCGGGGGAGACTGACTAGAAGAACTACATGCCTCAGGTGACAATGACTTTCAATGGATGGTGCAAGAAGCAGTGACTATAAAACCCAAAACAAAACCCAAACACCAGAGTAAAGAATGTGATGTGACCTCTCTCTTTCCTTTTGCCTTTGTGGTTAAAATTTGCTTCAATAGGAAAAACAAATAGAGATAAAGACTTGCAATGCATGTGTTTTAAAAATATTTATTGAGCACTACTATGCACGATGATATTTATCAGTAATCAAAATAAAAGTTGACTCTATCTGATCTTAAGCTTGGGGGGAAAGAGACAAAGTAACCCAAAAGCAAAGTAATTTGCCATGTACCGGGCAATGATAAATGCAAATAAAGGAAGAAAGCAGCATAGAGGCTAGGAGAGAAGGAAATGCTGCTGGTTTAGGTGGGCTATAGAGAAAGCTTTCCTAATAAGATGACATCTGAGAAGCATACGCATGTAACGTTTGGGAGGCCGAGACAGAAGGATCACAAGTGTAAGCCCATCCTGAGCAAGTTAGTGACATCTTGTCTCAAAACAAAAAAAAATAAAAAAGGCTGGAGACCTAGCTCAGTGCGAAGGCCCTGGGTTCAATCCCAGTACAAAACAAAAAGATATCTGAGCAATACACAAGGAGGAGGAAGATCCTCCGTGGACAATGGGAAAAGCGAATACCAGGCAGAAAGCCTGCAACCTCACAGCCCTGAGGAGTACGGGTGGCTGTGGTCCAAGGGACAGCAGCATGGACAGGGTGGCCCAAGCAGCCTCCACCAAACCCTCATGCCGAGAAAGAGGTCAGCTGTCAAGAAGTTTATTCTTCATCCAAAGTGGGGCAGTGCATCAGGCTCTACTGAGGATGAATACTTAAAATCAGAAACGCGGGTGGTTTTGAAGCGTTTAGAAGTTTGTTTCCTAATAGGGGTCTTAGTAAAATTATTCCTCCGGAGCTCCGAGATGGCCATAACAAAAAGTATATGTGCATATTGTGTAATTGGTTACAGTCATTACCATCAGGCTGAAATCAGTTGCTTTGCCAAAGGAAAAAAAACAGGACTAATTGATATAATGTGAAGAGTTTTGAAGAATCTCAATTAATACCAGTAGGCTTATCCACAGGCTGATAAAACAAGCCATTGTTAAATACACACAAGGAAAATTTCACTCCACGCTTTAGCATGCAATTCTTTTGTTGTTGAGTGAAGAAGAATAAGGGTAAATTGTAGTAATTTTCACGGTTTAAATAAGTATCCTTTTGCCCGCTTGAGAAATCTGCCTCTTATCTTTGCTATTGAACTTCTTGTCATCTTGCTGCTCTTCTGTGAGATTGCAGGACTTTGAATTTGTGCCGCTTTTATTAACTGCTTGTGCCCTTGGAACAGGTGTTAGTGTCTCAGTTTCCTGGAAGCAAGCCCAAATCATGGACAGATACTATGTGGCCCTGCCAGTTTGCCATCTCAGGGACAAAGGGTGTCTGCCCCTACCAAGCAGCACATGACACTGGATCTCCAGTTTGCGCTTTACCTTGAAGGACAGATGCATTTTTCACACAGCCACGCTTTCTGCCTTGAGAGAAACACATTTGATAAGGTTGAGGTCAAAGCTACTTTAATGCCATCAAGGTTTTTTTTCCTCTAATTTATCAGAGAAGAAAAGAAAGCATCAGTTCAAAATGCCTCTTTGCTAAAGACTCAGCTTTCTCTGTTTTCCTTTCATGACTCCCCTGGTTATGTCTTTATCAGAATGTGTTTGCGATAATGATCTCAGCTTGAGATGTTCTCCAAGGCAGAGTTTGCGCAGGGTTGGCTCAGGCTTTGGCCAATTGAGAAGAAGAGGAATCATAATACTGATGGTAGTGTTTTACCAATTTTGGTTCAATTGTCACAACCTTGATCGTTTCTTTTGACTACAGATAGCTTCAGAACCCTAATACCTTACAAAAATCGATACTTTCTCTCCTGGCTCATCTCTGCTCTCAAGTTCAGATTATTTCCCTGCCTTGATCATTCACATCTGCTTCTTGACAGTCACATCACCTCTTAAAATGACCCTTTCGAACATGAAATCAACCCACCCTGTGGATGAGCTCCTGAACCTTAAATCCAGTGATGATTTTCAGGCTTCATCATTCACCCTTCAGTACTTCTTTGCTGCTGTATACCAGGGAGTGTGCAGGAATCTGCAGGAGTAGTATAATAAGTAGATGCCAGAGAGAAAAGCGCACAGAACTAGTGCAGTGTATTTTGTACAGTAAGCAACCATTATGTACTGTGTACACTGTGATTTATTGGTAGCATGGGCCAAAGCAATGGGCCACGGAAATGACCACGCTGCACTGGTTCTCTGCCCACGTGGCAGCTGCCCTTCTTTAAGTCCTTCTCCTGTGTTCCTGTCACCCTGCTCCTCATACGCTGTTATTCTACTCCTGGGCTCTCGTGATCACTGTGGACGGCTCACAGATGTACAGATTGAGCTCTAACACCATCCTGAATTCACCATCTCCGCCTCCTAATTGCCCTAGGTCTACATTCCTATGAGGAAAGTTTCTTTGCTAAGGTGCTGTTGCCCAAGCAGGTAGGACCGTTGTTCACTATGCAGGACCATCTCAGCCACAGCAGGACATTTAGCATCCTTGAACTCTGGGCACTAGATTCCAGTACCATCTTAGAGATATTTCCAAGTCACCCCAGAAGAGGAGACACGGCCCATAGAGACCTACTACTATTTCACATTTGCTGTCTGTAGAAGTAAGCTGAATATTTCTCCATAGCTAACATCTCCTCCACAGTAGAAAACTCTTTCCGTTATTTGTATTTATCTAATCTGAAAAACTAGGAGGTACCACTAGCTGTTCTACCCAGTCACCAAACCCTGTCCTTTTACAGATGTTTCTCCTCTGAGTGTTACACAAAACATGCCGCGTGGTGTAATCCCCCCATGTTCTCCTGGAAAGGCTCCTGTGTTTCTGGTCTCCGTTTCCTGTGGCACATCCTAAACCACCACACCGACCTTGCTGCTCTGTGTCTAAATCCTCCACAGCCAAAGGCTGGTGTTGTAGGATCAAGGCCCCTTAAAATGTATAATTGAGCTGGCAAGAAACTGAAGGAGATCTTAGGGACCTAAAATGAAGCAAAACCCCATAAATCACAGGTTTAAATGGGCGCTAAAGCGAGGCTCTACAAGGCTCACCTGCCTTTCCCACCACGGGTGGAGAAAGGGGTCCTGCAGAGAGGAAGTCTCTAAAATGTGCTTTATGCAAAACAGAACTCCAGAAGCTAGGCTTCCAGGTGAAAAGAAAAATGACGCTAAACTGAAAGTGAAAACTCTACTTTGTGAAAAACAAAACAGAAAGAATAGGAACTGGAACTATCAACTTTGGCTCAAGATAAATAGAAAAAAGAAAATATCCCTTGAAATTATGTAACTAAAGGCTAGAACTGATGTAGGTTTTCAGGATAACTGCCAACTACTTAGATGGTTGAAAAAAATTGCAGACTGAAAACATATTTTAGATATTCCAGGTTGGTAATATCCCCAGATATTTGATAAAAGCAAATGAAAATACGTGACAGGAATATAACTGCAATTGAACCTCAAAAAATTCCCCCAGGTACACTTCCAAGAAAGCTGACCCCCAAGGGGAAACAGTAACCATGCAGTGGGTGGGGAAATAAGATAGCGTCGTAGAATCAACAGAAATAGCTAATGACATTTTTCTGCAAAAACTTCAGACACTAACATTATTAGATCACAATGTTGTTGTTCTTAGAAAAGAAGAAATTGCAGATATGATTATGGGAGACATGATCAAAGACAATGACTAGCACTTGAAAAAGAACCAAATAAAAGTTAGAAGAATAAAAATATAATGGATAAAATTAAATTTTAACAGGCGGGTTAAACAGCAATTTCTGCCTAACTGAAGTGAGAATACCAAAAGGGGAAATAAATCTGGAAAAATTTCCCTGAAATCAGTAACTGAGACAAAGATTTGAAAAATGTGCAGAGCTTAAGAGCAAGGAGATGTAATTAGGACGACCAAACACATCTCTCAGAGGCGTTTGGGAGCCAAGAGGAGAAAGCAGACTGGGCACATGGTTAAGGACTTACCCCAGTGGAAGAGGCCATGCAGGTTCAAATGACGAAGCAGATTAATGGTGCGCAGTGAATCCCCCAGAGAAAGAAAAGAATTTCCCCACTAGCTGGGAAATTCAGATTACCTACAAAGAATGGAAGCTAAACTAACCATTGACTTCTCGATAACAGTAACCTAAAAGCATTTGAATAATATTTTTTAATAAAAAGCATAACCATCAACCTTCAACATACCACCCAGGAAATTCACCTATTACAAATGAAGACATTTTAGACAGTATTCGTGGCAACACTATTCCCAATAGGGAAAACATGGAATCAAACTAAGCGCCCATCAGTGGATGCACGGATAAAGAAAATGTCTCGTATCCTCACTGTGGAACACAACTGAACCTTCAAAAAGAAAGAAATTCCTTCACTTGTGGCCACATGAGTCAGCCTGGAAGACAATAGGTCCAGTGACCTAAACCAAGCACAGAAAGATAAGTACTATATGACCTCACTAACACGTGGTACTCTCCAAACTTGAACTCATAGAAATAGAAAGTGAACTGGTAGTTACCAGGGACTGGGCCAGGGGAGGTGGGACGCGGTGTTCAAAAGATACAAAATTTCCGTTAGTTAAGAGGAAAAAGTTCAAGACATCTGTTGTACAATGAAGTGACTGTAGTTAATAACAACGTACCGTACTATGCTTTCAAAACTGCTGCGACTACATAAAAAATTGGTAACTGTGGGAGGCTCGTGTCTGTGTTAACTAGCCCAATTTAGCATCCCTCTAAGTATGTGCACTTCAAAACATCATGTTCTGTATGAAATATATAGAAAAGTGTTGTCAGTTAAAAATTAAAATTTTTAAAATCACTAGGCAAACAACCCTAGAAAGTAGCCAAATAAAGTAGAACAAATGAAATAAATGTAAAATCAGGGATTAATGAATACATATAAGAATATATAAGAACAAGCCTGGCGTGGTGGTGCATGCTTAGCATCCCAGCACATGAGAGGCTGAGGCAGGAGGATTGTCATGAGTTCAAGGCCAGCCTGGACTACACAGTGACACCCCGCCTCAACAAAACAAGGCAAGAATATATAAGAACACATATAAACATACATAACAATATACAAATCATTTCCCTCCTGGGTATTTTCCCATAAAAATTGAAAAGGTCACATCTCAGCAATGTATGTGCACTTGTGTTTATAGATGCGCAATTTGTAATAGCTAAATCTTGGAAACAACCAAAATGCCCATCAACCGCAGAGTGGATGAAAAAGATGTGGTATTTTTATGCAATGGAATATTACTCAGCTATAAAAAGGATGATCTTGAGGATTTTGTAGGGAGGTGGAGACAACTTGAGACTATCCTCATAAGTGAAATAAATCAGACTCACATTTATAAATATCGTATTGTCTCTAGTATAAAAATAATAAACTGAAAGAGTAATAAGATCCAAAATGCATAATAGATACTGTGATAATGAAAGGGAACGAAAGTGCTCTAAAGGATGTAACTGTATGTGTGTTTACATGTGCAAGATAGATAACCATACTACTGTTTTTGTTGGTTCGTCAAACAGAATGCTTTGTGCTGTCATTGTTTGATTGTCCACCTTTTATATTTTGATTTTGTGACTTGAGCAACTACTTCTAAGATAACACTTTGTAATTTATCAGCTAGTGATTTCTTATTTTTTTTAAATTCTGTATTATTTTTGCCTTTTTTACTGTTTTGTTTTCTCTAAATAAAACAAAAGAATATACAAAAAAAAACCTATATAAGAATACAGTATAAGTATATAGTTTGGATATAAAACTAATCTTATAACAATGAAAGATATTAAATTATATTAGCCTCAGAGTTTCCCAAATAATTTCAATCTTATACATGCCCCAACCATTCCTAATTAATTTGGGCCTGTATTAATTTGATACCAAAATATAGCGGCAGAGTTGGATGCAGTGGTGCACGCCTGTTATCCCAGCCCTCTGGAAGGCAGAGGCAGAAGAATCACCAGTTCTAGCCCAGAGTAGACAACTAGATACCTAGCATGACCCTGTCTCCAAATGAAGAGGTGCCAGGGCCATAGCTTAGTGCAAAGGTACTAGGTTCAATCCCCAGTACTGAGAGAAGGGGAGTGTGAAAAGACACAGGAGAAGAAGAGAAGAGAAGAGAAGAGAAGAGAAGAGAAGAGAAGAGAAGAGAAGAGAAGAGAAGAGAAGAGAAGAGAAGAGAAGAGAAAGAAGAGAAGAAGAGGGGAGGGGAGGGGAGGGGAGGGGAGAGCAGGAGAAGAGGACCAAAGAAACAACAACATATGACTCCATCCCATCACTTTGACTATTAACCATACTTCATCCCAGGTACGATCAAAGAAACCACAGTAGTTCCTAAAAGATGCTAGGGCCAGTGGTGCTGGCAGAAGCCAAAGCCAAGTTAACTTGGAGTGAGCTCTCCTGTTCTCTTCTCTCTCATACCACTCAGATTTACAAATTCCCATCAAATCTGTCACTTCATTCCATGCCAATTAATAAAATCTAATTCATTTGAATAGGATTCAAAGTGATTGGATTCAACTGCGTCGGATTTTGTTCAGTGGAATTAGTCCCTGATTGAATCAATTATTAAGTTCAATTCAATAAAATAAATTTAAATATTATGCAGTGAAATTAATTTTAATTAATTAACACTTCAGTTCAGGTCCACTTTAATCTGAACTTCATTTCTACATTTCTAAATTTGGCCCCGAATTAAATCAATAGAAAAAGAGCAAAATCCAGCATAACCCTGATAGGCACGGCCTGAAGCTAATCAACCGCCTGCTCGTCTCTAATCAGGTGAGTTTGGTGACATTCAGTCGCAGGGAGATAAAACGTTCACCTCCAGCTGTCAATGGAATGTTTATATCAGAAACTCAGAGTATGAGTTTTCCCAAACCACACATCACCGTCTGCGGTGAGAACTCTGCAGGACTTCTCTGGATTCATTCTTTCTTTGATCTTTATGTGAACGTAGGATAAATTAGAATTAGGATGGTTGGAAAGCAAAAGAGAATATTACTATCTAATTTAATAAACTGATTTCTCAAAAATTATAGGCAGCCTGAGATGACCAGCTTCTGTGCAGAAGGGCATGCCAGCACATATGATTCTTACCTTTGTTTTTAAACCCCTTAGTTTGAATAGTAAAACATGGATATTTTGATTCGAGATTATGGCTATGACACTGCAAAAAGAAGGTGACCGTGACTGCATCATTCAGAAAAAAATGAGACAGAAATGGAGGTGTTGCTATAGTCAATGATATTTCTTCCTCTTCACATCTCAGCGATAAACAGGGTCCTGAGACACAGGGGGCGTAGGCCCCCAGGCCTGTTTCTTTACAGATGCCCATCTGTGGCCAGTCAACTAAACCCATCACTGCCCTCTGGCCAGCTGATAAGCATCCCCAGGGCATTAGTGCCTAAGTTTTAAGCTTTTCCTTTGAGATTTCTATTCAGTAACCAGGAAATCTGTGTTGCTTACCACAGTATCTAGTGGATCTTAGGTTAAGTCGTTAACGCTTCTTTACCCTTCTATGCCACAAAAGGCTCAAAATACATTTAAAAGTGGTCACTCCATGGGTTCTCCTCCCAGGACTCATGCTTCTGTGAGGATCCTGAGATGTGGGCTCTGGCACAGATCCTGGAAGAGGCTATCTCCTTGTAATCCAGAGGACCTAGAACTAATGGGTCACCCCTACTTCCTTCCCTGGGGTCAGTTTTAGCCCTGGCCCTGTTTCTCCTGGACAGCAAATACCCCAGGTGATTGGAATGTATGTTCCAGCCTACTTGATCTTCCAAATTCCAGCTATCAGATTATCTGGAGGTCTCTGTAGCAGCTACGACACTTTGAAATATTCTCTCTGCTCCATCCAGTCTAGAGCTTAATCTAAAGGCTCTTTAACCTTCCTCATCTCTAGGTCTTTTATATCAGAAGAGAGATTCTCGCTAATGTCAGAATATTCTGCACATAATCCTACCAAATAAGGTTGTCTTGGTTTAATAAGCACATTGTCATCATTCATAATTGATAAGGACCATTGGTATCAGATCCCGGTGGCC
The DNA here is from genome assembly GCA_004027455.1 of Hydrochoerus hydrochaeris. NCBI lineage: Eukaryota > Metazoa > Chordata > Mammalia > Rodentia > Hydrochaeridae > Hydrochoerus > Hydrochoerus hydrochaeris. Next base: position 628,599 of record PVLA01000058.1, read on the forward strand.
ATCTGAAATTCACTGGTACAGAGGAGAAACCATTCAGCAGTGCAGGAGAAAGGTCAGAAGGAAGGAAAGAAGGAAGGAAGGAAGGAAGGAAGGAAGGAAGGAAGGAAGGAAGGAAGGAAGGAAGGAAGGAAGGAAGGAAGGGCAGATTGTTCAGAGCCTGAGTGGCTTAGGGTATCCTGGGTAAGAGTATCGATACATTAACCTGCTTCATTATAGAACCCATAAGGCTACCTATATGCATCTATCCTGGGCCTCCACGTTGTGAGCCTCAAATAAACACAATAAAAGCATTTTTAAATGGGGAGGTCATAGGGGGTTTTCAGCAACCAGAATTCCCCAGAGCAGAATTTGGGGTGGGTTACAAAGGAGCTACCAGCAGGGGGCACCAGATACCACTGTGAAAAGGATCTCTGCTGCGCGTTGTAGCTCTTTTGGTTCCTCTGCTAAAAAGCTCCCTGTGATTCTGACAGGGTTTGTACATAAGCTGGCAGTGGTGGGTATAATAAAAATAGCTTTCATCGAGCTAAAACACGCTTTAAATTTCCATCATGGAGACTATAAACCCTTATGGTATTGTTTTTAATATGGTATAGATGGAGACACAATGGTATTCATTATGCACCCCAGTGACACCCCAGGATCTCGTGGAGGGTGTGCCCAGGCAGTAGTCACTGAGATCAAGTGACTTTGGGTAGCTCCAAAGTTCCAAAGAACACATTCTGGAAACGCAAATATGAGCTGCGTTTTCAAGATATCATCTTCCATTTTGTCTCTATGCTTCTGAAATAATTTGTTATTGACACAAATAACAGGACATCTCTTGGATTCTTTAAGTCTTGGAAAACAAGTAGTCTTTTTCCCATTCTCTTTTTGCCATTTAATTATCCGATCCATAATGAACCTTTCACCGTAATACAGGTTGATCTGAAGTGAGTACAAATACTATACTGATTATATTTAATTCTACTCATACTTGGCTATTTTAATTCAGTATGCCCAACTTTGGTAATTTAGCTCAATATGCCCAACTTCGGTGACTTAGTTTACTTCTAATGAGGCTAACCATTACCTAGTCGTGTGGCAGTGACTATGCCTACATAGTGTAGTTAACTAAAATCTTTAATATTCTAAGGTTAAAGAAACTCTTAAACAATTAGATGAATTATTTATCGTCTCAACACTTTTTATTCTTATCTTTTAAAAAGTCCTTCCATTTCTATTGCTTTTAACTGATTTCCCTCAAAGACAATTAACAGGTAAATAATGATTTTATACAGCAAAAGTATCACTTCGTTAGCATAGCACAAATAAAGCAATTCTTTGCTCAAAACAAATTGAACCATTCTTCTCTGGCTAAATATAAAATATACACCCAATTAAAAATGTATACGGCTCTAGCAATTTAACCAAAATGGCCAGTGCTGGTAGCATTTGCAATTTGCCTTTTCCCTGGAATATGTTTTATCTTACTGGAATTCTTTTGTTCACACCAGGTGAGAAAACAACTAAGGGTTTCATGTGGTACTTCACATATTTTCCTAAGAAGGAAAATAGAATAATAGCAGCTTTTCATCACCCTAACTGGGGAAATTAGTTATCTAAGAACTGAAGTATTGTGATTGGAGGAAAAGGTAGGAGAAGGGAGAAGGTGAACACACAGCTACTCTCACCTGAGCACTAACCTTCACAGACTAGAAGAAATGCCTCTGTGTGATTCCCCTTCCCGCCCATCCCAGCGTCTAACAAAATCCTCCCCTACAGTGCACTGATGGTGTGCCATGCATGTTGAGTTTGGGTCCCACCATAACCAGGGACTTGCCCAAACTCTACAGCCCAAATAACTGGACAGTGACACTTCCTTCCCTGGGCTCCTGGGCAGCTCCTGTAGGTAGTGCTGAGGACCAGCTGACTCTCTTCTCCTCTCCTATAGCACATCTCTCACCACCTCATCCTGGAGGTGAAGCAGGTTGTTATCTTTCTCTTTGTACCAATGCCGTTCACTGGTTTTACAAAGAATGCTGGACCATGCACCACTTCTTTGATTCATGCAGGTTCCCGACACTTTTCATCACGAAGATACAGCAAAGTGTAACACTGCTCTACTGGTCACTGGAAGGATAAAGAGGAATTGAGGCTCAGAGATGCATCCTTTTTCACTGGCTCTTGGAACTACAGACTGAACAGAAGAGTCTGCTGCCAGTCAATCCATTAACTCCCATTATGCATGTCTGCTGTTTCCTCCCTTCCAGCAACTGAGTTCGTAACCTCTCATTTCCAAAAATGTTGGCCGTGAGGGCAATCCAGCAGGGACATCTGTCATGTCATTAACTGCCAGGGTTGATTTGACTGATCTGGCAGGCTGGGAGGGTGCCCCCTTCCTTTGTCACCACTCCATCAATCTCCCCCCTGAAACTTCGAGCTCAGCCAAAGAGGACAACCTTCTCCCACAGGGGACAACCACTTCCTCCATCAAGGGTACACAAGTCACTGGGATCCCCTGCTAGACCCTCCAAACAAGTTCTCAGAAACAATGGTATAAATCAAAATTTCCTTTGAGAGAAAGTGTTTATCAGTAGGTCACCCTAAAAGAACCCACATAATAAGTGAACATGACAGCTGACCCACGCGTGATGTTTCCACATCCTCAGGGTCAAGTTGGGTCCTGCAGCCCTGGGACCTTTCAGCAGCACGATCACAGCACCACCCACATTTTCCTCCTTCTGGAGACCTAGTGTAGCTCATGGATCAGGTTACTATACACAGGTTCCGTATATGGGATTTTTCAAGCAGTTTTTGACCATAACGAAAGAAAATGAGAGTGTGTGATATGCCATGGGTTTAACCAAGGGGCATAAAGAGAAGGGAGAAGCAAAATAGCTTGACTGTGAAAGTAAACTTAGGCCTCTGAGATGCCAAGACCAGATCCACTGGGCAGCAGCAGTTTCAGAATAGACTGTCTCAGAGGGCTGTCACCCTTCTTCCTTCTGAGCAGAAAATACCCTCCTCAACAATAGGTAGGAATCTTTTAAACCTTCCAAATATAACTGTGCCAAGAAAAAATACAGTCAAATTAAGTCAAACCAAGAAATTCATGTGGAATAGGAGGATACTGGAATACTGGAACTATTTTTCAAGTTCAAGATGCTTGTTCACTTATCAGAGGACCATGACCCTTGGTCCCAGCCCATTTTCAGTGACTTTAATTGCCTACATTTTTTAAAAAATTGATTTTAAGGAAAACTACTGGCATATCTGAGAAGGTACCACAGCAGAGTTTTTGGGGGGTGTTTTGTTTTGTTTGTGTGTGTGTGTGTGTGTGTGGTTTTTTTGTAATTTCATTAAACCTCGTACTGTGTTATTTGTGATTGTTCAAGTGCTACATCATGCTTGTAAGACCTTCTAATATTTTTATTTTGGGCACAATATTCAGAGAACCAAATGAGTACTTAACACACTGAAAAGACGAATGTGTTAATTCCGTGCAATGTTTGTGCCCCTAGGGATTGTACTGGAGTCAGCCTTTTGGGTTATTGGCTGCTAGATCCCCTCTACTTCCAGCTGCCTCCAGGAGTTATCCATCCTCTTAGCTTAATGCTCTTCAGGCTCATCCGTGTTGCACATAGTGTGGAATTTTCTTCTTTTTAGTACTAATATTATTACAGAAGAGAGTTAACAAGATAGGAGAGATGGAGAAGAAAGTAGAAATAAGGAGCCATTGTGTATGAGACAAACCACCGCATGCTTCCTCCTGTCTGAGATACATAAAATAGACAGATCATAGATGGAAGGAGGGGACTGGTGGTCACCAAGAGCTGGGGACACAGGGGTGGACATAAAGGCTTCAGTTAAACAAGAGGAGGGACAACCCCAGTTAACAATGCTGTATTGTCCACTTAGAAAATCATTAAGAGGGGAGATTCCACATTAAGCAGTCTCACCACAATAAAATGGAATTAAAACAAAGTCTTCTGTTGTCGGGGCCTTCAAATCTTCCCATCTATTCCTTACTCTGATCACCTGAGACTCCTCACAACAAGCTCTCCACTTACTTTCCAATTGTCACATTAAAGGAATTTTATATCCTCCTTTTGGGGGACTTCACTATGAAATCTGCGCATGACAGCCATCTGCTCATTTGGAAATCCTTCCTTCCTTGTTCTTTGCCCTCCTGGCTGCCTTTTTTCTGAGACTCCACTGTGGTCTTCTCTTGTCTCGTTTCAAAATGCTGTAGCCATCTAACAGATTCCATCCACACTGCTGCCACTTCCAATATTTTCTGGGTTGTCCTGACGGGTGCTAAAACAGGATTTTCAGCTTTGTGCTCCGAAGATCCGTATGCCTACAGGCACTTTCCTGTTTTATGTATCAAGCTCATCATATTGTTCAATGTTCCCTGGGTTCTGAGCTTCCTCCCCGTTTCCTGCCTTGATCACACAGCCCAGAAGCCTCCCACCAACTTCTCCCCCTTTCCACCAAGGCCATCCCATCAGAGCCAGTTGTATCTCCCAAGTCTCTCTCTGTTTTTACTTACTTTTTTCTTCTATTTTGGCTTTATTATTTCTCTGCTCCGTTAAAAAGGAGCATCTGTAGCAGGGCAGAGTGATACATAACGATAATCCTAGCTCTCAGGAGGTGGAGGCAGGAATATTACAAGCTCAAGTTCAGCTTGGGTGACTTAGTGAGACATTGTCTAAAAAGCTCAAAAAAGTTGAAGTTGGGGATGTAGCTGCATGTGGAGGCCCTGGACTCAGTACTGGGGGGAAAAAAAGAAAAGAAAAGGAACCATGACATCTGGATTCCCTGACTTCATCTCACAGAAGTACATCTAGTAACTTCCTGTTGATCTTCTAAACCTCGAACTTGACTGTAAGAATTCACTCCCTGCTTCAAATAGTTTAGTGGTTGCCCATGATTTTCAGGATGAGGTTCAAACTTTTTAGTTTGGAGGAAAGCAAGCATTTTCAAAAGAGAATTAAGCAATGCAAAAATAGTATCAGCTCTGGAAAAGGTATTTTGCAATGTGGTCCTTATTTGATATCTACTGTTAAACCCTGCAGCAGCCTTCCCGATGCATTTCACCCCGTTCGACCTGTATGCTCCTGCATGCACACTACACCAGAGTTCTGTCTCTTTACCTTACCTCCTCCTCCCTTTGGGTGGGAGCCTGTTGTGATTTAGATGTAGAATATTCCTCAAAAGTCTCATCTGTTCAGCAACAAGGTTTTGGAAGGAGATTGGATCATGAGATGCTATAGCCATCAGTGAACTGATCTATTAATGAGTTCGTAGTTAATATGGTGTTTGGAATTGGGACCTAATGAGAGAAGTTGTACCTTTGGGGGTTACATCTTCCTTCCTGGATCATCTTTTCTCTTTCTTCTTCCTGGCTTCTATGAGCAGTTTTAGCAGCAACTGCCTAATCTCCCAAGCTTATGGACGAGTGTATGGTAAAGTATAGAGACAGTAGAAAAAATGGCAGACAGGGGTCCAGAAAGATCAGAGCTCTGTGGCCGAGACAAAGACTTCTCTGAACTGCTCACTGTTTATTGGGTTGGCACCAGGGGAGCATGCAGGGAGGTCCAGGGAATAGCTGAGGCAAAAGGTTTGATAATGAGCAAGGCCTTGTGAAGCAGGAGCAAAGACATTCCAAGTAGTAAATGTGCACTTAATGAGAGAACAGTCTTATCTTTAAGGTTGGCAGTTGTTGCTTGGAACTCTGAGTGAGATTTAGTGCTCTCTGTTGCAATGTTATCTTGCCTTCAGAGGTGTCACAGTGTCAGAAGCCACTACAGGCCTCTATATGACCATCAGCATGTGCATGCCAGCCACTGGCTCATCAGGCAAGTCACTTAGCCCTGGGACAGACATTTACATCAATATACAAAGCTAACATTAATTTTGAAGCCTCAGCACGGTCTCCAATACAGTTTTCCTCCACCCCTCTCTTCTGTCATGATGTTCCTGCCCTGGCACCAGCTGATAATGGACTGAATCTTCCCAAACCATGGGCTGAATTAAATCTGTCTTCCTTTAAGTTGGATTGTCCTAGCAACAGGAAAGCTGACTAATACAGAACCCTTACCTCTGTCACAGCCTTATTCATCCAGAGAATGCCATTAAGGCTCTGAGACCTTTTACCACCCCTGAAAAATTTTTCTTCCAGGCATCCCTTCCCAAGCCACTCTCCTCCCTGTTCCTAACACTTATTAAATTGTACCTCCTATCTGTATTTTTCATTTCCATCATTCTACTAGGTTTCTCATGTTTGACACATAATGGAAACCCAGTGGGGGTTAGATTCGATGAGTGTCTAAATGAACCAGTGAGCATTAGGCTACATAGCCAGGAAAGCAATGCACAAATTGGTACAAAAAATAAATAAATGAACTACATATACTCGAGTCCTTACATAAAATAAATGTTTGTATATAACCTGTACATCCCCAGCCTATGGATGAAATTATCTGAAGATTACTTCTTATATCTAACACAACATAAGTGCTGTGGAAGCAGTTGTTATATTATGTTGCTTAGGGAATAACACCAAGAGAAAAGGTGTGTAGACATGTTCAGTACAGACATAATTATTTTTCAAATATTTGCAATTCATAGTTTCTTGATTCCACGGATGTGGAGCCCTTAGATATGAAGGACCAACAGTGTGGACAGCTTTGTTCATTGTGTTATTATCTTTTTGGTGACTTCTGCTCAGACTTCTGGTTTGGGGGCCAATCAGATGAGATGAGTGACTGAAAGAACCACTTAACTTTTCTCAACTACATTTCTTTCTGCATAAAATCAAGAATTTATGTGTAGAAACGATAGATGTCCACAGTTAGCTCTACTAGCCTGTGCTCTCAGTGACCATCAGTTTGCTGAATTGTATATCTTAGAGTCAAAACAAGGTAGCTTGGCTCCCATCTGGCTTTCAAATTGACTCCTGAATTACAGAAGCTTGAATATCAAAGTTTCTTCCAAGCAAAGAACTACATATATCAATAGAAAAACATGGATTTTTTTTCTAAAAAAAGAAAAAAATCAATATTCCTATTATTGAACTAAATTTATTTTAAGCGCACGGTTCAGTGTCTCTGAGGACAGTACCAGTTCTGGAGAGTCGGGAAGAGGTTGGCATGCTAATGACTGCATCCGGGTGCCCTCTGACCATGCTCTCCCCTCTTGCAGACGGAAGTCCTTATACTTGGTGGGTTGGCAGAGCCAACGAGAAACACTACTACTGGGGGGGCTCAGAGCCCGGGATTCAGAAGTGTGCCTGCGGCATCGAGCGCAACTGTACAGACCCCAGATACTACTGCAACTGCGACGCGGATTACAAGCAGTGGTGAGTGCCTCTGACCAGCACCCCTCAAGTCAGACTGCTAATGAACCCAACAGGAAAGTTGCAAGAGGGCTGGAAGAATAAGATAATAGCTTAGAAGGGTTTGGAACTAACCCATTTGATAAATGTCAGGGCCTACTGAGAAATATAAAAGCCATATGAGGTCAGTGCAACAAGGGTATGCATCGAGAAAGAGATTTGACACATAATTGATGTGCTCATATTTTATTCAGTGAGGAAAATAATGAACCATGTTGCTGACAGTGATTTGCATTATAAAATGTACCCTGCAACAGTGGAGGGGTGGCTGGGGCAGGAAGCCCACGTGCAGGTATGGGAGTGGCCACAGGAAACCACCCTCTCCCGCGCCAAGGTCACCTCCCTGCATGTCCACTCTGAGAGTCTGGACCAAAAAAAAAAAAATTAATTTAAAAAAAAAGGACGGGAAAAATAAGAATCTTCCTTTCTTTCTTTCTTTCTTAAATTGTTCATAACCCGGATGCCAATCAGCTTTAGAAAGATCTATTTTAGGTCGTTTTTATCCCTCTGCTGACTTTTGGTCTGCTCACAGTGAATGACCAGGTCTGTATCTCTCCTAGATAAAGATAAAATCACCTGCCATTCTCAGAAAGATGAAGCCAGACAGAGTCAGAGGTGTAGGTGGAAGAATATAAACCAGAAGCAGATTCCAGCCCCGGGTCCCCCTGATTTTAGGAGCCCAGAAGGACACTGCATGCTGTGAGTCTGCTCCCCACAGCTACAGGAGGATGAGCCTGGAGTTCTTCAGGGCTAGTTCCCCAACTAGATCAGGTGGAAATCTTGTCACCCACGCCCTCCTCGGCTCAGCCCCGTGTAACACCTCCCGCTGGCCGAAGCACAGGACAAACTCATCCCACCCCCTGCCCCAGAACTAACTTTAAGTAGTTCAGGTAGGAGGTCCATTTACCTCCCACGAGTCATTTCTTTGGGTTACTGAAATTTCAAAGTTTATCTGTGTAAGTGATTTATAGACTCTATGTGAATATGTGTGTAAAATACTAGTATATAGCTGTAATTTATACTTTGTTGTTGATTGTGAAGATTGTGATATTCAATTTTAATTTATTTCTCTGAAAGAGGTACTTATCTCTTTGAATGAGGTACTTATATACAAGAGCTACTAAAATGTATGGTGAATGTTTAAATGTTATAATTTTTTACAGTAAAAGACACATTTCTATTGGTCCCCCTTATATATTTTGTGCCACATAAGCACACGTGTCCCACCCTTCTTACCACTTTCTGAAGCAGTTCTGCAAGTCCTCTTTGGTGAATGTCTTTATGAGGCACAAAAATAGAGTATGTTTTTGGCGGTTGCTGCCAACAAGAATACAGATTCATGGAAACGCGAAGCTGTGTCTTCACCCACCTTGTTCACTGGAGCCGGCATCCTGTACCTCAGTATCTTCCCCAAAGTCAAATGGCCGTAAAGGTAGACACTTTAACTCAAGTCAGAACATTGAGGCAGCTTGGATACCACAACTAAAGACACCTGTGAAAGAAGAATTCCAGAACTGCTTCAGAAAATGGCAAAAAGGGGTAGGATCAGTGCTTTTAAGGCAAGAGGTAGTACTTTGAGGGAGATTAATGGCAGTGTGTCTACCTCTATGGGTGTAAATGTACTTGCCACACAAACATTGGACCTCCGGGGACTGGAAGGGTGTGACTTTCAGGTTGCTCATTCATTCCTTTAGTCATTCTTTCTGTCAGACATTTACTCAGCAAAAACTGACTGAACACTTATGTCCCATTCATTCCTCCCACCCTTGGGGATAAAACAGTGAATGCAGGAATTTCTGTCCTGACTCATAGTCTTAGAGTCTTATTTTGGCCAGTTATGAGACACCAACTAGCCTAGAAGGTTCTCTCTGATCTGGTGTTTTGTTCCACATCAATTCCTTCAGGAAGGTTGCTTTTAGGTACAGCTTCCCCAACTAGATCAGGTGGAAATCTTGTCCCAAGTAGTCACTCGTCCAGACAACCCAGGTTATGTCACCACCCTCATTGCTCAAGTCTTCTTGCCTTGCCACAGAGGAGGACAGAGAGTGACAGGGAGAGGACAACCTGGCACTGGCAGTTACCTCCAAGCAAAACCATTTTGATCAGACATCGTTCTGGGTGCTGGGACTCAGCATGATACAACATGGTCCTTGTTCTCGAGGAGTCCAAACACAAGTTGAAGGAAAATAGACGCCCATGGACCACAGTATTTCCAGTGCCCTGAGTTGGATGGGCTCAGATAGGAAGGAACCAACGAGAAGATGTCTGCGTGGTCTCTGATAAGCATCACAGCCTGAAGGCATGGTAGAGTCAGGGAAGCTGGGAATACTTCGGAGTTTTGAGAAATAATATCTACAAAAACTAATGATGCAAGAAAAGGGAGCAAAGAAAGGGAGGAGTCTAGGCACACTCGCTATGAGACACCTCAGAATAATGCCATTGACAGGCTCAGAATCATGGTTTGCAGAGATAAACTATGATGTCAGCCTTGGAAATGCTAAGTGGGAGGTCCCCACCTAGTGTCTGCGCCTCAAAGAACCCAGAGGGCATGAGGAGTGAGAAGATAGGGGAGACATACAGACTATAGAAAAACACACTTGTCTCTGAACCATGTCAAAACCCTCCTCTGGCCAGCTGCGATAGAACAGCAGCATCTCACAGACTCCAAAATGACAGTGTCCACTGAGCATCGGATAGTAAGGTTTAATTGCGGCATTGACACTTTGCAATAAATAAGAAGCTTTGGGATTCTAATCTGGGCAGTAGGTCTCTGAAAGTCTAGGTTCACAGATTCACCACCTTGACCAGAACCTTTTCCTTGACTTGCTTTTTCTTTTTAAAGTGGGCATAGAACCCAGAGCCTTTGCACTGAACTATATTCCCAGCCCTTTTTATTTTTTTGTTTTTAATTTTGGGACGGGATCTTGCTAAGTCATTAAATTGGCCAAGCTGAGCTCCAATTTTCTGTCCTCCTGCCTGTCCTCAGGTCCTCAAAGGCTTGTGATTTTTCAGATATGCACCAGGAAGAGGCTTTTATCCTCTCTGAAATTTAGGTTTGTTTTCTGTATAATAAAAATAAACCTTGGTTGGGATATTTCTGTGGGAATGAAATAGAATATAGAAAATGAAACATTCTGAAAGTTATAGAGTATGAAAGGCACAGTCATTTGCAATTCTTAATTGTGCAATTCTTACTGCAGCTCTTAATGATTACAAATGAATCATAAGAAATGAAACCTGGCAGTGAGGAATGTATCCCTTCATGCTCTTCACTTCCTGTGCAGTGGACCTCATCCAAATTCTACTTCTCTGCCTGCCTGATGTTATGGAATAGGGTATCTGAGTGACTCATGCATGAGCAACTATCAAGGGACATTATGCACCAGTCCCAGCCCCGTTGTTCCTCAGAAAGAGGTGCCAGAAACAGGCTGTGCTGCAGAATGCATCAGCCCAACTTGTCTCCCTTCCCACTGTACAAGAACAAAAGTGACTTTGTCAGTGGAGGAAATAGGCTCTTGAGGGTGCCAGATAGTCCGGAGACAGGAGACTGCTGGCCAGCATTGCCTAGGAAGTCTGTCCTTCTAGGAACAGAGAGGAAGACACAGCCCCTTCCGGCTGGGAGGTATGAGGGGCACTGACCAGAGAGCCCAGTGCACCACCAAAACAGCTGCTGCTCAGTCCTTTTCCATGGCCCAAGAGGGGAGCTGATGCAGAAACAGGAGGAGCGAGCCCCTGCAGCCCAGAAAAACTCACACACATGAAACCACCGTTGTTGGAACATAAGGTTAAGAATAATGGTTCCATCGACTCATCCTTTCAGGCTGTCCAGTAGGAAAGATACTTTTTCTGATAATCTTCTCTCAATCACCATCACTTGAGCAAAATGGCATGAAATCAAATGGGGCCAAAGTACTCCCCTGCTACTCTCTCTCTCAGTGGGACTGAATTCAGAGCATTTGACTTAAATTTTCTTATCAGCTTGATAGACTGAGATGACACTTGACAAGTTATGTGAAGACACTGCCATAAATCCTTGTTTAAATTTAGAATAGGAAGTTTTATTTCTATTACTGTTTGAATATTGGATAAGAACCCTAACTAAACTCATTACAAATCTCTTAAAATACAGATGCATGAATTGGGACACAGGAAAAAAAATTAAATTACTTTCCAAAAATTACATTGGAAATGACAAGACAAAAGCCTAGAGACCCATAGCTCCACACTTCCTGGTCACAGCTTTTCTATAGCATGGTCAATTTTCCCATTGTTTTATGTTTTGAACAATTTGTGAATCTAATATTTTAAGTAGCTATTTATAAGTGTCCCATTTCAAGCTTCAACCACAAACCACAAGTGATACGTTGGTTTTTGGTTTTTTTTAAGAACTCTAAAACTTAAATTGAACACTTATTCTTATTTACTGCAGGAAAGTACATAAAAATGGAGCCAGGGTAAATAAGATTGTAGCTCAGGGCATGATTGGGTCTCACACTAGCACTGCTATGGGCAATGAGTACTATAACCATCTCAATAATTGCCTGATTATCTATGCTGTGAGAAGTTTTGCACAGTTATTTCTGGGATTGAATGCAATTTAACATTTATGATTTACTATTCACAGCAATAGTCAATATTCCCACCTCCTGTGCCAGAATCCTAATTAAGCGAGCCTTGGTCTTAGCTAAGTGGCCACTGCTGGGTAATTCCGGGACTCTTACAGCCTGACTCCATAAGCTAAATTATCACATCTGAAATTAGCAATTCCAAAACAAAATGATTGGTGAAGGAATGCCACTCACTGCTCGAGTGCCCTGTTCTCATTGTATTTCTCGCAGTGTTGAATTTTTGGAAAGTTGTGTCCCAGCCAAGATGAGCACAGACATGGTGAGAAATAAGCCAGATGAGAAGCAATTAGCCCAGTCTCCCTGTCCCAATTAGGAAGCTGTTCCCACCTTTGTATTAGAAAGGCCTGTCAAATACTAACCAGATGACCCCGAATGAATTAGTTTATCTGTGGGGCTTTTTCATCAGGAGCCAGAAATAATCCATGACAATCTTTATGGGGCAGCAGAGAGAAGTTTACCAAAGAACTTCAATATTTCAAAGCCAGAACGCATATTCAGTTGGGTCAGTTCCCTGCCCAACAACTAATTGCTAAGTGTCTTGAATATTTTTAAAAGGAAGCATTATACATTTTTCATTGTTTATAAATGATTTCCTCTAATCTTCTCAGTAACATTTCTCCATGAAGTTTTCAAAGTGACTTTAATTCAAAGTGAAATATTTATATGTGTGCGCTCACTGGCAGTGTTGATCGAATAATCCTAGCAGGAGTTCATGGACTGCTGATAAACTCCAGGACTTTCTCTGAGAACTTAGATATATGGTTCCCCTTAAACCTTGCATTGTCCCTAATACGATGACACTGTTTTATCTCCACTTTACAGACAGGAAATGAAACTCTAGACAGGTTAATTTTTACTCCAAGGGTGCACAGCTAACGCATGGTAGAGCAGAGATTCAAACACAAAACCAACATCCCCAGCTCATGTATGATTCTTACACAAGACATATGCTCTGCACAAATTTTTAGTGTGAGCACTATTAATAGCAGGATTTTTTCCCACTTTTTATACAGCAAAACGAAAAACAACATGAAAATTACCATCTTAACCATTTGGATTGTACAGCTCAGCCAACTCTTGCTCTTCACCTCTTGTCCCACCCATGGTCAGATGGCCTTTCATCTGACAGGTCACTGATTGTCCCTGCCTACCACTCAGTGAGTGCTCTCTCCAGCCCCTGGCAACCGGCATTCTACTTCCTGTCTCTGAGCTGAGCCACTACAAGAACTTCCGATGCATAAAATTGTATAGCACTTGTCTTGTGATGGATACATTTCACTTGGCATAATGTCTTCAAGGTTCTCCTACTTTGTGCCAGATATTTAAGAATTTCATTTTCAAGACAAGAATGTTTCATGGTGTGGATAGATGGCATTTGCTCCTCCATCCACCCATGTGTGAACATGTGGGCTGCTTCCACAGCTCAGCGTATGAAGATGACACAGCTACACACAGAGGTGTGTGGGTTTTTAATCGCTGAGTTTTGTACATTTCTACCTGGCTTCTGATTTGGTTTTCACAAATTTCTTGTCTTCATTTTACATTAAAAGTAACCATTATCATGCATAGGTTCAAATTCTTGTCTAAAGGCAACCTGGTTTTAAATCCTAGCTCCGTGGCTTGCTAGTCAATGACCTTTAGCAAGAGACAAAAGTTCTCTAAACTTTCCTAAGCCACAAAATGGTGCAGAATACCTGTAGAATGTGACGTAGGAGATACAAAGCTGAAGAAGAAGCTGTGAAGTAGGTGGAAAGGCACTCCTACATTTCACCGGAAATTGTTCAACAAAGCCACCATTCCTGGCTTGCATTCTCAGATGGCTGATCTCCGGTCACACTCGGGACACACGTAGAGTCCCTGACCTCCTGCGGCCTCCAGGGTCCCCAAGCGCCACCTCCAGGCTCTTTCTTTGCTCTGCCCTTCTGGGCTGACAGCCCTGTTCCACCTTGTCATGCTGGCTGTGCTCTCTGACTCTGTGACTCTTGCTGCTCTTCCTGGGAGACAGGAGGGGCTTCTCAGTCTCCCAGGGCAGCGGAAAGCAGACTGCAGTTCCTAGCAAGCCTGGGCAGAGGTTCAGGGCTACCAGGAGTGGGGCACAAATAAATCTGCCCTCGTTCCCTGCAGGAGCTGACCCAGGCCTGTGGCTCCTCAAACGTCCTGAAACTCCAGCTCTGTTCTTGCAAAGGTGGCTTCTGGGCAGCCCTACGCAGCTCCAACCCCTCTGCGACCTCAGGAACAGGAAGTGCTTCCCCAGTTGCAGACCATTCCTGCAAGAAGAACCTCTGAGGCTTAAGCAGGTCCACAAGGAGAACAACTGACCCCTTGATGAAGACATCTGCTGTTGTAGCCACAAAGGGCTGTGTCTCTCCTCACTTCTGTGACCTCCAGCAGTGGCTGCCATCAATCAGTGTCAGGGTAGATGACACTCTCATAGGACTCCAGTGTTCCCTAGTGTGTGTAGTGAAAGTCTCAGTCTAGATTTATTGTATAAACTCTCCTCCAGAGAGAGGAAAAGGTAAAGTCCACAAATTTCTCCTTCTAACATGTTTCGTGCAGGAAACAACCTGGAAAAAAAATACAGCCACATGGATCTGCAATAACAATTAGTTTGGGGGGACAGGGCAGTTTGAATGAAGATTCATCAATAGGCAGGGGACACTGTCTAATACTACAGGGATAGCATCTTCCTAAATGTACATTATTAATAGAAAAATATTTCACAAAGAATATGAACCTCTAATTTCTGAGGCCAAACTCAAAAGCCATTTGTAGGTATTTGTCTAAGATATTCACAAATGCAAAGTTACAAAAGTGATCTCCAGTGAGCCAGAGACGCCACCCTTGTGACACTTCTAGAAATCACTGCCAACACCTACCTCTGCCCCTTCACCCCTAAACAAACAAACAAACAAAGTTTGCATAGCTTCAAATTTTTGGGCCCAACAATAGGCTATTGAATGAAGGAAAAGAAAAGGAAGATACACAGGCAACAGATGTTTGAAAACAATCTCATTGAAGCCAGGGATGATGCTGCACACCTGTAATCTCAGGACCCTTGGAAGCTGAGGCAGGAGGGTCACAAGATCAGGCTGCAGCATTAGACAACAAAATAGTATTCAGTTGTTCCTTTAAGAAAAAGCAGATGGGAGAAAATTTTTCAGCAACAACAAGCTCTGAACTGTGTCTCTTATTGGTTCTATGAGCACCAATGTTGGAAGATGTTTCTCTGGCCCATGGAGGATTCCTTCACTATTTCACAGGGTAAAACTTAACATTCACATCAATAACTCTAAACCACATATAAAACATAAGCTTTTTTTTAACTTCCATGGAACTTATGTTTGTATTTTTTAAAATTTGGGAATCGTGCTTAGGACACATTCACTTTACGTCCCAAAATATGCTCTGAGATCTTAAACGTGCATGTTAAAGTAATATAATGCTATAGGGATTGTTGAAATTAATGATGTCACAGTTATCTAACTGCTAAGACAATAGCTAAACCAGTTGCTAAACTGACCAAAACAATTGTTGATATTCAAATTAAGTCAAATACACACCTACAGACATGTATATAAAACATTAAGTGGACAGCCATTCACAGCCTTCCCTTTTAGATACATAAATGGAGGTGTACTTTTGCTCTAACCAAGACCACTTTCATTAAGTCAAACTTTGTTGCAAGTAGGAATGAAAAAGAAACTAATTTTTAACTGTAATAATGTGGGTTCCAGTAGCCCGGCAGGGCACAAGAAGTTTGGGGAACAATGGATGTCTTAGTGATTTTCTTTATCACTGGGGTGCAATACCAGATTACTACAATTTAAAAGAGGAGAGGTTTATTTGGCTTACAGTGTGTAGAGGTTTCAGTCCATAGTCAGCCAGCTCCAAAGCAGGGCAGCATGGCAGAGTGGCCTGGCAGCTGCTCATGGCATGGTGCACAAGAAGCAGAGGGAAGGGAAGAGCTGAGGAGGGAGGTAAATCCTTCCAGGCCATGCCCCCAGTGACTGCCTCCCTCACTCCTAAGACCACATTTAGCTATAAACTCATCAGTGGACTAACGCACTGATGAGTTTCACACCCCCGTGGTCCAATCACCTCCCAAAAGCCCCACCTTTGAGTACAAGGAGGACGCAAAGATGTTAGATATAAATCATGACCACAGCCAGGCCCATGTGCGGTAGAGTTTATACTTATTTCACTGGTGTCTCCCGAGCTGATTTCATCTACCCCAGAGCTTCCTCTCCAAAGAATATTCCTGGCCAGGAGTGATGGTGCATGCCTGTGATTGCACCACCCTGGTAGACTGAGACAGAATTACAAACTCAAGCCTGATTCAGGCAATTCATTTTAGCAAGAGTTTATTTAATATATAAAATAATAATAATAATAGTAATCCATAGGAATAGTGGTGCACACCTATAATCCCAGGACTCAGTAAGCTGAGGCAAGAAGATTGCTACGAGTTCAAGGCCATCCTGGGCTCCATAGTGAATTCAAGACCAGCCTGGCTGCTATAGTGAGACCCTATCACAAAAATAAAGTGATAGACAGACAGACAGACAGACAGGTAGATGACAGCCCTGGGCTCAATTCCTAGTACAGAAAGAGAGCATGAAGGAAAAGGAAGAGGAGAAGAAGACAGAGGTAGAGAGAGGGAGAGAGAGAAGGAGGAAACAAAGGGAAAAATAATCCTGGAAAATCTAAAGAGCCAACTCTTAAGAAAGGTATGTCTTTATTTTGGGGGGAGCGGGGCAGAGTTACTGGGAATCAAACTCTGGACCTTGCGCTTGCCAGGCAGGTGCTTATGCTGCTGAACTATAACCCCAGCCCCAAAATACGTGTCTTTCATAAACGGATTGAGATTAGAAGCCTCAGGCATGGTTCTGGTCTTCTTTCCTCGGAATTCATCTTGGGATATGCACTAGGATACAGCAGCCAGGCTCATCCAGGCTAGAACTGCATCCCTCGAGTCTCCTCTGTGAGTTCAAAGATCTATTGGTAATAAGGATAAAGAAATGTCTCTCCTCGTTTCCAGAAGCATAAAGATGATATATTATACACTGTCTCCCATATGTTTCAGTGCCAACCTGCGTGGCACAGCACAGAACCCTGATGACACCTTATGGATTGTACCGTGAAGGAGAGATAATTAGGCACCGGAAAAGATGTCAGCAAAGTGTCAATATGGTTTGACCACTGCCCCCAAATAATATCGATGACAGGAGAGAGAGGGAGATTAACCAAGTGTGAGCCTGTCAGATGTTCAGAGGAAGCTGTGGCTTCCCAAAATAGATCCAGCCTGCTAACAGGGTTTTAAATGGACTTGAATAGAAAGGATTATTTAGTTCCCTTAAGAAAAACAGAAAGCCATGGGGGCACACTGAAAAAGCCTGATTTATCATATTTTCCAAAAATCAAAATGCCCTGTCCCACAAAATCAACCCTGCAGAAGGGTCAGATGAAAAGACAGGCATGTGAGACACCCAGAGACGAAGCAGCTTTGACATATGTCACACTGGTGGCCAGGGGTACGCAGTCCATCCTGCTGTTTGTTTTACTCTGTGTTCCCTGGGGAGTTTAAAGCTCTGACATCTCAAGTCCAGCCTCACACTTTCCCCCAGGCCACCAGCAGCTCTCCCTGCTGTTCCCTTGACATAGTAACAGTGCTGATCCTTGCAGCTGTCCAGCTGTAGAACCCCATTTGCTCACAGGCTTTCCTCCGGCAGGCAGCGGGGTCCACTTCACCCCTGCTGCAACTGCCTCCCTCCCTTGCTGTCAGGAACGGGGCCCCGGCTACCTTCCAAACAACTGTCTTTTTTTCTTGAGTCTCCAGGGCTGTCTGTTTTTGCAAATCACCAGGAAAGTTCAAACCACTACTGATCATCCAGCCCTACCTTAGATGAATTAAATCAAAATCTCTGTGAATCGTTTCTGACCAACCTCACTTTTGCAAACCCTTGAGGTTGCAAGAGTGTAGTCAAGGTCAAAAAGTCACTGAGTTGAGGAACGATTGAGCTGTATAGAGTAGAAAAATAAACAAATAGAGTCTTTAAGCAACATGAATCTAATTTCCCTGTTATATAAAAGAACCCATCTGTTCTTTGAGTTTAATGTCATTCTCAGAGCTCAGCCTGGCTTCTGCGGCTCCAGCCATCACATTTCTATCCTGCACAAGATAGACAAGGGAGGAAAAGAGGATGCACCTTCACTTACAGTTTAGTGAAGACAACTTTCAAGCACCACTTTAACTTACAGATCACTTGCTGGAACTTCTGATCAACAACTGTACCTGGCAGTAAAGATAGCTGGGTTCCTTGGCCTTGGAGTGGGCATGAGTATATCTCAGTGAAAATTAAGGCCTCCAACACCAGTGAGGAAGGGAATAAGCATTAAGAGGCAACTGAAAGCCTCTGTCTCAAAGACTCTGAAAGTCCAACTATGGACTGAGGCCTCTGCAAACTCTTAACTTTGGGTGTCAGCTTCTTTGTCCCAGCAACAAGAAAAGCAACTAAGACACCTGGGTGTCTGTCTTCTCTCTCAGTCTTCAGGCTCTGGACATCAAACTCCACATCTCATGTGTGTTTGCAAATATTTTATGACTTAGCAGCTTCAATGACTACTTGTGATGTGAATTAAATATACACATCCTAGATTTCTGTTCTTTTTTTGTGTTTATAAACTTTCTTTTCGGTCATGAGTCTCTGTCTAGGATATGTGGCTGCCCGTTTTCACCTGTGACCATGTCTCCAGCGCATCCGTGGTCAACACCGCAGGCAGAGATTTTGTAAATTTAGAAACATTCATTTACATACTAGTCCTTCATCCACTATCAGTCCTTGCTGAGAATCCAGTACCAGGCTGGACTTTCTGGTAGCCTTAGAAAAGTCAGAGAAAGAATACATTTTCTCGACACCACCAACATCACAATCTATACACCTCTTGTCTTTGTTTAATAGAAAAGTAGGGAAATGATTGAATTACAAGGACTTTATCCATTTTCTAACTTTCATTACAACTAGTGAATTAAAGAGTGACATTGTGGACATGGCCAGATTTCTACCCTTCATCTTCATCTGTGGCATCTGCCACAAAAGTAAAAATAAAAATAAAAGCCACCTCAGATCTGGCATGACTTGGAAAAGTCCTTGAACTTTTCTAGCCTTGGTTTCCTCATCTTTAAAATGAGAGTCACTTCTTACTACCGACCGATACAGTTTAGTGAAGATTCACATTTTATGCAGTTAGGTGCATTAATTTCCTAGACTTTTGCATTTCAGGAGTTTCTAAACCTAGTAATGAATGAACTGAGTCAAATAGACAAGGAAGAAAGCAGACCTATGGGGCAACCATTTGTAGAGAGTTCACTCTGCACAGACCAAGAATCACAGCAGGAGGAAAGTTCAATGGTGAGAACAGTATAATAGCAAGACAGGGGTGGTATTCCACATTGTGTGTTCTGCAAATGAAAGAGAAAGTGTAAACAGTTCTAAGAACCCTCATGAAAGTTGTTAAGAATGATTCTGTCAAATTCCAATTAGCCACAGACAAATTATCCCCATTATATACTATCACATTCTACATTTCTGGGATAGAAAGCTTACAAGGATCACATTTAATCCTGGTTACATTTTAAATATGCGTGCCAATGCAAATTACAAATATTGAAAGGAAAATGAAGACAGAAGGAAAATAAATTAAGATGTGTTGAGGAAAAGAAAAACAATAACATAAAACAGCCAATCTTTCTTAAGAGCAGCTTTCATGTTTCTAAGGATATGCCTTCATTTTGTGTCCACTGTGCAGCAATCTGTCCATCATTTAAAGCCAGCACTGAGAGAAGTCCACCATGGACCCCCAACATGGCAGCCTTCTGAAGCCAGGCCAAGGCTTTGGGGGTTCCGGCCAGGCTTCGCCTTGCTTCAGACAGGTGACTCAAGTTGCCTTGTGTTCTGTAGAGAAGCTGATGGCCTTTCAGAGCTGCCTACTATGTGTGATTAGGGACTCATCCCTGGAGGACTCTGTTGATATGCAAATGGTAGCTGCTTATTTCCTCATGGTGAGTTATTTTCTATCTTGGGTCCACTCTACTGTTGGTTTTGGCCAACAGACCCAGGCTGCCAACACTAAAAAGCCACTCAAAATACCTGCAGTACTTTTCTGTGACTATGTATCCATTCCACTTCAAGGAGTCATTCAAACCATATCCACTTCTATTAACTCTCTCAAGACTTCATGCAAAAACAGAAACACAAGCTAAAAATGATTATGAAATGTTAGTGAAAAAAGTACATGGCCTTAGTCTATTTGTGCTGTTGTTACCTAATGCCACAGCCTGGGTAATTCATACAAGAAACTTATTTATCACAGCTCTTGGGAAAGTCTGAAGCCTGGTTCCATTTTTCTGTAAGAGTCCAATCTCTGTTTCCAAGATGGCCCCATGAATGCTGTGTTCTCCAGGGCTGGGTAGGGGAATGCTGTGTCTTCAATTGGCAGAAGGTAGAAGTACAGGAGGACTGAGCACTGCCTGAAGACTGTTTTGTGAGGGCCCCACTCCATTTGTAAGGGGAGAAGCCTTCAAGGTCTAACCATTTCTTAATGTCCCACCTCTCACTGCTAAACATTCACCATTAAGTTTCAACACCTGAATTTTGGAAGGGACACATTTAATCCACAAAAGATGCAAAAGCTGTCTTGCTTCTAGTAATTATTCCATGCTCAGAGAAAGGCATTGATGTGATGACACCCTGTAGCCACAAGTCCAGATCACAGGAGTTCAGGGAAACCATCAGTTAGACTACATCTCCACACTGTTGTAAGCTTTGTGGTCTGTAATACTTTGTTACAGCAGCTGCAGGAAGCTCATATATTTGGAGATGGACATTTGCCTCTGCCTGCACATCGCTAATGTGCTTCTTATCTTGTCCAGGATGTGTTTTCATCTTGGACCGCTCTGGGCATTGGCTGAGGGTTTCCCCAATGCCAGGTACCATCCTCGGCACTTCATCTCCATCTCTTTATGCAATTTGGCCAATGACCTTGGAAAGTAGGATTAGTCAAGACCTGTAAGTAAGTAAACCCAGGCCTGGAGAAGTTGAGTTACTTGTCCAAACCCACACAGCCAAGCATCAGTGACTCTTACAAACCGAGGCAATCTGAGGCCATTAGATGGTACTTCCTGGAGAGAAAGGGGAGCTGATGAGATGGTTAGAGCTAAAAATGGGCAGGAAAGATGTACTAAACAGGACTGCAAGAGAGATAAAAGAAGCAAACACAGCCTACACATATCCTTGGGCAGAGAATAAGAACTGAGCTATGCCCAGAATAGGCAGAGGGTAAATTACCAACACTCCAGAAGCAGAAGCTGGGTAGAACTTGAGACTGATGCAAAGCAGTCTCTAGCAATAATGATGTAAAACTTCCTCCTTCCAGGCCAAACTGTTGTTAAATTCAGACATATAATGTGCTATCACTGTGATCTTCAATGTGCCACAATTATTTTCGTGATTGCAAAAATACTGATGATGATCTAAAGGCAACCTTTTTGGAACCATGGACTGGTTTCATAAGAGACATTTTTTCCAAGGACAGGTGCTGGGGACTGGTTTGGGGATGGTTCAAGGGCTATTCAGATGTTGCAGACTTCATTTCTGTTATCATTATTATGTTGTAATGTATAATGATATAATGATACAGCTCATGTAAAGAGACTGTCCCGCTTTGGGATGATGGGAGACAGTCACATCTGGAGTGCACCACCCCCCTCCCGCCTACTCCTTAATCACTCTTTTCCTCCGTCACTGTACAATAGTCCACTTCACAAAGATAGAATGTTGGGAATGGAAGCAGGTTTTTCAGTGCTTTTATGGCAATCTTGGGATATTCTGCCTTGGCTTGAGTCTAAAATTTACAGATATTCAACGATGTCTCAATATTTGTAAGATCATTGTCCTTTACCATTTCAAGCAGTTGATCCTTATCTGTTCTAACAGGGACAAACAGTGCACTGGATTTATAAATGGATTGCAGATCCATTCTTTCCCCATTAGGGTTCTTTCCTTTGTTTGTTTGCTGGTTTGTTTGTTTTGGTTTTGTGCAAGTACATGGGGGTAGGGGGGCAGGGGAACAATGCTCAAATGCCTCTAAAAACAAAGATATGTGATCATACACCAGCAGGAGAAGGAAGACCCTGATTCAGTTTCTTTCAAAATCTCTGCTAAAGTTTGAAACATGTCAAAAATTCCAGTATTATGCTATCACCTCCATAATTCCAGTTTGGCTTTGAATGCATCCACTTTATCTGCTGACTTGAACACAATTGTTATTCACTGGGCAGGTTGAATACATCACACAAGAAAGTTTTGGGGAGGGTGGGGGGATATAGCTCAACCACACAGCACCTACCTGGCAAGTGCAAGGTTATGAGTTCAATTCCTAATACCATTAAAAATAAGAAAAAAGGTTTAGTGATCTGTTCTGAAACATGCTACCAGTATTGACAACTTTTTTGTGACAAAAATCTCTGGCATGGCTTCTGTAATTCACACTGACCAGTGACCATCTTTAGAAAGCCCTCTCACTTGTGTGTGTAAGAGAAGCAATGTGTACTCTGCATGCATCTCTCTCAAAGCTGCATGAATAGACATGAGCTAGGGTTTGGACATTAATGTGATTGATAACTTTAATTGCATCTTACAAAACATCATTTTGTTCAGGTAACACTTTTCAGCTACCCAAAATTTCTCTATGAGTCACACAGTGCATAGACTCAATTCAGCAGCAACCATCTTGCTCTCAGGATAGAAACCAAAAAGCTGTCTAGATGTGGTAGCCACATCCCTATACCCACACAAAATGACCAGTTCAATTTTCCTGAAACCTAATTATTCAAAGACTTGAATATTCCTGTAGCTGTGGTATTGATTTGCAACAAAAGTCCATGTAACATATCCTCATGCATGCATATCATCCTAAAATTTATATCATACAAAAACAAGCAATTATTAACGTTGGTAGGCTTGTCAACCTGGATTGCATACCAAGGTGACTCAGTAATCCTCTCTAACGACTGTGCCTCAGTATCCTCTGCTATTTCATCAATTCATCTATTTATGGTACTAAGTAAAAGGGAAGTACGTACCAGCTTTTAAAAGGTAGCCTGTCCCAAAAGTTCACAACAAATGTCCTTGGCAGCAGGCAGGATAAGCTCTTGACCAATAGCAAAGGGCCTCTTAATGTTAGCAATGCAGCTACTAAGAATGATGCTTTTGGTGCAGGGGCAGTTGATAAAGTGGTGACCTTCAATAATTGCTTCTATTCTTTGTGTTCATGTTGTTTTCTTCCTTTAGAAATATTCTAAGTACTTCTCTTTTAATGTAGGGTGAGTGGTGAAGCAGTTTTGAAAGCTTCATGGTTTTACCAGATAGCTTGTCACCAAATTATACAAAACAGGCTGGACAATGTGAATCACTTGTTGCCATGAACCTATAATTTAAGCATGACTGTTGATATTTTCTTTTAAATGTGGCCTTCTTTTTGTTGGAAAACTTAGAGGCTTTTTCTGGTTCTTCCTTGGAGCTTTCTCCCTTTTTCAAAAGAGCTATCCTGTGATGTTTATTTTTGGACTTAGTTTGGTTAGGGTTAGCTTGTAGACTTACCAGAATTGTGGCTGATTCAAATGTGTGGTATATGAAAGAAGTAGATTGAAAAGACACATAAAGTAATGGTCAGGCTATATACAGACAAAAATAAGAGTCCAATTGTGATTTATAGCCAGATGCCAAATGCAGCTTCATGGTCACTTTCCACTCACTGTTAGGGTTTGAGATGAGTCTACCAGCTATCGATTTAGTATGGTCCCTGTGCAGTCAAATCTCTTTGCTAATGTTACTCTGTATTTGCAGCCACTCCTCGACACTGGCATCACCGCCTCAGTTCCAACTCAGTTCATTGGACATTAGAGTCTCATAAGGGGCACGGGACCTACATCTCTCACATGAATAGTTCACAATAGGCTTCACACTCCTGTGAGAATCTAATGGTGCCACTGACCTGACAAGAGCTGGAGCTCAGAGTGTAATGCAGGTGATGCTGGGGCACAGCCACACATATTGAATCTTCAGTCACTAGCCTGTTGCTCACCTCTTTATGTGCTGCCAGGTTCTAACAGGTAGGAGGACTGGGGACCCCTGTCACATGGAACAGTTTTACTGCCTCTCCAGTCCTCTGCATTCCTCCTACTCATCCTTCTTCCCCCATCCCTGGCAACCACCAATCTTTTTATTTTCTGCAGAGTTTTGTCTTTTCTAGAGTGTGAGATAGTTGGAATTATAGAGTACCAGCCCTTTCAGGTTGAGTAAATGTCAAATCAATGATGAATACAGTGTTAAGTGGTACATGGAAAACTTTAGAGATGGTGAGAGTGTAGAAAGAAACATTTCATTATCTTCTACTTAGGATTTGTCTAAATATGATACAAATGTTCCTTGAGCTGGATAGAAGTTCTTCCAATGGGATCTTAGTTGTAAATCCAACAGAAAGGGAGATTAAGATGGAGCACTTAAGGCTGAAGGAAAGGAAAGACGGGGAACCTCACCAGCCCATATTTCCTTCCACACTACCTCCTCAATGCAGAGACCTCTCTAAGCCCCAGAGCAACGTGAGGCACAAAAAGCCCAGTTTGCAGAGATTAGGGCTTCAAAAATTTAGTGAATCCATAATAGGAATATGATGAAAATACCCTTTTCTTCCACAAAAAATACAGAAAGCAGCCCATAAAATTATCAAATTTCATCTGATCTCTTTGATTTATCCTTTTTAATCCTGTGGCATGTTTCTTTGAGTTTGTTCAAGATCTGATATTTTCAGACCAAAGATACTACTAATAGTCAAAACTGAGGAAAGTGAAAACAAAATCACCATCTTATTACAGTGTTGAACACATCAAATCACTATGATCTACATGAAATTCTACCCTCTCCAAATTAAAATTAAAGTTTGATTGCCCCATTTGAAGATTATACCTCACAAGAAGTCTCCATAATCTTTACATTAAGCTTTATCTTATGAACATTTAGGAATAAATGTTAAAAAATAAGAAAAGAGAAAAGATTTTATAATGAAAAATGGAGGACATAGTGGAAATCTACCTGAAAAAAAAGATATGTTTTAAAAATACTTTATTGATTCAATATATTGATTCATATATACTATGACATGGGGTTTTTCATTATTAAGACAGGTTGACATACCAAAAAGTAGTTTTAATGATTTGGAGATATATGAAGATTATATTTTCTCTCTAATTTGAATTATTTATCATCTCATAATTACACAGAATAAAATTGAATTACTAATAAATGCCAGAGAAACCAATTTAAATTGACATTCAATTTCAAAGTCAGTTCCTACATAATCACAGCAGATTTTTCAAGGTTTAGTATTTACTACATAAGACAACAAAGCAACTACACATATGACAAGGGCTAGACAAAACTCCTTCAAAATTGAACAGAAAGTACATTTCATGTGTTTCATCTTGAATTGATAAAGAAAAGGATTTTTTAAAATTTTCACATCCTGAAGATAATCTTCTCAAGCAAAGTAGAAAATGTTTCCTTCCCTGCAATGATTAGCTTGCATTTTTATACATTTATATATTTATCGTGAAGAGTTGATACATCTAGATATTACATCTTAATTATTCTTTTTCATATCCTACCTCTCCCATACCTCCCTGATCCTTCCAACTCTTGGTCCCCTTTCCTTTTGCAAAAGCTCTATTTACGTTCTGTTCCTTTAGTTCTTTTTCTTTTCCCATCCCCTTTCCCTCCCAACTCCCAATTCTTGTCCTAAGGACCACACCTTGCTTCTCCCTTACATTTCACATCACTGGGAGGCAGTTGCTGCCTGTTATACTAAGAAAATCTCTGAAGGTCTGGTTAGAATGATTGAAATAACTCTAGGTATCAGTAGCTAACTAGAATTTTAAAAAAAAAGAAATTTGACTTAATCTAGGTCTTAGGATTAAGGACTAACTATCTCTATTTTAGAATAAGTTGAGAGCTTTTAGGTTTCAAAGAATTGGCAGGCAAATCTTTACTAATAAATTGACAAAATCATCACTTTCTTAAAATACATTTCTAAACCAAAGATATTAACTTGCATGTATGTAGTATCTTTAGAATTTTATGAATTAAGCTATATTTCACAAATAAATGTCAAATATTTGAAATCAACCCAGAAAAATCTTCTTAATTCAGAAATAACCCAAGTCTTCCTTGGGTGACTCTTTTCTCTGACAAGTTGGAAAACGCTAATGTGACTGATTGAGAATAGTGTTCAAAAGTTGTGTAGTGGCCCAGAGCTCAACTCTCTGGCCTTGCTGCTTGCTGATTATTAAATATGTAGGCTTAGGAAAATTACATAACTCATCTAAGCTTCAGTTTCTTAATGTGGAAAATAGGGACGAGTAAGGCAAGAGTGAGGAAGAAGGTGCTATGCCAGTAGCAGTTCCTCCTTTACAGAGCCATGCTGGGGAGTAGATAAAGTAATGCCTTTAAGGAACAGATCTGGGGTCCATGACTTAATCCTGTTTCTCTTCCTGATGGTGCTGTGGTCCAGGTGTGTTCCTCCAAATTCATTCATAAGTTCACATGTTAATAGCAATGGGAGGTGAGACCTTTGGGAGGTGTTGGGAATCACGTGAAGTAAAGAGGGTGGGACTGTACTGGTGGCTTTAGAGAAAGTGGAAGAGGGTCCACTGCTGGAATGTCTGTTCTGCATCTCCATGTGATGCCCTCCACTTGCTGTGACCCCACCAGGTGGCTTTCATCAGATGGTGAGCAGATGTCAGCATGAGATTTCAGAATTATGAGCTAAATAAACCTCTATTCTTTATAAATTACCCAGTCTGCAGGTACAGGTACAGCCACAAAAAACAGATTACTATAGGTAATGTATTTTTTATTCATCTTTTAGAGAAAATCTGAAGCTATGAGATGTCTTTATAAGAAATCTTAGGACATGCTTGGCTCAGGGTGAAAGTGGTAGAAAAGATCTATGAACTACAGTGAGCCTGAGACGAGTTGTCTCTTTGCAGTGTTGTAAGTTACGATCAAAGTGCTGGTCTACTATTTACACTCTTCCTCCTGTTCTACCTGGTTGTGTGCTGCATTTTGAGAGAGTCCTGGAAACCACTTCTTGTGGCATATTTTCTCTAGAAAATATTGTATAGAATTGTTTTAAAATCTAAAACATTATATTAGGTGATGGTTTTATGTACTGGGTTCTTCCCTGATTGAATAAGTGTGTCCATGGATATTTTTAAAAATCTGAGTACTCACTTTTATATAAACCCTATAGCTACCATAATGAAAAGACCTAAAAGAATCAGAATGCATTACCACAAGAACAATCAATGATGTAACAAAAGAAGGCAGCAAGAGAAGACAGAGGAACAAAACACAGAAAAAAACAACAATTGGTAATAGTAAATTTTTCTATGAATAATTACTTTAAATATATAGGTAGATCAAAATTGTCCAATCAGAAGGCACAGAATAAAATGCAAGATCCAATGATGTTTTCTACTAGAGACTCACTTTAGATGAGCATACATATGCTAAAAGTGATTGATATATAGATAGATGATAGATAAATAGAATATATATAGATATTATATATATATCTATATATATCTAGAATAGATATCTATCTAGAAAGATAAAATATATAGATATTATATGTAATCTCTCTCTCTTTCTCTCTCTCTCTCTCTCTCTCTCTCTCTCTCTCTATATATATATATATATATATATATAGTACAGAGTAACCAAAAGAAACCATCTGTAAATATACCCATTTTAGATGAAACAAACTTTAAGTCAAACACTGTACCAGGAAATGAAAAAATATATTATAAAGTGATAAAAAAGTCAATTCATCCAGAAGATATAACAAGTATAAATATAACACTCAACATCAATCCACCTAAATTTACAAAATAAACATTGATGAAACTCAAGAGAGAAATTCACAGCTATACAGTAAGAGCAGGACACTTTCATGCTCAGCTTTCAGTCAGTAAGACATTCAAATAGAATTATCAATAAAGAAAAACGAACCTAACAGATAGACAAGGGAATTCCATGAAATAGCAACAGAATATTCTTAAGCACAAACAGAACATCTTGCAGTATGTCTTATGACTTCTTATGCCATCAAACACGCCTTAACAAATTTAACATTGAAGTTATGCCAGCTCTCGCTTCTGATCACAATAGAATGAAACCAAAAATTACTTACAGAAAAAAACTGGAAAACTCACAAATATTTGGGAACTAAATGACATGCTTTTGGACAACCAATGGGTCAAGGAAAAGTCAAAAGTGAAATTACAATCTCCACACAAAATGAAAATGAAAATACGGCACACCAACCTAATGGGATGCACAAAAGCAGTGTTCAGAGCAAAATTTGTAATAATAAACATCTACATTCAAGAAAGAAGAAAGACCTCAAATCATGCTAACATTACACCTGAGGAAACTAGAAAAACAAACTAAACCGCAGTTAGCAGAAGTAAGAAAACAATAAAAGAAAAAATAAGCTAAATGGAGAATTAAAACAATTTAAAAATCAGAGTTTGTTTTCTGAAAAGTGAAACAAAATTGGCAAAAATTTACATACACTAAGAAAAAAGAAAATTCAATTAAGTAAAATCAGAACTCAAAGAGGAAACATTACAATGGACATATATTTTTCCATCTCTTCATTTGATCTGTGACATTTTATTTCAGGGGCTTGAGCAGCCTTGAAGTTGTGTCCACAAGGATCTTGGAGCAATGACCCACAGCTCTGAGGGACAATTCTACACTGACTGCCTACAATTTACCCAGTTCTGTAGTAGTTTATTTGCTCAATCATGGTTTTCTCTGTGCTATGTTTAAATTTGCAACACAAAGGTTTTTCTGAGCGACTTACTTTATTTCATGAATGTTAGAGCAGACTGTGGTAACACTTTCAGGCATTTCCTTGGGCCACACAGTTTGAAATTACACTGAAAAGTAATCTAATGCAAACTAATTCCTTTCATCTAAAAGTTTCCCTTAAACCTTTCTTTTAAAATACTAAGGTGAATTTAACACTCTATTTATTTGCATCAGCTCAAAATTGAATTTCATGGCACTTTTTGGTCAATTGTGAGTTGGAATTGTATAACTGAAATTGTTTACCAGATTATGTTAAACCAGGATTGAGAAAACATATTTTGAAGTATGATTCAAGGTTACAGATTAAATTACATCCTCATATTTTACCTACGGTGTAAACGATTATAAATATCCAGTGATTTTCTTTCTTTTAATTCCTTTGCCCTTTTGTTCTAGTCACATATTTTAGGATTTAAGGGTAAACTTTATTTTAGAAGAATATTATCTTTTATTTACTATAATGGGGGAAAATGTTAAGTATGCACGTGTTCGCAAAGTGAAAACCCATTCATCTGTCGTCTCTTTGCCCACTCTGCTTCATTACTTCTCTCTGCAATCTAGAAATCATAGACACACTGTAGTATGCAGAATGTCAGGCTATTTCAAGCCTAGGAAAATATCACTTGCTATAAACCCTTATTGTCAATGCTCACTTAACTTCATAAAACCCTTCCTTCAGCTCAAATCTACTTTATAAAACCTCAACTCAAATTGTGCTTGTTGAGCTTACAGGGAAAAAGTTCCCCAACAATTAAGTAACTAAACCTTTCATAAACTCTAAAATATCTATCAGCTTTTTAAAATAATTGCAGTAAAATCACTGAACATAAAAGGTTTCTATATTAGCACATTCGATTTAAAAGCAAGACTTTAAAAAAGGAAACCAAAAGAAAAATTTAAGATGTGATTTTTAGGTGCACACACACACATCCAGCCTCTTTTCCAGGTTTGTATATACTGATATTTTTCTCTTATAGTGGACCAGTAAGTTGCTACCAGTGATCAAGCCTGTGTGGCTATTGCTAGGAATTTGGTTAATTAAGTGTAACTTAATCTGAGAAACTGAGTGTAGGAAGTATCAGATACTGGCAAGAGGAGAACTTTTGCATTCAGCAACCTGGAATAAGAATGCAAAGAGAATAAATAGTTCAACATGAAATGATAAAGGATGCTGTTAAGATGGTCCCTTGAAGTCGGTTTTGCTTCACTCAACTATGAAATGACTACATGCATTTATTTGTCTCTCTCCCTTTCCTCATTTGCTGAATATAATAAACAGGTATGTTTCTCCTTTTTCTCTTCTTTCTTCAACTCTATCTTCTTGAAACAAAATAAGCAAACAACAGCAGTGCTCTCCTTCACCCTGATAACCAGCATGGACCCATTAGGCTGAGCATGATTTGACACTCGCATGTCAAATTAGGGACCCAGTGCTCAAATAAGAGCACAGTAAGAATGTTTTTCCTTCCCACTGTGCTCTTGGTCTCATGGAGCTCTGTTGGTTTCTGTGCTCCTTTAATCAAGGCAGGAGGAGCCAATGGCTTGAACCTGCCTTGCCAACCATCAGTGATGTTGAACCTCATTGCATAGGGCAGGGGAGTCATCAAATTATAGCAGAAAATCTGCCTTTGATTCACCAGTATTTTTTTTTTGAGGTGGTCAAGAGAATTCCCTTCCTTCTGCCCATTGACACCACTACCAGGATTCCCAACTACCTGATTTTGCTTCAGGAATGTATTTTATACCCTTTCCTGGTCGACTTAGGAGAGGAGGTCATGACAGTCCAACCAGTGTTGCTTGGGTTGTTGGAAAAGTCATAGGGTACAACTAAGACTGTTTGGTTTGTGACTCTTGGACCAGTTACCATTAGAATTTATTCTTGTTCAAGTTTATCCAACAAATTGTCATGCCCTTCATTGTTTCTTACAAGGACCTTTTAATTGCCTTCCCCAGCTTTCCACTTATGTGTATTTGCTTGTCAAAACCCATCCTAAAGAATAGTGGTTGCCATTCGTTTGACTGATGCTGGGCAGATCCCACCTAAGGGGTTAGTATATGTACAGGACACAAATCGTGTTACCTGTGAGGCACAGCCAGAAGTTTGGTGTAACCTAGGATATCTGCCCTCTGGACCCTTAGTCTACCTACTCTGGTAACTCATTCAGGCCTGCTGGTTCTCGTCTCTGAGATAGCTCACATTCTTATTTCCTTACCATACTGTCTGGATTCTCTCCACTGCATAAACCTTATGTTCTGGAGCTAACTGCCATATTTCATATTGTATCTGATTCCTCTCAATTGAAACAACTCCTGAGTATGTGTCTCAGTTCACCAGATGATACTGACACACAATTTCAGACTCTTGTTTCCTAAACCTTTTTAAAATATCAATGACTTCCTAGATATTTGGCTCTAAAACTTCGAGATTGATAATCAGCAATAATCATGTGACAAAATTAGATTTGGATTAGACATTCTAGTTGTTCTTTAAATCATACAATGTAATGATGATGGTGATGACAATAATAAGAGTAGTTAGCATCTAACAAGCACCTGCCATGTGTGAAAAGCCCTGTAACTTAATCATGGCTAATCTCCATGGAAAATACTCAAAGAAAGGAAATATTTCCATTTCCCAGGTGACAGAAGTCGGTTTTGACAAGGCTCTTTTCTTATTCCTCTTGCTGCTGTAAATTTGCTGCTAGGTTTTGACCTCATGTCTGACGCTGCATGAATTTTATTTCAATGACATTATTTCCTGGGATAGAGATGAAAACAGTGAGCTGTCATCATATCACATTTTCTTTTCCTAAATCATCAAAAGTCCTTTTCTAAAATTTTATCACTCAACATATGTATGTATATGTCTATCTATGTGTTTGTGTGTATGTCTACATGTACATGTGTTTATACTTACAAAACATTCAATTATACTATTTGAAGCAAGCAGTGACAATGTTAAAATCAGTTATATGAGTACATCACTAAACAGGACAAAGAGTCTAGAAACTGATCAACAGGAAAGGACAGAGTAATAGAGAAAATATGAAAAATGAGTGGAGAAAGGAAAATAAAAGATATTGTATCAATTGTAATTCTATATTTGAAACTCTCCTTCAAACAAACAAATAAACTCAGGACTATGTACTTCAATGAAAAAATTAAAAATATATATATTAGAACTCAAACTTTAAAAACATTAGAGGAAAATGTAGATAATACTTTTAAGACATCTGGCTAGTGAAGGATAAACCATCAAGAAAATTTACCTGGTGAAAACATTAAAGCATTCATATGACAAATGTCAGCACGGATTAATTTAAATCACAAATAACAGAATAGAAGAAAATATAACAATATAATCCAGACTCTTGTAACATGCCCTTAAGAGATCATAAAACAAGTAGCAAAGCAGTCACTGTCTGAATTAGAAATTGCCAGAAGGATTTAGATTTAAAATCTGAAAGTGATATTTTTATGTGATAAGCTACCACATTTGACTCCTATCATCAAATTTTGATTAAATGTCTTTCTGTTTTTATGTGGTCTTCTTTCAGTTTGTGTAGGAATACCTGCTTAGAAAGTAAGGGATTTGAATAATACCTGCACTGTATTAATTTGAAAATAACCCAGACACTAAAGGAACTAATTCTCAACCACACAGACAAGAAAAATGCTTAGAGCTGTCTTATGAAAGCCAGAACAACCCAGAACACAGTGGCTGTGACACAACCTTTGTATGCTAAGGGCAACCAGTCTAAATTTATGAGAAAGAGCCATGTGTTAGTTACTTTTCTCCTAGCTGGGATAAAAATACCAGAACCCATAAGCTAAAGGAAGAAAAATTTATTTTAGCTCATAGTTTGTAGAGGTTTCAGTCCATAGTCTACTGGCTCCAAGGCAGTGAGGCATGGCAGAGGCACATCACAGCAGAAACAGCTCATGGCATGGCCAACGGGAGCCAGCAACCTTCCTTCTTCTTTCCCTTTTTATTCCATTTAGCCTCAAGCCTATTGGTTGGTGCCTCTCCCACCCAAAGTGAGTTCTCCCTTGTCAGTAAATTCAGAATTGTGCTGAACCAATCAGTGGACACACCCAGAATTGTGCTGAACCAATCAGTGGACATACCCATAATCCACTATCACACACTCATCATCCAATCACTCCAAAAAGCCCCACCTATGAGTCTATATGGTGGAGGGAAGGGGACATCTAAATGTAAGCCATAATTGGTCAGGTAAATTAAGTAGAAATTTTATTGGTGGTCATTTTCAATTTGTACTATTATAAAGTATATCCATTCTTTTCAGTAAGTAGGTCTCATATGAACCAATACAGATCTTGAGACTGTTCACTTTTCACCAAAAACTAATAGTCTGAACTTACTATATTTATTTATTTTTCTTATAATAATAAAAACAGAATACTGACTACCTTATTTAAGAGCTTGACTGGTTTGGTACCTTAGGATTAGTGCTGCTCAGCATACCATCCCCTGGAAATATGATAAATAGCTGAATACTCCAATTTAGAGTCACGACCTTAATTATGCTTTTCAATATTAGATCCCATGGCTCACAATCACATTTTCCCTAGCTCAAGTGCTCATTTATCTTTAATGTTCATTCACCAAATATGTGTACAACACCTCATTCTCCAGCACATACTATGTGCAATTTTGGAAATCAATAGAAACTGTAGCATAAAATAAATCATACAATTAAAAATATAGCAGGAGCCAAAAAACTTGGAAGAAGGATCATATTTTGCTCACATCTCACTAAGAAGTCACACATTTTAATTGTAGGAGGTAGAGTAATATCAGTAGGTGCACCCTAATCCATTACTAAATATCCACAAAGAAGTTCCTGCACACTAGCTGTGGCTCATTCACAGAAACTCAGAACATAAAAAGGAGACAATTATATATATTCTGATTAGTAATGGAGGTGCTAAATATCAATTCTGGTTAAACACAAAGGCAAATGTTCATTTCTAATCACACACTCCTCACAGAATGGTGAGTAAAAGTGAATAAATACCCCATCTGAAAGGCTTTCTTGTTTTTCACTTGAGTCTGAGCATTATTTACTTTAACCTGAATCACCCTTTGTGTCCTTCACACCTAAAAATTTTGTTTTTCCATGCAATTGCTTCAAAACAAAGAAGATCAGAGGCTTCAAACAGACTTCAGAAACAATTCAACACCCAAACTTACCAGTAATATATATTATATTTATATATATGGTCTGAGCTTTATTGCCTCGGGTGGCAGAAAACATATGGTACAGTAAAGCTCACAGAGCATTATGATCTTCAAAACCAACTTCACTGAGCCTGCGTTCCTAAACATCAAAAGAAACTTTTTAGAAAAGCCCATAAAACAGAAAAAATTACCATATCATTTAACTACAAGTCCTAACAATGGCTTTAGGTACAATATTTGAAGTGACCGGAGTTAAATGGGAAACTTATAAGTTATCTTACATTTTTATTGTCAAAACGTGTATTTAGTATTACTGGATTTGGCTTAAGACATTATTAGCTGAAATTATGCCCAGAATTTCCTAATAAGGAGTTACATGTGTACTTTCTGATGTGTTCTAACACCCACTCAAGAAATCTATGTAAATCCAGGACCAAGGGAATGTTAAAATGTGATCAGATGTGTACTCCAAGTGAATGCTATATCCTGAAGATTGAAAATCTGAGGAACACAGGGCAATGCAGCACCCTGTCAGTGGTAGAAAGAGGTCCCAGAAAGCATCACAGAAGCCTCTACTTGTTTGTAAGCTGGAATTGCATGGATACAGTTTTCAAGATAACCAAAATGGCAGCAAAAAATGGAGGCCTCACCATTAGAGAATCCACCTATAGGAGGATTCTCCTAGTTCCTCTGGAAATGGCTGGTCCTCCCTTCTCTCCTGTCAGCCTTAATGTTGTATTGATAGCACACACACAGATTTCTAGACAACACTCAGAAAAATTTGTCCTGGCCAAGAACCCATCTCTCCCCAGAGAGCTTAGCAGACAGGAAATACTTATATGTCTTTGTAAACGCATCACTTTGTGAGCGACAGGGAACACAGACGTGTCAGCTCTCTACCAGAATTCTTCCTTGCTCGCTTGCCAGGTTTGCTTCTATTTTGATTACAGAATTAAAATATCATTAGTATTTTTTTCTTGAGTGTAAATGTGACACGTGAAGATTTAGTAATTACTATAAAATGATGAACTGTGATTGAATGCCATCATGAACAAGGGACACTTTAAGGCAGTATCATTTATTGCTCAGTTGTTACTGTAACTTTTAAAACCAGCACCTTTCACTGCGTCAGTGCACAGTTGTTTTGGGATTTGAGTGATTATGCTTGGTTATCACATCTGTTTAGAGACACAGCCAGCTACTCCGACATAGTTAAAAGTTTGAGTTCTTTGATCATGTGAGAAACCCAATAACTGAGGGTTGATTTTTTTTTTTGCACACTTAGCTAAATGACATCTTTTCAAGTTAGCTTTCTCAATGCCTGACACTCACAATATAAAGGTGGAGAAATTTAATTTGCCTCATACTTTTAGGGGATTTAGTTCATGGTCAGCTAACCCCAAAGCAAGAATATCACGGCAGAAGGATATTGCAGAGCAAGCTGCTTAGTTCACGGTGAATGGGGAGCAGAACAGGAGAATAGTGCAAAGGAAGAGGGGGTCAGGAACCTTATATTGCATAGCATCCACTGCAAAACCACCCAGAAATGTGCTTTACTGATCCCCTAGGCATTTTCCTAAACCCATCAAGTCGACAGTTAAGGTTAACCATCACATGCCCTATTAAAACTTGTCTGCTTTTAAAACAAGCTTGTTCAAATGCCATCAGTTTTTCTCTTCAACCTGACATAGGACTTTACTGTAATTTCATGAGTTTTTTACACATTAAGGTTCAGCATGGTTTAGAGCAGAACTAAAAAGCTGATTCTACTGGTCAAATCTCAATACAAAGATGGCAGCATTAAATAAAGTACATGTTCTACAGAAGTCTGACCTTTAATGCCCTCTTTCCTGGGCCAACTGAATATAGCATGACAGTAGGGACCAACACTGATAGATTTCTCAGAGATACTGGAATTTTAGTGAACATTAAAATAGTTAAGTTCTTTGTAAAAGTAAACCTTTCATTACATGACAAATGAAAAGCAAATAAAACCTGGGCAAATATTTTATGGTAACTCAAGAAAGTTTGCCTAAAAAGAGAAATCCTGACAATCATTGAATTAAACATAATTTGATACTATCCTATCTAGATTTCATCTCCTTTGGAGGAAACCTGTCTGAGACCTTCTAGCTATTCTGGAAGCTTGTGTGGGTACCTCAGCACTGTCTTACCTAGCAGGCAATAGCATTGCTCAGTGAGTTAGGGAATTCATATCTCCTTTGAGTAATGATTGTCTTGCAGTAATTTAGATCCAATAATCCTAGATCTTCCTTGTATAGGGAAAAATATAAAAACCATATGGTTTGTATTTCTCAGACTTTTGTGTATATGACAACTACTACCAAGTCTTTAAGATATCTCCAACTTGGACATCTCTACTTCTCTTAATAATTCTCTTAGAATCAATCTTACCTCACCTCAAACGGCAGCATATTTATCAAACTGAAAACATGATAAACAAAAAGAAATGTAAAAGTTGGAATGTTTCCTGATTAGAAGTGCATTTGGTACTGCTATACACATTTCACTTTACTTTGGCTAAATAACCAGATCCTCCCATACTTGCCAACAGTAGATTAACTTTTTATGCAACTTATTTATTTCACTGCTGGCATGGGTGACATTTTTGTTTAAAGTCTTCTGATCATTTTTGCATGAAATGATGTCCAGTCATTTATCTCTATTCAGTATTTTGAGTTTAAACCAGCAATTTTCCCTCTCTGTCCTATTGGATTTTATAGTGTTGTTTTATTATTCCACTCTATTTAGAGAATATTAATCTTGCTCTGAAAGCTGTATTAAAATCCCTGTTTGGTTCATTTGAAAATTCCATGAGTCTGCTTTCTATTCCAAGTTGTTGCTCATAATACTGAACAGAGAATGATCAAGAACAGACACATAGCACATGCACAGATAGACGTCTCTCTTTCCAGATTCAGTAAGCAGAAGGGAGACTAGTTAGCAGCTCCCTCGGCCATATCCCAACCTAGCAAAGACGTCATGAGGGGCTCAATGAAATGCTTTTCTAGAGTGAATATGTTCTACTGGGGACTTTCCCAGTCTATCAATCTCCACTAGCAGCCTTGCTTTTTATTTCTAAATGCTAATGATCTTCTATTTCATGGAAGACACAGCATACTCAGTTCCTATTTTTATTTTTTGTTCTGTCTCCATTTTGAAAATCAGAACAACATAACAGCTTTATTCTTAAGAACCACTTACATAAAATATAAAAATTTGCTTACATAGAAGCCACACACACTTGTATTAAGTAAAAACCATGTCTCTGGAGCTATAGAGTAGTGTGATTATTCTGCATGAACTTGTGGTTTTCCAGGATGCTAAAGTACATAAAGCAGATATATTATTATTTAAAAACAATTAATAGGGCATGAAAATTTCAGTGCATAAATGAGACAGCATTTCATGTTTCCAACAAAACCATCTCTATTGAAATTAACCATCTCAATTGCAATTTAAACAAAAGTTAAGAGACATATGCCCATGTTTACAATTTGAGGGGAATTGACAAATGTCTGTGCTTTGCCAGTTCTTTTACAGTCAACTGTTACTCATAATGGGGGAAAATTAAAATCAGTAATTACCATTCAGGTCTGCCATTGTTTTAAATGTGCTTTGAATTTTTTAAGCATCCATTGCAATAATTATTTGTGACTGGCCAGGACATATAAAAAGTCTAAGGTTGGATATTCAGCTATTTTGTAATGTAAAATACATTTATGATAAATTCTTTTTCCTCCTTTTCACTCCAGTGTCAAGCACAGTATAGCTCATCTTGTAGATAATCCTCCAAGCTTCACTTTTTTTAGGCACAGTCATTATGAAAGTCTTTTTACATTTGGCCTTGTTGCTGCTTGGAACTGGAAATTGCTATTTGCTGCCTGCCAATTATAGCATAATTTAAGGTTTGATGCTCCCAGGCACAGTTCTTGAAATACACAGCAAAACTATGTTAAGATGGAATGCATAATATTTTCTTTGCATTGCATGGCTTCAATATGTTGCATAGAAATGTATCAAAATTGCTAAACAAATCAATGGGAAAAAATCTTTCTTCTAAGAAACTATTCTGTAATGATTTTATTATTCTCTTTTTGGCTAGGACCATAGCAAATATTTTCCCAAGAATCCATATTACTTGCAACTGAATTTATTTGGATCTATGACAATGTGATGAGTATAAATATCAATTTTAACATACAGTTTATGGAAGAAATTCAGTAAGGTATGATTTTTTAAAATCAATTTTGCATAATTAAGAAGGAAAGATAAGAGAATTAAGTTTCAGCAAAGTAAGAAAGCTATAGACAAAGTAAATTTGTGTTTTAAGAATCAAGCGTGCTTTTTTTTTTTAGATGCAAAAAGCTTTGCTTTTTGTAGATGCAAAAAGCTTTTTTTTTTTTTGTAGATGCAAAAAATGAACAAGGACCCACTGGGGTACTTTCATAAACCTGCCTTTCTGTTGGGTGGCATTTGGGAGCAGTAAAAACCTCAGAAAGACACTTTTGAAAGAGAACTCCCAGAGCTGCTTCCAAAAATAGCAAGAACAATGAATGATTGTTTGAAGAGAGGGAGAGTGTCCCAGGGCGATGAATTTCAATGCCTCTTTTATTAGAATAAATTTTTTACTTAACACTCACTTGATATATTGATCACTCTTTGTTGTTGAAGTTTGTAGGCCTCTTTCTTGACCTCTTTCATTTTGTCAAAACAGGGCACCAACAAAATAACAAACCTTACTCTTAGCCTAACTCCCAAATTTGAAGAGGCCTTGGTGAGGGGGACAAAAAGTTGACTTGCCATTCATTCCATGTGTGTCCACTCTTATTTTTTTCTTTACTTACATTTAGAGCAAAAATTCAAAAGTATAAATGAAAACTCAAAGAACAGTAACAGGCAGAGTGTTAAAGACCAGTATTAAGAAGAAAATTGACCTTCTCCAAATAAACCAGCTAGTGGAAGAAAATCAACCAAACCGCTATTAGCATAGTCTATGGCAGAAGGCTTTCTAGGGAGCTTCAGTGAAAAAGGGTTCATATTTCAGCAAGATTCAAGAATTGTTGATGAAGGATGGTTCCCAAAGACAGAGGAATTATTCTGTGGATTAGCAGTCATTGGTGTGGACAAGTTGCATTTTCCTGGAGGAAAAGAGAAGCTAAAATCACATAGAAGAGTGTACCGGGAGGTCACACTCAGGGGTTTCTCAGCCCCTGGGTCACTAATACTTACAAAGAAGGATTTGAAACCCTGGGGAATGCAAAAACCTTCCTGATTTAACAACAGGAATTCAGTGAGACCAAGTTGAAAACAGCTTTCTTTAAAAGGAAAAAGAAGGCTTATTTCTTTTTTAAAATCACCTAATTCATTGGGTCTTTATAATCCCTGGAGACGATTACAGTTTCAAGAAGAAACATGCTCTTTCTTAGCTTAATGACCAGTAACCAAGTTAAATTTCATTTGTCTTCAGAATTTTTAATTTGCCTTATAGGATAGAAAAGGGAGGCTACCTACCTTAAAAGTTCAATCTTCTCAAAGCCATGTGAATGCAGACTTGGTAATGGTTTATTGAGTATACAATAAAATTTTTCTTACTCGAATGATCACTAGACAGGGGCTAAGAAGGTCTTCCCAAGGATGGGCTGGGGATCTCAGTCTTCCCCACCCACCAGGGAGTAAATTCATCCATTGTCAGCACAGGGCAGCATTTCAGGATGTGCTACTGTGAGGCATAGACAGATTTATTAAGTAGAATCAAAGACATATATTCTCAGAAAAGAGTGCAGGTGTTTGAGGCACTTCTCATCGGGGTTTAAGAGTATTTATGTGGTTTCGGGAATGAACAAGATGATCTAGAATGTGTTTTCCTAGTGTCTCCCAACTGTCCAGTTAGTGGGCTACATTAAAATGCAAACTGCGTGCCTGTGTCTTAAGTTTAGCGATATGACTCTCAATTAATGGTGCTGTTTCCTGGAAGATAGAAGTCTGTGGAATTTGTGGATTTAAAGTATCAGAAGAAAAATATAGTCCCTATGTCTAAACTTAGACATGTGTATCTTTAAGACTCATAGGAATTTAGGAGTGAGAAGGCTGGGAGAAAAACAGGCCTGGGGATTTAAAAGGTATCGTAACCTTGAGTCACTGATTGTGTCTAAATTTGCATGTTCCTCAAAAGTAAAATTTTGCTTTACAGTTTCCTTGTCTCTTTTCTACCTATCTTTTTTTCTTTTGTCTTGTCTCACAACTGTCTGCAATAATGAACTCAAGATTTAATTTTAGCTATTCAAAAAAGCCACATTTTGCATCCTAAGATGATCACAACCAATGTACACTATAGGTAGGAACACAGGAAGGTAGGTAGGTGACGTCCTGTGTCATTACACTCATTATACACACATCCATGTAGTTTATTACAAGTTCAAAATCCTCTCCCCAGATCCATAAATTAGATTGATTGTAATCCTGTCTGGCTCAAACTACTCTAAGAAACCATAACTCAAAGCACAAATAGGGAGGAATCGCAGTGGGGGCTGACTGGTCATTCTCCTAAAAAGAGGGAGTTTTTGAGAACTTGGCTCTTCAGCAAGAACGAGAATCCAAGGCCTATGTGAGCAATTCTAAGGCACGGTGAGGTCAGGAAGGCCTCAGGGTAGGTGGAAACCAGAGAAGGCCATGGAATCTCCTTGACGACTGGCTCTGGGCCGTGTCAGAAACTCCAGTAGGATTCCAAAATTCTCTTCCTTAAAAATGTCAAGCAAAATTCCTTTCATGTGGGGTGAGGGCTACATTGGGGTGCAGATGGCACAGATGGCACCCAGAAGAAAGAAAAAGGCACTGTGGTCTGTGCTAGCAGTAATAACCGAGAAAGACGACAGTCATTGAGTTTGGGGGCAGGGCCAAGAAGCCTGCTCCCAGAACAAATGCAAGTGACAGTTTCCTATCAAAGCACAATGCCTGCTAGTCACAGGACAAAGAGAGGCCCTTGTCATCTGCTGCTCTGTGGGTGCCTGTGCAGAGCCTGAGTGGTGTCCCAGAGCCCAGAAGGAGCTGTGGAAAGCTGTGGACAGTCAAGTGCAGTTAAGAAGGCACGGAACTTTCTAGAGACTCATTTTGCAAGCTGAAGACTGTTTTCAGCTGTTCCGGTGTCATTATGATTAATGCAACCCATCCAGTTCCCTGGAGTAACAGATAAGTATGATGAGCTAGCCTTGGTCCAAAGAGAACCGATTTTTACATAATATTTTGAGTCAGACACCTAGAAAGGCTTTTTTAAACGCTCTTAGGGTCTGACAGGTTGTGCTCATCACAAGAGCAGAAAGCTCACACTGACGTTGCTAATGTCACTCTTCCAAGTTTGTCGACATTTCAACCTATCTGTAACACACTTTAACGTTACAACACCCTTGGCAAAGTCAGTTTCCCTGAAGAAGTTAGGCAGTCTCAGGGCTGCACCTGTGGACACTGAACAAACCCACAGAGCCATCCCCCAGCCCATAATGTGGAGTGAGCCCACCCTTCTCAGATCAGTGGAAAGGGGGCAGGATACAGTACCCCAAAACATGTCTGTTTGGCACAAGGATTATGTGGAGTTAAAGGTGCTTGAAAACTAGGGATATAAGAGAGTATGACCTTCATCTCAAAGACAGGACCTAAAGCCCCATGGAAAGTTCCCCTTCCTGTACCAGGAAGACAGACATACTCTTATCACTAGAGATGAGAAATCCCTGGGACAGTGGGAAATCTGTGTAGATCTTGATAAACTGACGCTCACCTGCTTGGTCACTTCCCCGTTGATGGCCCTGGCCCAAACCTGTGTGTCCTGTTAATATAAGAATGATATCAGGACCTTTGTAAGGGAATTATTACAACCCTAACCTGCTAGATATCCAATACACATAGTTTGTGTTCTCTAAAATCAAAGAATGAATTCTAGGAACAACAGAGTTTCAGAGTATGAATATTTATTGAGGAGAAGAGGTACAGTTCCTGAGAGGCAGGAGGATACCCAAAAGTAGGTTGTCAATGACCCCACATTCCAGGGGAAGTTTTTGTAGAGCAAAACCCATGAGGGTACAAAGGGGCTTAAAACTATGAACAACCAATAAGGTTCCAAGTATCATGGCTTAGGTAATAGTGATCCAACAGGGAAACAAGTCATGTAGCAAGTGTTCATGGAAAGAACAAAGAACTTTTTAGGCAGTGATGAGTCCAAGGGTCTTGGTCACCCACTGAGCTGACTGATATCTATCTAGACTTCATTAAACCAGGTGTTACAACTTATCTCTGGCCTGGTCATTCTGTGTTAATCTTGAGGCCTGGTGTCCATCAGATACACTTCCAACCAAAGCTGTGTTGAGTTTTTATCTTTGCCCTGACTCTATCAAGAGCCCGGCCCTATCTGACTACCTATAATATTTTTACCTGGCTTAGCTGTCTAAAATACTATCACATTTTTCTCAGTGTGCAACTTGGCATGTAAGTATTTTGCTCTAATTGTTTCTTTGGGGACCAACTTTCTTACAGAGATTCCCTACACATGTTAAAAAAAAAAAAAAAAACCTGGGCCCTTCTCTTGCCGATTTGTTTCATGTCAATTTAATTTTCAGGCCCAAGTGGAGAAATGAGGAGAGAAGAATTGGAGTTCTTCCTTACTTAGCATTACTTACAAGCATTACTTAGGCCTGAGAACCAGAAAAATAAGTAATGAGACCTGGGAAATAGAGAAAGAGGGAAGACACACATGTCCCTCAGGACAATGGGAGAACACACAAGCACAGTGGTAAGAAAATGCACACAAAACTACATTTACAACTGAGACCATGATGGGACAAGAATCAGCAAACTTCTGATCCCTTAACATGTTACTCATTAAAAACTTGATTTACATTTTCTTCTAAGGCTGGCAGGGACTGAATAGCTATTTTTCTTAAAAGCAGTGACTTTTCACTGGGGCCTATAGATGCCCAATGAGTAACTAAAGCAGAACAAAGCTTGATTTTCACTTTGTATTGTTTCTTTTATTACCTTAAAACTTTGGGTCAACTCTCACACAAGTGTGGTAGTCATTTAGGATGAGTCTGTCTAAAAGTTAGCAATGCAAATTGTTATCCCTAAATTTATAAAACCTATCTCACTCCCTTTCAAGACTGTTGGCATCAATATAAGACATGTACAGGGACATTCAATTACCAAGACAGATCCAAACATCTCCGGCTCACTGTTCTAAACTATAGTCACTTGGGGACTGCATCCGCCAGATATGGTCATTGCATGGAGACTGAATTGTCCCCTCAAGCAATCTTGCAAAACCGGAACTGGAGTAATGACCAACTAGATGCTGGCCCACCCCAGGAACTTAAAAGGCAGGGATTGCCTCCAGGTGGCTTCCGCTCTGGACAGGTACACAGAGGAACCATGGTTTTCTTCATGTTAAGATACAAACCTAGTGTCTAGCAGAAGAAAAGTAAAGGGAAATTCAATTATGATTTACTAAAGACAATTTATCTTACGCCTTCCTTTATGACATTTCAGATGTCAAAGTGAAACCTTTTCCATGCCTTATTTTTTTTTCTTTGACCTAACATTGAGGCCTTAAACCTTAAGCTCCTGTGCCTAATGGAATTCTTGTAGCATAGACTTGTGTATCATATAAAGATACCATTCTGTCTCTCTTATGTATTCTTACCCTAGCTGTTTATTAAGAATGATGAGTACGTCTTTTCAACATGAAAAAAATAAAAGCTGTTCCCATCCTGTGGGTGATGGGGTAGTCTGATCTCCATCTGAACTATATTCTGTAGCTCCTCACATGGACGCTCCTTCCCATTTTATCTTGTTTTCTAGCTCTGCCTAATAAATTAGTATGTGTCCATCACTGATAAAAGGCTTTTCTGTAACAGTATGTCAAGAACTTGCCCAGGTTGAGTTAGGACAAACTTCTTGGACCCAATTGAATGACATAACTTGCTTTGGGGAGTAAATTGGGAATTTTTTCTGTAACAAGGAAAGAGATAATGTATTTCTGATCATTAATAGGCTTTATGGAGGGAAAGGATTATCTTGACATCTGTATTATAAAATAAATATCTTCTAGAATATATATGTTAGTCTAAATTAGGAAAGCTAATATATATATTCTAGTCTAAATTA
This sequence comes from Hydrochoerus hydrochaeris, assembly GCA_004027455.1. Classification (NCBI taxonomy): domain Eukaryota; kingdom Metazoa; phylum Chordata; class Mammalia; order Rodentia; family Hydrochaeridae; genus Hydrochoerus; species Hydrochoerus hydrochaeris. Next base: position 672,972 of record PVLA01000058.1, read on the forward strand.
GCATCCATTTAAATGCTGGAAGGGGCCACTATTTAATCTTGGTCTAGTGAGTTTTAAAAGATCAGGGATGAACCATTAGGATTTGGAAATATTTAAGCAGCTAAATTTAAAACAATATTAGAAAGTGTTACATTACAGTGCAACTCAAGTATTTACATGCATCTTGAAATAAATGGTATGATGAAAACTCGTGATGGCATGGTTTTAATTTTAGGAAGTAAATTTTTTATTAAAAAAAGCAAAAAAAAGGGAATAGAAACTATAAAGAATTTCAAAAATATAACATTAATAAATCATCACTAGTTGATAAATTACATCTTGTTATCTTAGAAGTAGTTGCTCAAGTTACACAATCAAAGCATAAAAAATGAACAGACAATCAAACAATGATAGCACAAACTTGTGTTTGATGAACTAACAAAAACTTAGTAGTATGGTTATCTATCTTGTACATTTAAACATACATGCAGTTATATGTGTATACCTACAAGTTTAAAACAGGTAGAAAGAGAAGACTTAGAGAAAGACCTAAAAATCTAATGTTGATACCAAAATTATCATTCTGTAGTCTGAAATGTAAAGTATGTCTATATCCTAGTTAAAAGATTGTGTATTTACATCTCCCCTTTTCATTCTTTGTATATATAATATATATAATAGTATTTTGGCACATTGAATTGAAAATATTTCTTTAAGTAATTAATGTATGCTTATGATACTGCAATCCACAGGATGATATACTGCTTAGTTATAATAGATTATTAACATTCTAGTGCTTACCAGGAACTCAGGAGTGTGTTTTATTAAATATAGACTGTAAGTCACAGTAAGAAACTGATATTATGCTGTAATAGACATCTATATATGCACAGAGACACTCCACATGCATGCACATAACTGAAATTAAAACCTCACAAAATAAAACGTATATATTGTACAGAATCTAATGCACTGTTATTTCTTATATTTTTGCCTCACTTTTTCCATTTTTTGTTTGTTTTCAAGCACTGCTCATGGTCCTCAAAATTAAAATTAGTATCTACTGATGGATCTCAAGTTAAATTTGAAAATCATTGCCTTAAGGATAGCTAGTCCAGGCTTTCTCATTTTGTACTTAAGAAATTTAGAGATGTAGGCAACATTTCCAAGGTCATCAGGAACAAAGCAAAGCTGGGTTGATGCCTAATCTTTCAAGTTCTGGTTTAAATAAGTTCTCCCCAGTCTTCCATTGTTTCCAAAATGAATAGTCAAGTATATGGGCCTCTTTTCATCTCAGATCTGATGAGGTCAGTAAACAGTGTTCTGTGGGTACTCCTGTTGCTCACTCTGCATTTTCCTAGGTTTCTAGGAAGCACTAATTGTACTTCTCCTTAATCCCATGTTCCTCTGTATCCTCTCCTTGAACTGGAAACTTCCTGTAAAGAGTTTCTCTTCCTATCAATGTCCCCTGAGCCAGGTGGAGGAGTGTGAGTGAGTGAATGAATGAAAACCTGGAAAGTAGGTTGATGTGGTCAAGGAATATAAAGTTATCAAAGTGGGACATAAACAGGAATCGAAGTAACCATCAGTGCCCTTCCTGACTTCTAAGGAAGAGCAATTCTATTGGCTGTGTTCATCAGACTAATCAATGAAGGAGGTATTAAAAAGTTGTAAAATAAGCTGTGTCAGTGTCCTAGCCCTGCCATGACAAAAGTACCACTGGTAGCTTAAAAAAACAGAAATTTATTCTCTGAAAATTGTACATGACAGAAGTTTGAAATTGGGGTGTTAACAGGGCTGTGATCTCTCTTCTAGCGTCTCGTGTGTTGCTGGCAATCTTTGGTGCTTCCTCGGTCTGTAGACCCCACACTCCAAGCTCTTTGCGCTGTCGTGTGGCAGTCCTTCTTCCCCTCTCCCTGTCTCTTTTCTTTGTATTTCTCTCCTCTTATATGAACATCAATCCATGGATTAGGGCTGACTTTAATCAGTGCTACAAAGGTCCTGCCTCCAAACAAGGTCACATTCATAAGTATTAAGAGGTAGAACTGGAAAATGTCTTTCCAGGGGACACATCCTACCCACTAAGAGAAACTAAACTGGTAGATGAGGAGAACACGTGAGCATGTGTAATATTGTACTGTCTCACTGGTGTAAAAAACTGAAAGAGTAAATAAGATCCAAAATGTACAATAGATACTGTGAAAGGGAAAGGGAAAGGGAAAGAAATGCTCCAAAGGGAAGAACTGGGAAAAGGGGAGAAGAGAAAAGAAAGAGGGGAAAAGGTAGATAACTATACTACCAATGTCTGTTAGTACATCTGATATATATATATACACACACACACACTCACACACACACTCACAAGATAGATAACATACTACTAAACTCTATTAGTTCAGCAAAAAGAAGTTTGTGCTTTCATTGTTTGACTGATCATTTTTTACCACTATCTTGCAATCTGAACAACTACTTTGAAGATATCAATGCACAATATATTAACCAGTGTAATCACCGATTATTTTTGTTTTGAAATTGTTACATCATTTTTATCCTTTTTCATTTAAAAAATACAAGATAGGGAGAGAGAAATAAGATAGGAGGAGGGTGGGCAGTAAGACACCACAAGAGGCAAGTAGGTTATTTTGGGGGTACAGAGAAGACTGATTAGTCAATGAGACACAGAGAAATGTGGAGTGAGAAAGGATTGGAGGTGATTTTCTGACATTCTGCTTTGGATCATGCACCATCACTTCCCCTCTGATGCCTCTTCCAGAGACCTCTCTGGATCTTCAATTGCCTTTCAAGATTTTATTCAAGTCAGATTTGAAGGTTTATTTCAGATTTCATATTACTGCAGAAAGCAACTTACAAAGCACCTAATATTATTTAAAATACAATAAAACCAATGGTTTTTATTAAAGGATAGTTTTATTAGGAAAAGATATATCATTGAATTTTAACCACAACCTTACCATCATGTGAAGAAAAAAAAAAGATGAAGTAAAAAAATATAATGGTATCTTGACTTTACTGAAAGGTGATTATATAAAAGCAATAAAACCTATATTTTTTGAAGATTATTGAATGTTGATTCAGGGCATTCACCTTATTCTTCTGTATATTCACTACTTGTTTGTATCCAGAAAAGCATAGTTATTTTCAGCTAATTATTTATTTTAGAATGCTATAGTTAACATGTTGTTCTAAATTTTTCAATGATTTTCACATTTTAACTAACTGTTAGATTCCACCATTCATTCATTTCTTCAGGCAACAATCTGTGGTTAGTAACCAAGTTTCTTAGGCACGATTCTTTATCTCCTTAGATTGACAGAGTCTAGTAGAACTTACCATACTTTTACTTACAAAATATGTACTATAAAAAGTGTGAAATAATGTAAAAAGATGGAAAATACAAACATGTATTTATATGAATGCATTCATATATAAATATATATAATTTATAAAATATATAAAATAATGAAATATATATTTTTAACATGTTGAACTGTAGCTTAAATTTTTGAAATACATCTGTTGTGTTTCATTTTTATAGGCTGTTTCATATTGTTTATATTATACATATTACAAGGAGCCATAGTTCATTTAGTGAAATATGTTCTATATACACACATACTATGAGATTCTTTGGCCGTATTAAGACTTTTAGATGATAAATGGAAAGTAGAAACAAAATAAAGAGTAAAGAAGTAGGCCCAGATAGGTATGAGTCTTCACAAACCAGTGAAAAAACTACGAAGAGATATTTTAAGTAAATTGTGTAGGACCTTCAGATGTCCTGGGTGGAAAATGAAATAACCCTGTTAGTTTTATATTACTGTAACAAAATAACTAGGGTAATAGACTGCAAAAGATGAAATGTTTATTTGGCTCACAGATTTGGAGTTTTCAGTCAGGGTGAGTTGGCCCCGTGATAGAGCAACACGTATGGCAGGGGCAGATGGTAGAGCAAGCTACTCACACATGGCAGCCAAGAGCAGAGAAAAAAAGTGGAAGAAGCATCTTGTGTCCCAGTGTTTCCTGCAAGATTGTGCCCTCCGACGATCTAACTTTCTCCCACTGCACACAGGATCTTTGCACTAAATTACATCCCAGCCCTTTTTCACTTTTTATTTTGAGACTTGCTAAGTCACTGAGTTTGCCCACATTGTGCTCAATTCTGTAATCTTCCTGCCCCAGCCTCCCAAAGTACCAGTATGACAGCCATACACCACCAGACCTGGCTCCGTTCCACTGCTTCTCAATAGTGCTACAACCCAGGGAACAAGATTTCAACAAGACTGGGCCTTTGGGGAAAACGTAACCAAACCACTGCAGATCCCTACCTTACACCATATGGAAAAGTCAGTAACAGGTAGACTAATAGCCCAAAGCCTCAGGCAAACGGAAAAGTTTTACCTACTAAAGAACAAAACATCCTTATGAGCTTAGGAGGTTTTCTTAAGCAGGACACACATACACACAAACACTCACCAGCCTAAATTTCTCTGGAATCATTAAAGCATATATTAACATAAAGACAATTTCTTTGCATATTAAATATTTGAAATTCTTTACATAAAATTCTTTTTAATTGTTTCAATGTTTATTATTCCTATTCATTGTCGAGCTCATTTGCAATATAAAATCTTAGTTGCTATTTATGATTCCAAATAGTGAAATGAGAAACTCATCTATAATTTTAAGTAATGTGACCGGAAAACAGCAAGGAATTGATCATTTTCATGACGGTGCACTTATTTTAGGAAGGGTTTTATTTTTAAAATGAATTTTACTTAATGAAAAATGTATTTACTCTTTAAAAATAGTCCATATGGAAAGATGATCATATAAGCTCAACTGGCATCCTAGGAACTATTACTGTTATTATTTTTCTGAACAATAATGTGTATTTTTAAAAGCTGTTACCTTCTGTGACTATATTTCTATATAAAAAGAAATTGATTAACAATTAATAGATAGTCTTGCAAGAAAAAAAAGCAGTGTTATTTGGGTCAGAAGAATTGTGTGGGGAAAGAGTTAGAAATCTAAAATTCGGTGGTCAGTTCTGAAATGGAGATAAAGACAGGAATTGGGAAAAATCAAGAAACTATTTCTAATAAAAGATCTTGAAATCTTTGGTTGCAAATTCTTCTACAGCTGCATCAGAGTGAAAAGCCTACAATGGAGTGATTGGGTGGTGCAGGTGATTTTAGTGAAAAATAACAAGATAATGTCACACTACATTTTCCTTCAAGTTTCTTTGGGCTATCTTAATCCCAATCACCTATAGCATCCTTTCTTTGGAAATGCATCACAGATAAAAAGACAGCTAATTAATGACAATAGGATACTTGTGAAATGGCTCCTGCCATTTAATATGCTTTCATGGAATTTCTTTTATTTACTCTTTACCAGCACCCATTCAATGTAGGTAGAGCAAGTACGATTTTCTGCATTTTGTTGAAGATCATGCTACGAAATGAGGAATGATTTAAAGTGTTCTACTTTTACCCTTTGATGAAGTCATCTAAGGCTCTGTTTTTCAAAGTTATGAACTGTGAAATCATTTCAGTGGCCTGTGCCCAACATGTTTTAAAGTACTATCGATCAGAATATAAATGTCAGGATACACCAAATATTGCAAGTGTAAATATTATTTTGTAAAAATAATTTTTAAAAAACCTTTGATGTGTGCATACAAAGTCTCCAGTATAGTAATGTGCTTATTCCTGTTCCTGTTGATCAGAGTAACAACATATTTGAAAATCGGACCTAGGTAAACAGAAATTCCCCAGTCATTATTTTGCCTCTGATTACCAATATCCTATTAAAGTTTCCTAGAATTAAGTTGAGACAGTAGTTTCCAAATAGTGTTCATCAGCAGTAGTCCTGAAAGATGTGAATTTATAATAGGTGGAAAAAAAGATTTTGATCAAAAAAATTTTGAAAGCTATGTATCATAGCCATCTTTGAAAATTCACATAGAACAGCAGCAATTAGATGATCTGAAAAAAATCTAGCAGCAGCTGAACTTGTCCCTCCAAATAATTTGAGCACAGGACATTTTTCATAGCAGCTTATTACTGAGGTGTTTAGGAAAAGTTCAGATAAGGTAGCTTTCTCTGCTAAAACACAATCCCCAGGGCCGAATTCACACAGATAGCTCTTATTCAGATAGTGGATGCACTTTGCTATTTGGTTAAGGTCTTGTGTGTTAACCCTGAAGATCAAGTTCATTTATCAGCGTCTGTGCAATAAGACTATTTATTGGAAACTAACTAGGTGTCTTATAATTGAAAATCAGTAGTAAGGAAGGGCCTAACAGGATTGCACACGAAAAACCTTAACCATTTGTACAGGGAAAATTTCTAAAATGATTCCACTATGCCCCATTTTCAGCCAATGGTCTCCAGATCTTCTATAAACAGTTATAGTCGCTCTGTTTTTCCCATAGGAGGCCCAGGAATGTAGCTGGGATAAGGTACCAATACCACATTTCCTCCCACTCATGAAATAGTAGAATGACTTCTCCTTCCATTAAAGAAAAAAAAATGCTACTGCACTCTTGCACACCCAAGTGTATGAAGTAAGCAGTAATGGTGAACCTTTTAGAGCTTTCAATGATAACAAACAACATGCATGACTTAAGTTTACCATCACTGCACTGGAGCAATGATTGTCAAATTTTTTTAAATCTTAGGACCACAGACAGCCATTAAGAACCTCAAGTAGCCATAAAAAACTCTTAAGTGCATTTGACTTTTAGTATTCAATGGATTATCAATACAAGCTGATATTTTGTTAATGTTTTCATCCATTTTAAAATTAAAATTATTTTAAAATAAAAATTATTTTGCAATAACAATAAGACAAATTACATTCTAGTACTAGTAGACCCATTTAAAAATAGAGATTATTTGGTCATAAAAATAAAACTTGTTTTTTAGGGTATATACGCCTAAAAAACTGTATTATCCCTACTAAAAAAAGATTAGTGAGATGTGATATTGTGGTGCAGTTTTTCAAATCTCTTCACTGTGTAGCTGAATAGAAATAGCAGAATTTTATGTTCAGATTGTTGTAATTACATAGCATGGTGCCTGCAGAAAATTCTGTTATATATCAATAAGCAAATGGGAGTCAAAGGGAAAATAATGCTTTATGAAAATACTTTAGCCTAATAGGTCACAGATTTCTTAAAAGATTGTCAGAATTTCCATTTGTTCCCAGACCACATTTAGAGGACTTCTGTCCCAGTGCATTCTGTGCTTTGTGAAATATTGTGATAGCGTAGGATCAGGAGACAGAGAGGTAATCACTGGCCTGCTCACTCCCCTGACATCATACAATATGCAGACTCTGGCCATGTGTACTCTGGACCAGAATGCCCACTTAGGGCAAGGCACCCCAGGGACCCCAGATGAGATGCAGAAAAAGAGCTAGGCTCATATCTTGAGATGCAGTTGAACAATCGAAAGAAGCATGCATGTAGTTGGCCTCAGCCCAGAGAGTCTCCAGTGGATTTCTCTTGATCCAAGTATAGATGCAATCCAAGAATCACGGATTATAATTAAGCCATAATTTAACAGAGAAGCTATTTATAGTGAAATATTTTCCCCCAAGAAAGAATTCCATAATAAAATGAAAATCATGGTTTGCACGTTGCAAATCTTGAAACCAATTCAGGATTTATCACCCACTTAGCTTACTTAGCTACTGGCTTTACTCGTATTTATCAGCTTTTTCAACTACCATAAAAACCATAACTACATTTGAATACACTCAGTACACATACATTGTTAAAATTGGATTTTATGATGTAGAATTCAGTTACTTTTCCTGTTTTAAGAAGCGCAAAATACATGAGTGAATATTTATGCATATGTTTTCAGTGTCTTCCAAAGGATTCTCAGAGAATATCTCAAGAGGATTACTGTTTTGGTAGGGAAGAATAAAGGAATAGGCCTTATGAGGTAGGCACAATACATCAGAGAACCTGTTTTCTTTGGAGCCATTTTTAAATGCCTTTTGACAAAAACATAGAAATTGTGGAACCATCCCAAGGGAAAATTTGCAGCTCTTTTCTGATTTCTCTTAGTCTGGACAGAGGTGGTGGCAGATACTATAATGAAATTCTGCAGTTAGTCTGAGAAACCCATTAGGAGAGCCATGGGACTCCGCCCTTCTGCAATGGACTCCCTCGCTCAAAGGCTAACCTGATCTCGAAGGAATCCCCACACCCTTTCCTCCTGCTCCTACCCTCAGTGGTTCAAGGACCTTAGAGCTCTAGCAGAGATTTTAATTCATTGTTTAATTTTTCATCTTTACAAATCAATGATTTCTCCCCAAAAGACTACTCATGTAACCAGCACATGCATGACACAGGAAGGACCAATACCCACAGCTCAGAGGTACTCTCCTGCTCAAGCATCTACTATTCTGAGTTCTAAAACTATGAATTCAGTTTGCCAGATTTGTAATTTGCATAAAAGGAATCCTATGCTTGGATTGCTTTTGCTCAATATTGAATTTACAAGCTCTATCCATGTCTTTGTAAGTATTTTTCATCATTAGAGTGTCCTATGGTATAAATATATAGTTTGCATTGTGGCTAGACATGCGGTATCTTAATCTGTTGAGGTTGCTATCAAGAAATACTATAGTCTGAGTAGTTTAGAAGTGACAGAAATCTACTTCTCACAGTTCTAAATCTGAAGGTCTAGGTCAAAGTCCAGCTACTATGTCTGCCACACTGCTTTCTGGGAGTTGGCCTCTTCTCGTGATGCATGCACATGTCGAAGGGTGAAGGGTGGCTTATAGATCTCTTCCATACAGGGCCTCATCTCCTTCATGAGGCTCTGCTCTCCACAATCACCTTGAAAAGACCCCAACCTCAATCCCTTCCCCCTAGGGTTAGGTTTTCACCAAATGAATTTTAGAGCACACACATCCACAGCACACCACTTGAATTCTTTCCACTTTTGCACTGGTAGAATGAGATTATCATGAATGTTCTTGTGCTTGTCTCTGGGTGCACATGAAAATGCTTGTTGTTGGATCTACTTCTATCTGAAAGTGGAATATCTGGCTCACAGACCACACAAATCCTCAACTTTAGGAAAAAAAAAACATTTTTAGAACAACTTACAAATTTATAACATCCACAAAAGAAAGTTCAAGTTTGTTGTTTTATATACTCATCAATACCTGGCAGTATCACTTGTTAAAGTTTTGTGAATCTTGTAATTATGAAATAGAACCTTATTAAGGTTTGAATTTTCATAACCCTGATGCTGAGATTGGGCCTCCTTTCACAGATTTATGGGTTTTTTCAACTTTCAAAAACAACCATTCCAAGCTGTCATTTTCCCAAGGGAATATCTGTGTTAAATTTCTTAGGAACATGACTGTAAGTAGAAAACTATTTAGAAATAAGTATAATGAGGCAGAATGGGGGAAAAAAAATCATAGGAGAAATAAAAACACAGGCAAAAAGTCTAGTTTTGTATCATTGAAACTCTGGAAGAAGAAAGAAGGTACAAATCAATCAAGGATGAGTAACTGATGGAGAATTTTCTAAAATCAGTGTAGCATCAAGAACCATTTTGAGGGGGCTGGGGATTTAACTCAGCAGCATAAGCGCCTGCCTGGCAAGTGCAAGGTCGTGAGTTCAATCCCTGGTACAAAAAAGAAACATTTTGAATCTGTGTCACTTAATCGTTAAAACTGCTGAAAGACAAATGCTTAAAAAGATGCAGAATAAAATACAAAAATCTTTTAATAAGTCAAAATTATACTAACGGTTAGCTTCTCCTCATAAGTCAGATGACAAACGAAAATCTTTAAGGTGCTAAAGGAAAATTATCACCAGCACAGAACAGTCTATTTCTAGTTGAGGAATGAAGATGAAGTAGTCACTTCTGACAAACAAAAAATGAGAGTTTTTACCAGCAGTTTTGCCCTTCAGGAAACATTAGAGGTCATGCAAGGAGGAAATACACAATAACAATGCGGAGGCAAGAGAAGGTAAACAATGCTGTAGTGTCGCAGGTTCTTTGCTTGTTGAGCTCCTGTCTCCAGCATAGACCAGGATAACTGGAAGCTCAGGTGCAGTACCCACAGATGTCCCTGGTTCGCCTGTACCTTCAAAGCCTGTGACCACCACAGCCCCTAGGCTCTGAGCTCTGTTCCCTTGGTCCTGCTAAACGCTGAACGGTGCCATCTGTGTTCTCTCCTACCTTCATAACTCCTGACGCACGTTCATTTTATCCAGTGGTTCACCGTCTTCTGCAAAAACGTGGATCCAGATTTTCCATATTTGCCTCGCTGGCAGGGACCTGTCTTGTTTCTCCAACTTTCTTAGTTTTTCTTATGAAAGAATTAAGCGTTGAGTATGTGTAGCTCATTTGAGGAATATTTTCCTGAACAAGAGCTGCAAAGAAATGAAGTAACAGAAGGAGATAAGGGTGGGTAAGAAAATGTGTTTGTCTGTGGGATATTTTCATGCTGAAGGTAATGACCCAGTACAAGGGAAAGCAAAAGATGGAAATGAACTAGAATGTGCCTCAAGAGCCAAGAGCTTGATGGCGTAGAGGCAGTCATGCCTGGTAAAGAGATGGCAAGTTGGCCTTGCATTAGTGCAAGGGGCTTTTCATCCACCATATAAAGAAAGGATGGATATGGACTCTCTTGTAGATAAATTTAAGGACAGAGATGCTTCTTGGGTGGATTTCTACTTTCTCCCCAACAAATGTAGTAAAATCATCTGCTGATTCTGAGATGTGCAGGGAAAAATTTGCTGGTTAGTGTGAGCCCTTGCCTTAGGGTAGAAATGGAAATTAAAACTAAAGCATATTTACGGAAAAGAAAACAAGCCTGTAGTTGGGAAGTTAAAGGGAAGCTAGGAAAGGAGCTGGAAGGGGCATATTCTGATAAAGGAGCTCAAATTGTAGGTCCGAAAAAGCAGGAGGCAGGTTTTCAAGGATTAGCTACTAGCCCAGGGTGCAACGATGGTCATTTCAGTCCTGGTGTCTTAGATGCAGGACCCTCATGACCGATGGATGGCTTCATTCCCAAGACAGGGCTGTCTCTCCCTGGTGGTCTCAGCCATGTGAGACCTCACTTTTCCTGGAATCCTTGTGATCACATGATTGGGACAGTGACTGGAGGCCTCTGGGGGAGAGTTGAATGTCTCTAAATCTCTGGTCTTGCTGTCCACTATCAAGAGAATGGTTTCATCAAGAGAATGAGATCATTAAACTCAGGGTAAATCATCCCTGTCCCCCCAAATCCTGGACAGACACTCCTGAAATAATCAACACATCCCTAATATCCCTAGGCAGTGGTGGAAAGAGATTTGACCTAAGATTTACAGTAACAAAAGATGCACAATGAAAGTCAAGCTCCTAGTTAACCTAACAGGCATCTCTAGGCCCAAGTGAGGAATCATGGTTCATAATCAAAATGACTTTTAAGCCCATCATTCACAGAACAAAACATAAATCATGTTTTTAATAAGTAACAGGTCAGAACTCAAGATCCTGCTTGTTCCCTATCCTTGTGATGGTCCTGATCTAGACTTTACCACGGGCACCAGGGAAGTTAGTGGCTGTCTTGCATGACTGAGGATTCAGTTGGTATTCTGCTTGACTTGCAACATGTGTCTGCTCAATTTGATTGCTATTGTTTGGTTTTTACTTTTTTTTCCAAGAAAGGTAGTAAAATCACCTGCTGATTCTGAGATTCTAACACACACAAGCTAAAGGAGGAAAGGTTATTTAGCTCCAGTCTGTAAAGGTTTCAGTCCATAACCAGTTTGCTTCAAGGCAGGATGGCATGGCAGAGAAGCATAGCAGCAGACAAAAAGCTCATAGTGGGAAGAATGTAGCAAGGCAAGCAAGAGAAGACCACAGTTCTTTCAATCCCTGATACCTTATCCAGGCTACTTAGGGCAGGTAGCACTCACATCCTTAGTCCTAGTTTCTTTATCCAGATTGCACTGTGAATCAATTCCAGCATCACACACTCTAGATCCAGCCACCTCTGTAAAAGCCCCACCTACGGCTGCATGAGGCTTTGGGGGGACATCTAGACACAAATCATAACAAGTGAAGAAAAGAAAGAACAGATTAAGAAAGGCTCAACTAATAATAGCTAAATCTTGGAAGTGACCAACATGCCCACTGACAGATAAATGGTTGAAGAAAATGTGTTTATATTACAAGGAAGTCCCGAGACATAAAAAAAGGTAAATGAGTAATTTGGAGGAAAATGGATACAGCTTGAGGCCATAATGTTAAATAAGTCAGACACAAAATATTAAATATAACATGATTTCTCTTATATGAGAAATCTGAAATATAAATAATTTAAAGAGCAATGTGAAAAAATAGAATATAAGAAGCAGGGAGGTAATCCTTTTGCAGACAGAAAGGATATCTAGACTGGAGAGAGAAGAAAGGGAAAAAAGAAGTGAAAAGGATTAAGATACAATATGTACGTGTATCAACTCCTGACCAAAAATGTATCATGTGTCACAAACATGTATCAGTAAAATTCAAAAATAAAAGAAGAGCAAGCATGAAAGGGAAAGGAAATTCATGGCATTGCCCAAGAAAAGTATGAGGTCATGGGTTTGTACAGAGTTAGATTTAAATACTTTTGGGGTTTTGCTGACAATTACCATGTGGGGAGCTGTTTGATGTTGACAAAGAAGTGAGATCAACAATGTCCCTTTGGGTCAAGGCTGATGAAGGAGAGGAACAAAGAAAAAATGGATAACAGAGAAGTAAAAAGTGTTTGAAATGTTTACTTGAAGGTTTAGTAAAAGCAAACCAGAATGAATGAGCTGGAAAATTAAAGACAATGGTCAGAGGTTAGGATAATTAAAAATTTTAAATTATTAAAATATTGACTAGGTCAAGGGTATCCCCACAGGAAGAAGCTGCAGAAGTGAGTGAGATGTAAAGAGATTTAGGAGTGAGATGGTCAAAAAAATAGAAGTTTGGGCCCCAGTTTACAATGATCACTCACATCATTTCAGTTAACTAAGAAACCAAGGATGTTTCCCTGCTAAAACCATCAGTAGAGCAGGTTTACTGAGATTAGTCTTAAATCCCATGAGCACTGTGCCACATACTTGCACATACATATCAAGTAAAATTCAGATTGAATTTAAAAGGATATGAGAAAGGAATATTAATGGATATTTAAGCAATGATTCATTACCTTTCTAATCTTAACCTTTCCTCTTATAACAGGCACTTTGATACAGATTACCTAAGTTTATTCCTTTGTCTGAAATGCATTCTTTCCTTTAGTTAACATAACTCACTGATTACAATGAAAAACAAAAAATTCATACTTGTGCAAAAATTCAAGAGCAAGTACTACTTAATTTTGGAAGTATAAATTATTTATCCAAAACAGTATTTTGGTTTTATTTTAGGTATTTATTTAATGGTGTGAGGAGGAGGAGTATCACAATCACTCGAACCCGAAATCAGAGAGTTCAAGTATCTCACACCTTTCCAAAAACATAAAGATCCATCAAGGTCCCTTTGATTAAGAGTAACTACCTAAGAGTTAAGTATCTGCATTTATTTCATAGAAGATATTTCTTTGTTTATGGGCATGGAATTTCTTCTGTAGGCCATTCCATGTAGTAGTCTAATAGGGCCACAAATCCTATTAGACTACTACATATGTAAAATATTGCAAAGGCTTTGTTAAACTATCATCATAATTATTCCTACATATTGTGAATTGAATCATATTATCATAACTAAAGCTCTCTTACCTCCGGGAGTTGGGGATACATAGTAAAGAAGTAATTAGAGATGATGAAATTGCTATTTTTGGTTGTTGCTGACCTTTTTAACTCCAAACTATGCCTCGCATTCCCTAAAATTCAACCCTGTGAACATGAGTCTCCTGAGCCACTGCTAAATGCAGATTCTTTCCCCCTGGGTTTGGGTAGAGCCTGGAGTCCTGCATTTCTAAAAAGTTTCCTTACGATGATGCTGGTGAGTCCAGTCACAGGCCCTCGCTGAAAATAATCCTATTTAAAAAGACTCCCCTCTCTAAAAATCAACCCGTGATTGTGAAAACTCAGGTTTTTACAAACTTATCATTACTCTGTTTGGCTCCTCAGACTTGTATTTCCCCAGCCACATTGGTTTAATAATAATACAAAAAATTCAATTCTCAAATTCTATCAGAATTCACAAACTTGGGAACTTCAGCCACTCTCAGATTCTCTTCATATGTTTCAAAGTCCCTCGCAGTTGGCTCCTGGGTGGCATAAGCACGTTCTTTCCCATTGCCCTGTTACATCTACCAATGCCCTTCTCTCTGACCCAGTCCCTGCTTGGATGCTTCTTAACTGTCATCAGGCTGATGTGGATGGAGTGTCCAGTGCTCAGAACCTTGGGTCTATCCAGACACCTGCCATCACATCTATTTTGTGTTGTCATTGTCGTCATTGTTGTGTCCTTCTTAACCTGAGAACACCTGAGTGACATTTAGTCCTATTCAAAATTATTCCTTCTCCCTAAGTCTGATTCATTCTAGGAATAATGTTCCCCCCTTTCTTCCCTTAGGCTCAGAAGGCTGCTGACTACTTTATGCAAACAGCCTCAACGAGCTACCATCTCCCAAGCAGTTCCTCAGCACAGTAAAACTATCAGAATCGTGGCGTGGCTGTAGAGTAGACTCTTACACTGGAATTTCCACAGATAATATAGCATCATGTTCCTGAGTAAAGTAAACTAAGAACCAGTTTTTAGTGAGGGCAGAGAGAAACCAATGAATTACATGGTGAAATGCATAAATCAATCAGTGACTAAGACAAGTCTGGGTCACATAAAGGAGCTTTATGCCACCAATGACAAAGTGGGAAGGAACAGGAAACAAAGAAGCCCAATGAATGCTAAGTTTGTTAACCAAGGATGTGGGCCTGGCCCCAGTAGCGGTGTTATTCAAGGTTCAGTTATATTCCATTAAAACATGTATCTAAATCTTGCATTGCCAAAAATTAGCCTGCTTAATATGAAAAGCTTCCAAATGAACAAGAAAAATAAACACTGCACAAAAGCAATAGCAACAGGCAGCATTTCACCAGCATCAATTGGACAATTATTTCCTGTCCCAAGTAAGTTGTGGACGGGATGAGCCCAGCATGCTGAGGGACAATGGGAAGTGGACGGTGCTGGCACAGGTTCTCTCCACATGATACATGACACCCAGGGGCACTCTGTCTGCCAATGATATTGTATCCAAGCATTTTACACTCTTTCTTTCCTAACTTTGAAGCCCTGAAAGTGAACCATTCCCTTCTTCACTAGAAATATGGTGATAAATAGTAGCTCACTGGAAGGTAATTCTTGAAGCAACCAAAAGCATATTTGCAAGGTTAACTAAAGGTATTGATTGTGTGCAGAGAGGTAACTGTAAAGATTATAGAAGCCCACTGTATGTCTTTTTGTGACGAGCTTTGTAAATCAAGTATCTTTGAAACTATACACTTCTTTTTTTCAAATCTCAATGAACTGTTTGTATCAGAAGTCTTCTGCCTGGTTCCTTGAAATGTCTTCATTTTCTATCTTATGATTACTTTATATGCAGTGAACCTCTCTCCCGCCTACCTAAACATTCTTTCTTTTTACTCCTAAATGTACTAAATGAAAAGATCTATTTCTCACACTCTCATCTGTCTTTTTTCCACATAACTTTGCTTCCTTTTAATCTATTTTACTTCCTACACAAGGGATGTTTGAAATTTCCAGCAGAAATCAGATAACCAACCCTAATTTGGTATTTTCAATGAGCTAGAGTAGTCAATAGATACCCAGGGTAATAATACATAAAAGGATTAAAAGATACCCACGGAGAAGGGAGGTCTCTACCTCACAACTGATTTCCATTTTCAACACTCCAATCTTTGAACTAATACCATTGTCCACCTACTCAAAAGGCTATTACATCCAGGAATGGCATTATTAGTAATGTGTTCTACAGGCTCCCAATAAAAGACATTAAATAAAAGAGAGAACATTTTAATTGGGCAATATTAAAACATTTACTTCCAAATGCACTTGCTTTAAGCAGCTTGAACAAATTACCTATTCCCCATAGATTATTCTCAATGGTAATTCTGTAATAAAAGATTCTAGAAATTGTGCGTTATCATCACTGGCATTGCAATTTTTATTTCAGAACCTTAGTAATCGAATATTCATTATCTAATTATAATTAAAATGCATGATTCTCTTAAGAATGCTTATAACTCTTCAAAGAAATATGAACTTTATTAAAGGAATAAAATTTGGAGATTAAATTTATTCAAAGGGGTAAGCTTTATTTTTAAAGAACTCTACAATTGCAAAAGGAAAAAGGAAAAAAGAAAGCAACAAAAAAGTCATAAAGGAAACAAAGTATATCCACTATGTGCTATAATGTGGGTATATAATATTAATTTAATTTTTCAGCTATGGAAAAAATAAACGGGGCATGGAAAACCAAGTAAACTACATGTGCCCTGAAGATTGAAGTTAAGATTTATTATCTTCAGGATTCTCATCAGACCAGTGAAAGATCCTTCATTATTGGGGACCCTCAATAAATATTTGTTGAACAAAAAAGGAAGCCAATTCTGATTGAACTTTATCACAAGAAGATCACGAATACTTTCTCAAGCCATCTTGTAGATAAAGAAATTTGTGTTTGAATCTAGTTAAAATGTGTATGCTTAATTAGAATGTTAATTTACGCACTCTGCAAATTATTTTTGAAGCCGATAAAGTTGCAGAGGAGGCATCCAAGGACAGAGGGAGGGTGAGAGGCTTGGTAGGTTCCCCTCTCCATCTCCAATGCTGTGCCGTTACTGAGAGCTCCCATCATCCTCTGCAGAAAGCCTGAGCCCAGAGCACAGTTAACCTTCTTTACACCTACATTGAGTGTGCATTCCGCCCACACTCATCACTCACACCAATAATGATGTATTGTTGGCCACATTGCAAAGAGAAACGATGACGATCATTTTAAGCATAGTTAATGTTAAGCTGAGCCATGTGAAGCTGCCACTTTTGTGTTAAGCATGTAAGTGACAATTCCATATGGCTTAACTTAATATTTTTGAATATTTACAATATATTAGGCACAGTGCTAAGTAACTTACAGTCAGTTTACTTATTCAGATGTCACCAAAAGCTTTTTTTCCCACAGTTGAGGAAACTTGATAAAGTTAAAGAATTTGCAATATGGAAAGAAAACATAAAACCTGAACAGCTTGACATCAGAGGCTTCCTCCAAATACAACCTAGATACTTCCTGTGCTCTGTTCAGAGTAAGGTACGTGCTCCCATGAGAATCTAGTACCGGTGCTGATCTGACAGGAGGCGGAGCTTGGGTGGTGATGGAGCCATGGTGAATGGCTGTAAATACAAACGTATTTACACCTGTAAATATAGATGAAGCTTCACTGGCCTGCTACCCACCACCTGCTATTGCATGACCTTAGTTCTTACCTTGCCACAGGTGGGCAAATGTGTGAAGGGAGTTGGGAAACCCTGTTACAAATGATATAAAAATCTTCCCTTCTCATCACTTTCTTGCATTAATATAAATGTGACAATAAAAATATACTATGACTAGTTCACAAGACAAAGTGTCTGCCTTTACTCCTTTTTATTTTAAAGGGAATAAAATAAGGGAAGCAAAATAAAACAGAATAAAGCCAATCAAAATAAAACAGTGAAAGTGGTACAGGACTTCAAAACAAGATAATAGGAAATCAGCAATGGCTACCATAATGCCTCTTGTTATCTTCAAACTATCTGCCCATATCATCAGACATAATAAAATCAAACAAAACAGAACGGAATGAAACCAAGCAAAACAAAACAGTGAAAGTGATACAAGAAAATTATGTGAGGGGATTTAGCTCAGCAGCCTAGGCACCTGCCTCACAAATGCAAGGTCATGAGTTCGATCCCCAGTACAAAAAAAAAAAAAGAAAAGAAAAGTATATGCTTTTAGAAAGAGGAACTTTATAAGGATAATTTCCAGTGAACAATCAAAATCAAGATCTGTGGCTACAAAATGACATAATCTCTATTCAGGAAGGCAGAAGGAGAGCTGGGAATTATAAAATCCTATCTCAACTATGCCAATGGAGTCATATTTTCATTGGTCACATGACTCAATTCCTAACAAGGATACATACATAGTAGTAATGAACTGTGGAAACAAAGAGATAAATACATTTGAGACCGGGAAGTATGCAATCTCAGATGAATAGCTCAGTCACTTTTACAGATTAGTGTGCTCATGAAATGATCAGCAAGTCAAGCTATCACCCAAATCACATGTGTGTAACACGATCCAACCACCCATCTTTGGCCCTGCTCTCATTCAGTGCCTCCAAAGATAAATGCTAAAAGCAGAGACTTAATCAACTCAAGCTCGTGGCCTGCACCTCCTCAAAATTGCTTGTTCATGGGGAATAATTGTAATTCCCAGCCCCATCACAAATGGTATTTAATGAGTTACCTGCTGGTGTAGGGCAGGCACACACTCACTATTCTGAATTCTATTACCTTAGATTATTTGTGCCTGATTTTGACCAGCACATAACTAGGGTCATTAAACGTAGATATTTTGTGTCTCAATTTTTCCTCAATATTAGGTTTGAGGATTTTACCAACTTTACGTGCACCCATGGTGCATTTTATTTCATTACTCTGTATCATTGATTATATGAACATTCCACAATGGATTTATCATTCCTTTCTCAGTGGACATCTGGAAGGACAAGTTTCTTGGGTTTTGCCCAAGGAATGAAAATTAATGCAATTGATTTTAATCCAAAAGCCCAAGAGGTGGACCATTCTTGCTGATTAAGACATTCATTCTCTCCCTCTCCCTCTCCCTCTCTCCCTCTCTCCCTCTTTCCCTCTCTCCCTCTTTCCCTCTCTCCCTCTTTCTCTCTCAGAGGTGGGCCAAGAATAAAGCAGCAAACACTGCATTTGCAATTAAAGATATTAAGGCCTTGGGCTGGGGATTTAGCTCAGCAGCATAAGCGCCTGCCTTGCAAGCATGTGGTCATGAGTTCGGTCCCAGGTACCAATAAAAAAAAAAAACATATATATATATGTTAAGGCCTTGCCAGTGATCTTTCCTTTCTGTAATTTCTTTTATCATATTTTCTAAATCTCTAAGAATGATTTTCCATTAAAGCTATATAAGAGAAGACTTAGAATGCCAAAATCTGTGATTCACAGATAGGCAGAACACAGAACACTATTTCTCTACATGTTAATATGTATGCTGGAAAATCTGTTCCTTTTCTAGAAGGTTAGATTAAGCAAAAATAAATACATTTTATTCAACGCAGGTGTTCTCATAGACTCTACAATACAATTTGGTACTTGAGGTCTCCAAGAATTAAATATAAAATAGATGTAACATTTCCCACATTTGTGAAGCTAAATATCTTTTTTTCCCTTCAGAAAACCTATTACCACTTTCCAAAATAATATGTTGTAAAACCCAAAATAAGAAATTATATACATCTCTTCTGCACTGAATTTTGTTCAATTTGTCGATTAAATCCTTAAGCCCCAATGTGACTATATTTGGAGGCAAGGCTATTTTTAGACAAGGTCTCACAACTGCAGTAAGTAGTGTAGGCTGGCCTTGAACTCGCTATGTAACCCAGGCTGGCCTCACATTCATGGCCATCCTCTTGCCTAAACCTCCCCAGTGGTGGGGTTATAGGCCTGTGCCACCATACCTGGAAGGAGATACAGCTTTTTTAAAAAAGGAAGAATTTAAACTTAAATGTGGTCATAAGGATAAGGTCCTGATATAGTAGGACTGATGCCCTTATAAGAAATGGAAGGGGCGAGTTAAATGGTGATATAACACTTCCTAGCATGAATGAGACCTTGGCTTCAATGCCCAACACTGTGAAAAAGGAGAAAAGACATGAGATCTCTCTCTCTCTCTCTGTCTCTCTGTCTCTGTCTCTCTCACTCTCCACACATGAACAGACCATGTGAGGAGACAGCCATCTTCAAGTGTGCAGACAGCCATCTTCAAGACAGGAAGCGAGGCCTTACTAGAAAGCAGCTCTGCCGGCATCTTGTTCTGGGACTCCTGCCCCACCAAACTATGAGAAAACAAATATCGCTGAACCAACCCGGTCCGTGGTGTCCTGTTGTGGAACAAATTAATAAAACACTTTCTCTAGATCTCTACTTGGCCTTCCACATGTTTGTGCAACTCAAGGAAGTAAAATGGTTCCATCTCCCATATGCTCATCATCATCTCTTTCTGATTCTGTTTTCATACTGTTTACAAACCAGATTCTCTGCTCTATAGGAAGCATTTGGATCCTCAAGAGAAAAATGAATTCACACAAACAAATGTGCTTCATTCACTCCACAAAACTATCAGTAAATTTAGTTTTGCATTATTCAAGATGTGCATAGCCCTATAAATTCAGGCTCCTCATTCTTTCTTTGATGGTATTTCAAGCTGTCAATTAGCAATGATGGATTTTTATTGCCTCTCTTGTGAGGGGAGGATTTATATATCATTTCATTTGTGTAAGTTGGGTTGCATCATAAATGGCTCACACTTGAAATTGCAAAGTAAGCTTGCCAATAGAGATGACCTTGTTTATTAAAATCTAATTAGCTGAAGTTTTAGAATGTCCCTGGGTGGGCTACAGAATTTCTATTTATCTTCAAACTCAACAAAGTTCAAAGATCTCTCTGGCTGTAGTTAACCAGAGAGTTCAGAACCCTCCTGTGAAATGATCTAGTTAGTTCTTCTTCCAGACATTGTATCAAAGAATTCAGACCTGAGGATCTTTTTGCAAAATATGCTGGCCATCATTTTTTTGGAAAAGCCATGTTCGATTATTTATAGTTTGAAGAAAGAGACATGGGTAGGCTTTGTGCATTGCATCTGAAAGAGAAAGGTATGGCAGTGTCACATAGCACCCAGTCACAACCAGAGTCCCTAACGATCTCCCACTCTAAATCCAGCACTGAAGAAAGTTTCGTACCATCTATGCACATGAGCCAGGAATACACACGACTTTTTCTTTCCACGTTTGGAAACTAACATGGGCAAGTTGATTCCAGACATGTGGTAAAAGCATAATTAAAAATTGATTCTGTTCTTGATATAGATATGAAATCTCTTAATGGTAAAACTTCTCTAGTTTCTATCAGATTATGTCTTCCTTTTGCTCATTCAAACTTCGAAATGAGAATTTAAAGTTGACTACTATTTTGATCCACTTTTACTTATAATTCACTGCACTTTTTCATTAGTCTCCCAGAATTCTTTGCAATATGTCCATACTAATGCACTTGGTGTGCATGCTTTAATTTGATGGTACCAGACATTTTGCAACACTTAACATAATTTACCATTTTTTTACTCCTAGAAGCTCTCTATTCTCATGGTTTATGTTACAATTCCTTTGGCTCCCTCTCCAATTTCAGATCATTTATTTTCAGCTTGCTTGGTTCATGCTCATCTTCTGTGCTGAGAGTCATAGCAATTTTTAAGCTCTTTTCTTGGCTGTCTCTGCTTCATGTTCATCCCAGGTACTGAGAGATGTTTTGAAATTTTATTTTTATTTGGACCATCTCATCCTGAAGCATAAGTGCTTTTGATTATTGTAGAGGGTGTGGCTTTTTCAGATGTTTACAACCCTCAGTACCTTCAGGATATTGGTAGCATGAAAATAAATATTGATCATTTTAAGGACCTTGCAGAGTTCAGAGCCCAATAAAGGAAACCAGTTCTACCTTCAAGCAACTCTTTTATGTCCGTGAGGGTAGCAGAGTAACCTGCTGAGACGAAAGGGGAATGACAAAGATTCTCAAACATGATATTGTGGTTCATAGAAAGAAGATTGGAGCAATCAATATGAGAATCATTTATATGGATTTTCTTACTTGGAGGGGGCTTTAGAAATGTCAACAGGGAGAAAAAGCATTGCTTCTCGATTCAAAGACAGAAACTCATATCACTGAAAAATAGCACCTTTTAGGATAGTTAAATCCATAAAATAAAACTCCAAGGCATATTGCCCTCCGTCTGAGACCAAATGTGTCAAGACTAAGACTTTTTTGAGCAGATTGATCTATTTAAGCAAAAATTTAGGAGACAGTTCAGGAGTTGTTTTTCATGATTAAAATGTGAGAATGCTTCACAATTTAATCATGAAAAACATGAAAAAAATGTGATAAAATTAGACAAAATACAATATTCAAAAATTGTTTAGATTTAGAATTTTTCACAGCCAAGGAAGAAATTCATAGTGTGCATTTCTCCAGATGGGGAACTGGGCCAAGGCATCAAGTACTCCCACATTTCAAATCTGGGTGTCATTCTGCCTGTATAACCCGGTTACCCTCCTAAAGTGACGTGAGCGAAGTCACCCTAGAGAAAGCTAAGGCTAGTAGGAAACATGTATTTGCACTGCTGTCAGTGTATGTTGACTACCCAACCACTATCACTCCCATGGAGGAGATAAGAAGGATCTGGAGAGAATGAATCAGAGAGGTTGACTCATGTGTTTTGGAATCTCAGAGATGCAAGACCAACAGAATCACATCATCCTGTACAGTATCATCGTGAAGGTCCATGGAGATGGCTGGTAATGTCCTCCCATCTCAGAGTCCTCAGGGGAAGGTACATGGCTGTGCACTGATGGGTAGATGCAGAACATAAGAAACTATGCTGTCATGTGTTCCCCTGAAGAACCCCACACGAGGGTGACCCAGCCAAGAATGAAAAGGGAGGCAAGGCATGCAGAAGCAGGGAGATGTCACGGGGACCAGGTGGCATCCCTATTTCAACCTTTATGCCTTAATTAGAAATCAAGGCAATGAGAAGATGCAGCTACCCAGTGTAAGACATAGCTTTTCCCCCGACCACTTTTCAGATGCTAAGAGCTGGCCATTAATGCTCGACATGAACAGCAAGGAGACTACATATCCACTGCTCCCTCTTTGCTAATCATGGGATCCACGAACCATGATTTGCACAAACATGAGGAGTTCTTATGTTTATGTATGAATAAATATGAAGGTAGATGGACAAAATAAAATGTGAATTGTCCAAGCTAGTCTTTAATCCAATGAAGTAGTTTTCCTGTATAACAAAAATAATAGGGCCGGGGTATAGCTCAGCAACACAGTGCCTGCCTGGCAAGTGCTAGGTCATGAGTTCGATCCCCAGTATAAAAAATAAGTAAATAACAAATTCTAATGTCATTTGAAGGAATCAATTAGAGTTAACTTAGTGGAACTTGAGAAATATAAGCATATATCTTCTCAAACAACAAAGTGTAGGAGTTTGGGTTTGGTTTTCAACTCAGTTGCTAGCCAGATGAATGCTTAAAACCCGGCATTGTTTTGCTCCCAGCTCATTGGCCCTGAAAAGTGAAGGTGATAATTAGTTAATTTTCTAAAATACATGCTGGATACAGTTCTAATAGCATCTGAGGGAACTGTAGGATCATGAATTCCTGTCTTCAAACACCTTAGGCTACCAGTGGCCCCATTCCATTAAAAACAGACCTATTTTTTGTGATGTTTTATGTCACACATTTGAGTATGCAAATTTGTTCAAATGAGTCCTACTTCTTGCTCTAGAATTAAATACATACACAGCAAGAGAGAGAGAAAAAAGCGAGAGAGGCAGGCAGGCAGAGACAGAGAAACAGAGAGAGACAAAGGCATAGAGACACAGAGAGACAGAATCCAAGAATAGAATCATACCATGCCCATGAAAAGAAACAACAGCCAGATAAATTAACTTACTTTTAGGGCCAGGGATTTACCTCAGTTGCAAAGTGCCTACCTGGCAAGTGCAAAGTCATAAGTTCAATCCCTGGTTAAAAAAAAAAAAATTAACTTACTTTTTAGAGACATTCTTAAAATCTCTTCTTTACTATCTAATTCTTAAAATCTCTTTTTTACTATCTAAATCTTTTGCTATATTAATAACATAGAGAACTCCTAATGAAACATTAGTTTCTAAAGAAAAATCAATCCTCAACTGTAGTAAAATAATCATCAAAGTGTTTCAAGAGCATTCAAGAAACTCCAGTATAATGTTAGGTTTCCTATTGTTTCTCATCACTGATAATAAGCACACACTGATAGCTGTTGGAGAATTATGCTACGGTCTATGCTTAGTCATACTTATCAATCAGGAAACACATTAAGCTGGCCACTTTTAATTGCCTATCTGTGCTTACTTTATAAAGTTTCATGAAACAATGTATCTGCCTTCAGGGAACTTGAACTTACAAAAGGCAAATCCAAGAGAATTTTGCATAAAATCTCAGAATGGTTAGAAGGACTTTCTAAGAGAGCAGATAATTGTCTAGCGTTTACAAAAGGCCTAAGCAATTTCCATTGAGAAGGAGTAATTGAATCCATAATTACTTCCATTTCATAGGGGACATAGGCATGAATTCTACAGAGCTAATTGTGACGACTGTTTTCTCAATTACGCTAATTGCTTTGTGGGGAACACATCTTGGAGCACGGAAGTCAGTGATGACTAACGGTACCATTAGAAGTATTTAGAAAGTTTTGCTTTGCTGTGTATCTGACAGCTCTGTTGTTTACTTCATCTTCTGGTGAGCGACTAATCCCCCCACTGTCCCTGCATGACCCATGACTGTAGACACTGACTACTAATAGAGGTTGTTTCTTCAGATTAACATGGAGGAACTGGAAAATTTACTCCATGGCAAATGGATAGCGGGAGCTTCCTTTTTGAGAGCATGCCCCCCAATCCCACCTCTACCATGCCCAGAGATTGGATTACCAGGAGTGGCTGACTTGGTTACTTTTTTCTCATTGCTGGACAAAATACCTGACACCCAAAATGAAGGAAGGAAAGGTTTCTTTAACTCACTGTTTGTAGTGGTTTCTGTCTATTATCAGCTGGTTCCAAGTATAAATAAATCCACTTATAAATACAGCATTCTCGTGATCCAATCACCTTCTGAAAACAAACTACTGGAACATGTTTCATATTAAAATTATTATAGTCTCACCTTCTTCCTTAGAAGCAGTTTTCAATAGGGATCAGGACAGAGGTAGAGCGGGAAAAGAGCAGGTACAGAAAGATGGAGTTGGAGACAAGAAAACAAAATAAAAATTCTCACTTCAAAAAAATGTTAAAGTAGAAATAGTCTTGAATGGAGTTTTATTATGATACTCAGTACAAACTTTTTTTTTTCTTTTTGGTGGTACCGGGAATTGAACTCATGACCTCGCACTTGCCAGGCAGGTGCTTATGCCACTGAGTTAAATCCCTGGCTCAATACAAACTTTTAAACAATTAAGTCATATATGTTACACAAAAAGAATTTTCAAGATGCATCAGTAAAAATGCACACGGGGATTTGTTAGGCAGAAATTGAATGTAAATACTCAGGGAAATACGCCACTTTTTTCAACACCATTTATTAAGGAGGTGATCTTTCTTCCAGTGAATGTGTTTAGCCCTTTTGTCAAAGATAAGGTGTCTGTGTGTGTTTGGAGTTGTTTCTGCATCTTCTAATCTGCTCCATGGATCCTCGGGTCTGTTTTCTTATCGGTACCATGCTGTTTTTATCTTGGTAGCTCTGTAGTACAATTTCAAGTCAGGAATTGTGATACCCCCTGCCTTGCCTTTGTTGCCCTGGATTGTTTTTGCTACTTTATGCCTCTTCTGGTTCCAAATGAATTTTATGAATGTTTTTCTTAGTTCTGTGAGATACGTTAGTGTTATTTTGAGATTATATTAAATGCAATTTTGGAAATATGGACATTTTCACTATATTAGTTCTTCCCATCCAAGTGCAAGGGATATATTTCCATTTTCTGATATTTCCTTTGAGCTCCTTTTTTCAGAGTACCATAGTTTTCTATGTAAAGATCTTTTACTTCATTTGTTAGATTGCTTTCTGTTTTCAGTGTTTTAAATTCTCTTGTGAAAGGTGTTGTTTCCTGATTTGTCTCTCTGTGAGTTTGTTATTTGTGTACAGGAATGCTTACCAACAAGGAAAAGCCCAGGTGCTGATGGATTCACTTCTGATTTCTATAAGAAATTTAGGGAAGACCTAATGCCATTACTCCTCAAAGGTTTTACCAATTTTAAAGCTGCTTTCTGAGACTGTGACAGGTTATAGTTGCAGTAAAGGGACATTTCTGAATAAACAGTGCAAAAGAGTCTGGAGCATAGATAAGAAGGTAAGACCTTCTGTGATGTTTTGTAACCTTGACTGCTGCTAAGTTATGATGTCCATTACAATAAATTTTGAAAATAAGAATGCCTATAGTCAAGGGTGAGAAAGAGTAGAGTAAATGAAAGTGTTTTGAGTAAAGCATTCCGAGATTCTATCCAGGAATCAGGGTGAGTTTGATGTATCAGTGTTCTTATAAACCTCAAAAGCAGGGTAAATGACTCAGTAAAGATTTTGCACTGCCATGTTCAAGTTCGCAAAGTAGAAGACTTCAAGATCAAAGGTCACCTTATGTTCAAGGTCACCTCATCGTTCCATTCCTGAGCATCTCCTGTGGCATGTGTACAAAGGAGTTGTCTTCTCTATTGCCAAATTCACATTTGCAGTTATCTATATGTCTTTAAACTAAAAGACTCTTAAGGTGCAGTCTACATACCATAGTATTCACCTGCTGTAAGTGTACACTTCAAAGACTCCAAGTAGTTTTCTGACTTGTGCAGCAAATCACCACAATCAAATTTAGGAAAATTCTGTCACTCCCATAAAAGTCCTATTTACCATTAGTGTCTGTTTTAAACCCAGCCTGTGGCAACCTCCAATCTACTACCTCTCTCTGTATATTTGCCTTTTCCGCACATTTCATATTTTTGGAATGACAGAATATGTTGGCTTCTCTGTAAGTTTCTTTTCACTTACTATAATGGTTATGAAGCATATTTTTGTCTGTTATGACATATATCCATGGTTTATTGTTTTTGTCATTGAGTAATATTCCATTGTATGAATATACAGTAAAATGTTGGTGTGCAAGCATAATTTGTTCCAGAAACATGCTTATAATCCAAAGTACTTGTATATCAAAGCAAATTTCCCCATTCTTATGGCAACTCAGAACGTTTGTCCCGTAGCCTAAAAACATTCACATAAAAATGAGTACAATACTGAAATATACTATGAAATAACACATAAAATACAAACACAAAGAAAAATAAACAAATTAACCTATATGTACCTTTAAAAACCTTCATGACAGATGGGAGCCAGATAAGAGAAAGGAAGGCAATTGTGAAGCATGAATTTCACTATCATCAGTGCTGGGATCATCATCAGTGCTGGGATCACTGCTGCCCACTGCCCCAATGGGGTCTTTTTCTCTTCACACAGCTTTAACAAAGAATCTGTCTAATGACAATTGCTTTTGCCTCCTTTTGAGAGTTTCACAGAAATGTGAAACTGCATTATCACTAGACAGATTCACCAGTCACCCTGCTACGGCCTTATTCAGGTGCTGTTTTCTCCAAAGTTTTGCACCGTTCCCCACATTTTGCACATGTCCCTAATGTCGTGTGAAGTGAGGGATTCCTCCACCTCTCTCTCTTCTCCTTCTCTTCAGTAGAGATCTTGGTGTTAAGGGATGATCAGCCACAATAGTGCAATAAGTAAGTGACAGAGAGAGAGAGAGACAGAGAGGAAGAGAGAGAGGAATGGAGGGAGGAAGGGAGGGAAAGAGACAAATACAGGAAGAGAGAGGAGACAAACCACTGTTTCAGTGGGATCATTATTAGACGTCACTACTTGGATACAAACATGTCACTCCTTTATGTCATTGGAATATTACTCAATGACAAAAATTAAAAAACATGGATATATGTCATAACAGTGTATTCAAAACGTTTTCTCACCTTGCAGGACACTCAGAGAACAAGTTACACTCCACGGCTTTACTGTACCATATTTACTCACTAGTGGCTGTATATTTGGATTGTTTTCACTTTGGAGCTATTGTACATAAAACTGTTATAACACATCTACCTAAATCTCTTCCTTAATTTTTTTTTTTTTACTTTTCCTGCCATCTCTCACCTTCTACCTAAAAATTTTCATGCAGATATTTGCTTTCATTTCATGGGTAGATACCCAGAAGTGAGATTATCGAATCATATAGTGAATCTCTATTTGACTTTATAAGCAAACTTCCAAAAAGGACTGTACCACTTGGTTTCCTCACTAGTGACCCTTGATGATGGTTGCTCCAAATCCTTGTATCTGTTACCATCTGTCTTACTGATTATGGCTATTCTGATAAGTATGATATAACATCCTAGTGTGGCTTTAATTATATTTTCCTACTAGGTGATAATATTAAGCATCTTTTGATCTATATATTTCTCAGTCTTAGATCTCTTTCTGAGACAACTTCCACAACAAAATATTAAGATTCCTATTGGATTCATTTCACTAATTTTGAGCTCAAATGATGCTGTGTTGGTAATGCATGAAAGTGCTTGGATCATACATTTCTAAGGATACCCAAGCACTCCTAAAACTCCACAAAAAGAAGTATCATCTCTGTGCTAGAATCACATAGCATACTCCTATTATAATAACTCGTAACATCTGATAGAAAAGCAGGTTCACAATTAGAGAAGCTACCATTTTTGTTTTGGCTTTCTTTGTTTTTTGTTTGGTTGTTTTTTTCTTTTTTCATTTGTTTTGTTTTGAGATAGAGTCTCATTCTATGTTCTAAACCAGCCTCAAACTCACAATCCTCCTGCCTCATTCTCCCCAGGACTGAGATTATAGGCATGCATCAAAATTTTTTTTTAATTTTTCAGTGAGCTAAAGGCAAGACTGGATTGCCTCAAGGCTTCTTTTCTTTCTCAGCAGGCAGAAAACAAACAGCAGAGCAAAAGAGAGAACCCTCAGGAAACCAATAATGCAGTGAAATAACAATGCCAGTAATCTGGAATAATCCATAGAATCAAGTTTTACTTCAGTAGAAATGTTAATAGGTCATGCAGGAGTATAATTTCAGGGCCTATCTGAAATGGATGATAGAATTTTTCTAACATACAAGCTCACTATCCGATGTAATTAGCTTACTATGATAAAATGATAAATAGCTGTTAAGTAACTCCCTGAGTTAGATTGGCCTCAATCTCTAAGGGTCACAACTTTCAACAAAATCTTCTCTTCCTTACAAAACAACAACAACAATACCAAAAAAAAAAAAACCAAAGTCCTAAAGTAGACATAATGCAGGTATTTTGGCCAGCACCCTCTCTAGACCTCAAATCATTTTAATAACAACTTGGGCTATAGAATCCCATTAGAAGCTTCCACTAATCAAACCCATTCTTCACCACCCAGGAATTTGTTCCCAAAACAAATATGGTACCCACTGCTCTGTAAATTTTATACACAGCTATTTGTAACTTTACATTTTTCTCCAGTCCTATTTAGATCTTTCATTAAAAATGATTGAGATGGTAATTCTCTTTTGTTGTCGCAGCTAATAACATTTTTTTGATTTTTTTATTTAAAGAGGAAAAAAACAGAAAAAGGATAGAAATATTACAGAATTTCAAGAAAAGAAGATAAACTAGTAAAAAATCACTAGTTCATAAATTACATATTGTTCTTTTAGAAATAGTTTTTCAAGTTACAGGATTAAAGCACACAAAGTGGACACTTAAGCAGTGAGAGTGCAAACAGATCTGTTCAACAATCCAACAAGAACCTAGAAATATGGGCATCAATCCCACACACCTAAACATACATGCAGCTATATCTTTTATAGTGCTTCCTATTTCCTCTTTTTTACAATAGCAATTAATAACATTTTTTTATCATTTTTCCTAGTTTGGAAAAATAACATATTGGAGTTTTAGAATTGTTAGCTGTACTGTACTCTGCCAACGTTTTGTGTGGTATCATTTGAAGCAGTGGTTGATTTGGCTGTGAGCTAGGCACTCTGGAGCATTCTTTCTTTCTCACCAAGTAAATGCAGTGGGGATGGATGTGAATATACCACTGAAGATGTCTTGAACTTAGGACTTCATGTAATGTCAACATTTCAGACCAGCTAAATGTATCTTCAGAAGTACTTTTTCAGCTAATCTATGAATGAAAATGAAAAGAGAAAGGCTTTTGACTGATGTAATGGTTTTGTGGTTTTACTCTGTTTTGGATTTGGGGGTTTTGTTGTTCGTTCCCCTGCATTCATGGAAAGTCCTAGAATGCAACCCAAATAGTCTATATTTGAATCTAGAGTCTACCACTTATGAGCTGGTGGCATGATCAATGTAAATTCTCTAATTCTCATTCTTGTCATTAGTAAAAAATGAATATATTAATTACTAAGTGCACCTGGTGAATCATGGTATTGATTTTTCCACTTCACTGGTCAATAATACACAACTGATTATATTGATAAAACATGGCTTGTAAATTTCCATCATCCCTGATATTACTCAGTTTTACTTACAAAGCAATTGAAAAGTAGCTTTTTTTAGTAGTCAAAAGTAAGTTCAAGCCTGCTAAAATTCTGTATTAATAAAATTGTTATAAAAGTTTTTAAATTGAATTTCCAAAAGATGAAAATTTATAGATGTGTGATTTTGTACAAAGTTGAATGAATGCTGATTTGGGCAATAAGATCACACAGTGATTAGAATTTATTAAACATTTGCTTTAAAAATACTTCTATGTTAGTCCAAGTTTCATTATAAGGTGGTCATCTCATTCATCATAAATAGACCAACAAAACTGGGTACTGATGAGACTCTTGAAGCCACCTGAGTTTGCTCTGATAGGAGTAGAAATGGGTACAGGGTTTTGGAAAAACCACATGACAGCATCCAGCAACACTAACGGTGCTTCATGACCCAGTATTTGTAATTTGGGGTAAATGCCTACCATAAATGAACGTTAATAAGTAACATATATCTAAGGCTTTATAAATACAGTAGCTTTATGCCCAATAGACAAGCACTGGAGACCAGTGACAGGAGGAGGGTGTTCATTATCATTTTTGTGCAATGCTAGGTAATTACGAACACAGCACAACCTCTTATTCAAAATACTTTTGACTATTTGAATACTTGGAATATTTTGAACAAGATAGTACTTATCTTTAGGGACCACGCTGACTCCTGAGGGAGGCAGGAATGATTATAGGATACTGAAGATACTGCAGACCAGTACCTAACCCAAGGTTGCACAAATACACAAACCATAGGTGATATATACATATATAAGCTGCAATTGAAATATATGGTGAATGCTTTCGTTTATTAAAATTTATTACACTAAAAGGTACATTACCCTCAAAATACTCCCCTTCACTATCACACACTACATTATTCTTACCACTTTCTAGAAAGCTTCCTTTGTGTTTATATGAGTCACGATCAAAAATTCAGTGAACGCTGCTGCTGAGTGCCTTCCAAAAGAAAAATGGGCTCATAAAAGAACACAGTGTGTGAATCATCGCCTTAGTCACTGGCTCCGGCACTGTGCACCCTCCACTCTCCCTCAAAGGCAAATTGACCATGAAAGGTAAACATTTTGAATTGGTTCAAGACACCAAGGCTACCAAAACAGTGCAACGAAAGATACTCATGGAAAAAGACTTCCAGAACAGCTTCACCAAGTAGCAAGAATGATGAGACATATGTAAATCATTAAAGTGGGGGGGGCATCTTTAAGGAAATTTGGACAATGTGTCTTTTACCGTAAATTGTTTTAATTTAAGCATTCACCATGTTTGTCAATGATACCTCACATGTGTATAAAAATTCGTTGAATTGTGCCCTTTCAGATTTTCAGGAATGGCACTCATTTCACCACGGAATGTCTTGGAGCCCCCACTACTCAGAGATCCTGTTTTCATAAAATTTCCCCACTCATCTTACTGGTGTTGGAACAGTGAATCCACGAGAGCACCCATAGTTGTAGCACCCTCTTCCTGTAAGACAACCGCCTGTGGTACCAACGCTGACACATAGTTGAGACTATGACACAAATCAGCAAAAAAAAAAAAAAATCAGTTATTAATTAAATGTAACATATGTCATACTGATACGAATAAAGCTCCAGTAGAATTGGGCTCTTTCCATTTCTGCTTGGTAACTTTGTCCCCGACTCTTGCCTCCTTCTTTTACCACTCCCACCTCTGGGGATTTTTGTTAGGCAGCAGGTGGTAGCTGTGACTGTTGGTGGGGTATTTACTGCATATATTTCTAGAGGGAAAATGGCTAGAGAAGATTTACAGCAGATGCTGGCAAATTTTTTCTAGCAAGGGCCAAATAAACAGTTCAGGCTTTGAGGGTCATGTAGTTTCTATCGTAACCATTCAACACTGCCGTGGTAGCACGCAGTCAGAGACAATATGCTTTAAATGTAGCTGTATTTTAATAAAACTCTAGTATGGGCACTTTAGATGAATTCCATATCATTTTCATGGCACAAAATGTTATGCTTCCTTTTACTGAAGCAATTAAAATGTAAAAATCAAGCCAGGCATGGTGGTGCATATCTGCAATCCCAGCACTCTGGGAGGCTGAGGCAGGAGGATGGCAAGTTCAAGCTCAGTCTGGGCAACTTAGCAATTTAGCAGAATCCTGTAGCAAGAAGGGAAACCGGGGGTGTAGCTCAGCACAAAGGCCCTGGATTCTATCCTCAGTATAATCAATCAAATATAAAAATCTTTCTTAGCTTCTATACCATACAAAAACAGGAGATTGATGTTCCAGACTCAGTTTACAGCACTCTAATTTACAGTCACATATTCCTAAGGGACAGTCAACCTCCGGAGCAGCTCAGCCTGATGCTCCATAGAAATATAACCCACCATTTCCAGTCAATTGTCAAATTACAGAATGCAGTTAGAGGATGTCTTTGTGCACTGTTCCTTTAAAAAAAATCAAATATTAAGTTTCATACCAAAGGCATGTTCCTTCTTTAACTCATAGAGCTTCTATAAAAGAAGATAAATTTGTGAAAAATTCCACTGAGATATCTGAGGGTTGATCATCAGTATCCTACAGTGTCAAAAAATTCATAACTTTTTTCCATTTTGTTAGTTATAATGCAAAAAATATTTTCTTAGAAAAACTTTATTTGGGAAACTTGAAAACAATGCACTAACTAAAACAGTGTAAAATACATTTGTTTGAAGCTCACTAGCCAAGTTTTATGCCTCCTTCCCTGGTCTTAATCCATGAGGGAGTATTGTTCAATAACATGCTAGTAGGCAGAAGCACAAGTAACTATTTCTAAGTGAAGCATTTCAAGGCAGACTTCCAAGTGGGTCCCCCTAACTTCTTGCTCTATGTGTCAAGAGATGGGTATGGAAATCCTCACCCGGAGTTGTCTGTGCTATTCTCACATTATCCAAAATCAGTTTTCAAAGTTTTTATTTACATTCAGACTGAACAGTGTAAACATCTACAAGGGTAAATTTGAGAAACGACTACTTCACCCTGATTTATAGTTTCTCATCATCCATCTTCCCCACTAGAAAAGGAGGATCTTTAAACCACAGCAGAAGGAAAATGGGGTAGGGAACATAACTTGATGTGAAATCTGTGTTGCACAAGACCAGAACTACAGCACAGCATGTAACTCCCCATGGATCCTTCCCAGGAACACTTCCTGGGCTTCTGTGGGTCTTCCCAGAAGCAATGCTTCACAACTTGCATTGCCTTCTTCCTTCATTTAGGGTAAAGATGGATTAGAATTGGAAGACCAGAAACAAGATAAGTAAGTATAGGGTAAACAAAATGAACTAGGAGGAAAACCAAAGTAAGCTGGCATCTCAGCTCCACTGCTCCTTGTATATGGAAATAGCTACTGAGCACATACTCTGGGTTGGGAACTTCCATTAAGCTTTTCAGTCTATGTGAACAAAGAGGCCAAGAAACAAATTACACATAAAATAGCAGGTTAGCTGATACCCAGCAACAAACAAAGCTCCTGGAATAAATGCTTCAAAACAATTCAGGAGAAAAACGTTTTTTAAAAAAAAAATTTTATTTTAAAAAAGCAAAACAGAAAAAAAAGATAGAAACATTACAGAATTTCAAAAAACAGGAAACTAACACTGATTAATATTGCATATTGTTATCTTAGAAGTAGTTGTTCAGGTTACAAGATTTAATCACGAAAAAATTATCAAACAATAAAAGCACAAACTATTCTTTTGGATGAATGAACAGAGATTAGTAGTATAGCTAACTATTGTACGTTTTGGCTTTGCACAAGCCAAAGACTGAAACTAGACCCATGCCTGTCACCATGCACTAAACTAAAGTCAAAATGGATCATCAAAGGTCTAAATATTAAAAGAGAAACACTAAACCTACTCGAAGACAAAATGGGTAAAAATCTTGAAGACATAGAAGTACGCAGAGTTCATGAACAAAACGCAAACCACATGGGAAGTACTTCAAAGAATCAACAACTGGGACCTCATCTTATTAAAAAAAAACTTTTGCACTTCAAAAGAAATCACCAACAGAGTGAAAAGAAAACCTACAGAATGGGAAAGAATTTTAACCTGCTGTCCCTCAAACAAGGGACTTCTATCTAGAACATATAAAGAACTGAAAAATGTCAGGCCCACCAAATCCAAAAGATGTTTAATAGAGTTTTGTTTCATATATAACTTATGGGACTCTGTTGAAATTTGAATTCAGTGGCAACTATAAACTTTGCATGTGTCCTCTGTGTTTGGCATGTGCTCTGGTCTCCTTTCAACCTAAGATAGTTTGCAGCACATCAGCCGTGAACCTATGGAAATCAGGGTGTCACTTCTGCTTCCCAGAAGATGAAGGTGCCGGAGTTGTTTCTGAGCTACGTGCTGTGATCACCCGAGGTGGAGAGAAACCAACTCTGTCTGTATTTTACTCAATGAATTTTGGAGCAATTACTGAAGTGATGTCAATTATCAGACAGCCTAAGTAAGAGCCGCAAAACACACATTTCTAACTCAGCCTTCCCATTGCTTTCTGCCTTTCTCTGTGATCCAGGAGGAAGGATGCTGGCTTCTTATCCTACAAAGATCACCTGCCAGTGAGCCAGGTGGTGGTTGGAGATACTGACCGACATGGTTCAGAAGCCAAACTGAGTGTGGGTCCCCTGCGCTGCCAAGGAGACAGTAAGTTTGCCCGTTCACCATGGGTTACACTTTACCACATTAAATAGCATCTCTGTGCCTCTCAAAGGGTGCCAGAAAACTGGGTTGCTTTTCTGTAACTCCCACAGAAACATGGTGCAACACAAGCAAATAGAGTCTAATGGACTCTAGGTAGACCTTTCTTCATACAAGTGGATAAACAGGAGCCTAAGTCAGACTGAAAATGTGAATATCCATCTTCCCTGTATATTCATACATAACAACTTTGAATACCTAAATTTATGATAATATAAATAATGATGCCAATAGCATAAAAGCAACACTCAACAGCTGGGATTCCACTGAGGACTGCTGTTAATGCCATTAGCATGACTATTTATATCACCATAAACCAAGTTTACGGTGATATAAATAGTAGCGTTATGGCTTAATGTATCATTGTAAACTTGGATTATGGCCATATAAGGTTTGACATTATTGCTATCAGACTTCATCATCATCAAAGCTTGATGGTCCTTTGAAAGCCAAAGATTGTTTCTGTGACTACATCTTGCTTTCAGGATCAGGCACCACAGAAAACTATTTGGGGCTGTAAGCTCGGACAGCGGGAGGTGAGGGGGGAGTCAGAATGCTGGTCCCACCTAATTAAGGGCACCATTAGGATTTTATGCTGTTTGCTACCCTTCGGTGTGCTTTATGTGCATTGGGAAATGGTGACAGGTTGCTATGGGGATTCTGAAAAAAGAATCCTGGGTATCATTTTCCGTCTCTTCGGTGCACATGTGATTTGGGCAGCTCTCTGGGGAGTTCTATGTTTTTGCAACCGTGTACTCAGCATCGAGAGACCTAGATTCCCCTCCCTGAATAGCTGGCTTGCTCAGGAGACCTCAGGCAAGCTTCTCCATCTTCTCAGCTGTGGTAATGAGAGTCCCACCTGCATTCAATACCTCCTGGAGAGGCCATAAAGATTTTAGTGCCCAGGTTTGGATTCCTCCTAGCAAAGCATCATGTGAGATGGAATACTTTTTTTTTACTACTTCCATAAATCAGTGAAGAATTAGACCTACTGGATAATAAATAATCTCATTCCCTCACAGAGGTGTTCTAAGGAATATAACAGTATGTGCGCAAGAGTTTACTACTTAGTAAACTGAGGCTGTCAGTGATTCAGCAAGGAGGTATCTGCAGGCAAAAGAGAGGGGGAACTTGCGCTGTGTTCTCTTCTTGCCTGAGAAAATGAAAATGTGGCCCGTAAAATTGAAATTGGTCAAAAGATCTTTATCATCATCCCTTGAATAAAAAGACCTCATTTGTCTGGTTGAGTTAATAGAATTGTGCTGTAAGAAATTTAATAGCAACAGTTTAAGAAAAAAAAACGTTGACATAAAAATGACAATCAATATGTGCTTTTAAACAAATGCTGACAGATGGACTACAGTGTTTTCTAAAATTAGGCTCTTGTGTTGTGGAATGAAAATCAGTTTTGTTATGTCAAAGTTATGTATCAATATATAAAGATAAGATGTTTCTGACTTGCCGATTCCAAGTCTGTAGTTAGCTTCAAATGAGAGAAAAGATTTTCATTGAATAATTAACATACTTACAAAAACCCCACTTCTCAACTTCCGCTACCATTCTTAATGAGAAGATTCCAGCAACATTAAAGAGTATATGCTGGAGAATGACATTTCTAGTACTACTAGGTTGTTTTTTCTTAAATCAATAATCAGTCCTCAGAAAGAATTTATTGTAAGTCTGTCTTTTGTTTAGCACTTTGCTAGGTACTCTGGGGAATAGGAAAAGGAAGCTCAAGCCATGTTTGGGAAATGCTCATGAAAAAATACTAGAAAACGCAAAATGGTTTACAATTCAATATTAGATTTCCTGATTAAAAAAGTACAGCAATTGATGCTCAAGAAAGGAATGGTAAAGGGGTATTATGGGTAGATTTTAATTTTAAAAAGAGAAAACAGGAGAAGCATATCATCAATATTCACTTGCATTCGATTGCAAAGCTGCTGTTTTTAGAAATATTAGGATATATTAATGAGGCAAATTGCTTATTACATGGCACAGTCTCAATATTGAGTCTTGTGGCTATAAAAACACTCTTCTAAATCATATTTTACTTGACACTTTCCTGAAACACAATCAATATTGCAATTATGCAGAATACTTTTGCATCCTGAAGAACTTTTGCATAACCCCTTTTTTCCGGGCAACTGAGATCAAGCATTGTATTTGACCTTCTGCTTCCAAACAGCAGCTTGCAGATCCAAATTCCCTTTAAGAAGGTCCCTACCTTGTACAGTCACCATGTTCCACGTCAACAGTGTTTTCCAGTTCACACATGTCTGATCTCCTTGGTTACCCACAGTCTCAAGCGAGGCGGGTAAGGAAAATATTAGCATTTTTGCACAAATGAACAAAATGCTTCTTTGAAAATGACATTTACATAACAAATTTCAGAGCACTCTGACAGGCTCCCAGGGGGAGAAGGGAACAGAAAATGGAAGCACAAGGTCAGCATTGTTTCCCTGACTCCATCCCTTCCCTCTATCAGCGGTTGATTAAATTTAAACATTTTAGGAATATTCTGCTTTAGTATCATCCAAACCCAAGCCCCACCCATCATGTCAGTTACATAGCGTGCATGCTGGGAAATTAAATGTGTATAATTTAAAAAGTGGTGGAATGCATTCACCGTGCTGTTTATAGAGATTAACTTGCTCTGTAGTCTTTCCTGAAGTCTGTTCAGAGCTACCATACAGAAAAACCAATTCCACTGTTGAAAAGATGTCTCCTCTTCTGTTTGAGCTGCTGAGTGATGACAGGTCTCAGAAGCTGTCTCAGGAATGAGGCCCCAGTTCTATCCCCTGGTTGCAGAGAATGAAACCATTCTTGTGAGCTCTGTCCAACCGTTGCAGCGGTTTCTGTTGGTTTCATCCTGCCTGCTGAGTTTCATTTTTACTTTGATTCATCTGAACTCATAGACCCATATAATCAAAATGCTAAAGAAAATCAGTGAGTTCCACTCAAGGTGACTGCATTTCCCATAGTGCTGTAAAATGCTTATGCTCTTATGATTTTTTTCCCTCAAACACATCCAAATGGAAACCTCAAATATAAATGAAACTGAAGTGTGACAGCTAATGCTTGTTCTGCTGAGATTAAAAGTACAGGGAAGGTGCGAGCCTCTCTCTTCAACCACGTGTTCCCACCTACGAAGAAACACAAGGGCTATTTAGAGGATCCCAAACCAGTAAACCAGTAATAGGGTAGACACTGTTTTCAGGTTTAGACAGGTGATCATTTCTGGAGAGCATTGCTAAATTTTCATGAAACAAAAGATTTCAGGTTTTGGAGGTAGAAATCTCACCCCTACTCTATGTAACAAGTATAATTAATTATAGGAATATAGTAATTGTTTTCCCCTTTTTTTTTTCTCAGTCCACTAA
This sequence comes from Hydrochoerus hydrochaeris, assembly GCA_004027455.1. Lineage (NCBI taxonomy): Eukaryota > Metazoa > Chordata > Mammalia > Rodentia > Hydrochaeridae > Hydrochoerus > Hydrochoerus hydrochaeris. The sequence goes on from PVLA01000058.1 coordinate 711,604, forward strand.
CATAAAGATTTGCTATATTGCCTCCAGGGACAGAGAGTTTAAACAATTCATTAGGAACAAATCTGCTGCAAAAGCAAGAATCTTCAGTAGATCTAAGCAGAAGCAATTTAGGAAACTGTGTAGTTCAAAGACTTTCAGAGTGCACACCAGAAACCAGCTTTGGCCATGAGAGCTGACAGGCAGAACCCTTGAGTCACAGTGGAGGTTTAAGGTGTAAATTCAATTCCTTATTGCTGCAGAGGTGGCTCGGAAGCAAAGAAAAAAGGGCAGAGCAGGGTATGTGTCCAAGTGCAGAAGCACAGGGAGGGCAGACATGCGGGCAAGGTAGAAGGCAAGGAAGATGGTGATGGAGTTGGATCCAAACCACGGTGGACATTGGATTTTTGGAAAAGTAATCACAAGTGCCAGAGTAATAGAAAGGCCATGCTCTCACTACTACACACATTTTACACAGCAGGACCCTGTCCTGTCAGTCCCTTACCCAGAGAGACAGCAGTGCTCCTGTCTACTGTCTGTTCCTCGACCAATAAAACATTACCAATGTAGCACAAGGAGGTGGCTCTCTGTGAATGTCCCCTAGAAAACACACAGACCACACAAGCTCTGGCAGCCACTGTTTGCCACCCACTGGGCCAGCAGGTGAGGACAGGACCAGAAGAATAAGAATCAGGTCTCAGTGGGCACTGGAAATGGTGTCAGCATGAACAGGGGGCAGCTCCCAGGTTCAGAGGAGAAAGTTTATCTCCTTTTTACTTTGCTGCTTTGAGCTTGCAAGAAATAAGAAAGGAAAAGAGCTCTGTGAGAAGGTTCTACCAAGCATTTTAGATTTGTAATGGAAAATGCCCCACCCCCACCCCATCCCAGCCAAAACACATCAGTGTCTTAGTTGCCCAGGTAACAGTTCCTGTTCCAGCTCTGATTGCTTGTGTCACTTAGAAACAGCCAGTCACAGTGATGCTCATTGTATAAGACAGTCCCCAATTGACAAGCCATTCTGCTTCTGTACTCCCTGCTTGCTTATCTCATATAAGTCTTAGACCACCAGAATCAGGGACTGATACTCTGGCAAGGATCCCTGTCAGTGCCTCCAAATCCTCCAAAACATTTTGGTGTTTCTGCTTCCCATTGTAGATTCACTGGTGTACTATCAGCATAGAGAACCACTTTCTCTCTTCTGTCTCCCTCCCTATCCTGGCCATGAACTAAGTCCTATTTACCTGGGCTTGACCTGCACCTGTGTCGCTTTTATTGTTTTTACAGTGTGATCATCCTCAGCTCAGAGTGGTCATAGAGGCACAAATGGCATCACAAATTCCCTGAGCATCTCATTTGACCACTGTCAGTGCAGTGTCCTGAGAGGAGGCTCCAAACTTCCTTCCTTTCCCCACTTCTTCCCATGCAGTGCGGCTCTGCATATTTGCCCCCAGTATAGCTCGAAGCAAGAACAGAAAACACAGTCTCCCAAGAATGGAAGTCTCAGAGGTCAAGCAGGGCAGGCCTCTTTATTTAATAGGTGAGCGGCTGTGTCTCAGAGGGTAAATGATTGGCGTAGTGTCTCACAGCTGGTTCCAGCAAAGCACACAGAGAGATGGTTAGAAAAATACCTTCCCTTTAGTAATTCCCCAGGGCCACGATTAATGCGGAGACCCAAAGAGGAAGCTTGGAATGGCATTCTGGCCTTGGTCCCTGCTTATTAACCACCGAGAAGTGCCATAGTGGATAATGCGGCACTCTATCTCCTAATCTTAACTCCTGGTGAGATCAACCATCTGCAAATCTTGACAGAAAATCTATAATCAGGGTGAGAGGAGTCCATGGCAGAAAACTGCCGACTTCTGTTTGTTTGGTTAGTTGTTGCTTCCCCTTCTAGTTCTGGCAGTTTTTCTGTTGATAATAGAAGGTTGGGGTGAAGTGATAGGTGGGAACAATTAACCTCAATTATTTTCTGAATATCCTTATCTCAGCTGCTGTCACCATGGGCTACTGACAGCCAAGGGGCAGGAGTGGCTTAAGAACAAGCAGGTTGGTGTCCCAACCTAGACTGACTCCCATTCAAGGACTGAGGTCAGCTCCCATTACAAAGGCGACAACCTTAAGTAGAAGGGAGCCTAAACCTTTGTTCCCAGTCACTACAACGACTTTAAACAATCAGAAGAAATGAGCAATTTCCCCGAGGAGGAATTGGCTCTTTGAGATTATTTGGCTATTCAACTTTACTTACAAATTTTGTGGAAACGGGAAGAAAAATTAGCTGCAATTCAAAAACAACAAAAAATTATTTCTATGTTGCAGTTATATGGGTGCATGTGTGTGTGTGCGCGCGCGCACACTTGTGTGACCGGTTTTCTTGCCTCTTCTTTTCTGCTTCTTTTGGGAGAAATCACATCCCATGGATGAGACAATCAGAGTATGATGCATACGTTTGCTTCTGCAGCTCTCTCTAGCTGAGGACTCCAGCTCCTCTCTGTTTCTCTCCGGGCACCCGTCTCTTCCTAAATTTGCCATATTTGCAGAAGTTGAGGCCTCCCCAGACACAGGAGGGAATTTCTGTCCATCCATTGATTCTCCACCATCATGTCCTTGTGCTGACCTCTCTAGAGATCTCTCGCTATTTGCAGAAAAGATCGAGGCCTGGTCTATTGGTTCTAAAATGCCTCAGCTTGAAATGCACTTAGCATTGAGAAGGCACTAGGTGAAAGAGATCCTAGCTATTCCAAGAGCCTGAGGAAAATGGACTCTGGCTCTCATCCTGGATCAGTTTCCATGTCAGTGAAGGTGAAAATTCTAACCCAGTTCAGGAGGTGAGGAAGGGAGTTTGAATTCCTAAAGGAAGTTTCAGTGTCAAGCTTGGGGGCCTTAGATAATAGTGCTGTACAGATTATAGGGTTTTTGGACACCCCCCCAGATGTTGATAAAATGTGGTTCTGATTCAGGAACCTGAGGTAAGACTTCAGATGCCACGAGGTATTGCCACTGTGGGCCAGTGGGCAGCGCTTGGAGGGGCAAGTTACCCAGTAGCATGTCAAATGGCACAGGCCTGGGAATCACACAGCTCTGGATCCAAATCCCAGCTCCCTCCAAACTGGCTCCTCCTCTGCTCAGACTCTATTCTCTGGACTTCCATTCCAGCCACAATCTTAGGTCAAGGGTAAATGAGAATATTGTTAAGGACATCACTAAAGCTGCTCTAGTAAAACCTAACTACCCAATCCTTGCTCTCTGCATATTAGCAAGCATTTTCATCCGAGTGATTCAATGCACTAAGGTGGCAGATGAGCTTGAGCCCTGTCCCCCGTGTTCATTCTCCTGCTTGTGTGTTTTACCCTTGATTCCGTCCCATTCATGGAGAAGCCCCTAGCCTCAGAGCTAAGAATTCTGCCTCCTCCTAACTTGGAAGTAGTAACAATACCTGTTTCAAGCCACCCTAAGTCCCAGGGGCCAGGTCCTTCCATGCATACAACTCCTCATTTTCTTTTTCTTTTCCTTTGCTCACTCCAAATGGACACCCTGCTCTATCTTCTATCTCTGTTAACCACGCTCTCAGAATCTGGAGGGCCCCAACACAACCCACTTGAGAAGCAAATAATGGAGAAGCTATTCACCAACCCAGAGATGACCACAAACGTCAGCCTTTCATCTAGGTCAGGCCTCAACCAATTTTCCATACAGGACCAAGAAGAAATATTTTAGGACAAAGATCTGTGTCGCAGCTCCTCAGCTCTGTCACTCAAAAGCTACCTTGGGCTCTACGCAAACTAACGAGCATGATTGGGCTCCAGTAAAATTTTCCTGAAACAGGTGACAGGAGCACTCTTTTCTACATACAAGTCATGATTTGCTGTCCTCTGATCTCGATATTTTAAAGCTTTCTTTTGGAAAATTTAAGAAAATGCATAGGATTTGGATTTGGATGTGTAGAATTCTTTCAGGACATTCTACTATTTTAATCCAAAATTTACATTTAAAAAAAAATATGCAGTCATAGTAATCTTACATTTCACCCATCTCTGTATCATATCTTAAGTCAGAGTTCACTTTCCCCTTCAGTCCCACTATGTGCACACTCCTGTTTCAGCCTGGGTGTACGTGGCACCTTCCGCATGGTCAGCACTGACCTGAGACACTGAGTGAACCTCAAGAAGTATGTGTCGTATTCCTACTTCAGGGGGAGGTAAACACTCTGGATTGAATATCATGTTCACCATCACAATTGTTTTTCTATCTAGTGTCTAGAGAGAGGTCTCAAAGCGACAAAATAATGATACCCTTTTTGTCCTGTAACTATTTAATGATGTCCCATTAGTCTTTAACTGAAGACCCCCTCACCACATGAATAATAGGATTGCAAACCTATGTCACTACGCCCAGCTCTGTGTGGCCCGTCTTGTATCTTCAGCATGAGCTGCTTCCTGCCACCTTGAGAATTTTCCCGATTGGTTTCCTCAGCCTGCAGTCTCTCCCCTGAGCCTCACCAGACATGACCCCTCTTGGTGAAGAAGACCTGTCCTTTAATGTTGATGTTTCTAAGAAGCCTTCTTACCCACAGCGAATGCAGACACCTGGCAGTGTCACCTGTCACCACTGCCCTCGTTACTCTCCTCCTAGCACTTGACACTGCCCAAAGTTCCCTGCAGTTCGCAACACAGTTGTGACTTTACCGTTCAGTTGTGGTGCAGCCTTCATGGTTAAGGGTGCAGTTCCCAGCAAGGTTGCCTTCCCTTCAGATACTCACATTTCTGACCAGCTGGCTATGAATGTGGCAGTTACCTGCTATCCCTGCAGGGTCCAGCATTCACTAGAATGGCCAACCAAACCGTGCTATAGTTAGAATCAGAGTTACATTAGGAAAACCAAATCGGGACTTGCCAAATTAAGAAACTCCCAGAGTAAGTTCTGGAAGAGTCTCAAATGCATAGATAGCTTCCATTTCCCACAGAGGGAGAACACATCACTCTCCTGTGACAGTCATGAGTGTCACCAACCAGGCAACCCCCAGTTGTGCTTTGGCTATCCATGATTTTTACTGCCATTTCATTATATAGGCACAATTAGAAGAAATCACTGGCCAGTTATGAAACTCAACCTCCAGGGGTTTATAAGCTCCATCCCAGGACTTATTATAAACCTTTCTCCTTTCTCTACTTATTTGCTTTATTGTCACCCTAACTCCCACCAGTTGATGGAGTCTTAGGCCATCACCTTCTGGAAATCTTCTACCCATCCTGATGTCAAGGATGGTGCTCACCTCATTGAAGCATTCCAATGTGCTCACTCAGTGAATACAAAAGGTGAAATATTCACAATATTTAAATAATCTTTGCAGACTAATAACGGTGACTATGCAGCAAGGCATTTTGTGATAAATTGCAGAAAACTTGCACACACGGTAATTGTTACAGGGGTCCAAGAGAGGGACAATCACTCGATTCATATGCACGACTATTTTTAACCTCACAAAGGATTGTGCACATTTATTCATCTTAACTAAATTAAAACTTTTCTCCCTTTGTACCTTGAAAATCCCCAGAATCTGATGATTATCTTCAAATTAAGGATTAAAAAACAAAACTCTTTTGCTCGCTTTTTATTCTTTCATTGCCAATTCTAAATTAAGATGCACTTGAAGTATTAAATTTATAGAACTCATTGTTTAATCTAAATTAGATTAACCCTCCTGGCCCCTCAGAAATGCAAGCGAGTGTTCCACACTTTTGTTTATCTGTGTCTCAAGGTTATTACTGACAAAATTACAATTAGTCAGTACTTCGAGCCTATTGTTCAGGTGCTAAGCTGAGAGCTATAAACTACCTCACTCTGGCATAATTAAAACCGTGTTCCAGTTCACCTATTTTATGATACCTACTTGGCTTTGAGTAAAGCTTCTTTCTAACAGTTCTACCTACGTGCAGGCCTTGAAAACTTGAGAGTTTTACTGAAGAAAACTTTAAAAGTAAGCCTCCTCTTGAAGTTGTTGACAGTTTTATCAGAGTAATCTTATTGTCCTGGTTTTTTAAATACATTAAACTGTTGTAGACATTACATAAGATTTTTATTACTTGCTTCCAGTAAATCCTAATTCAAAAGTGAGCAGAGGTACATATTCAGGAAATGGTGTGTTTGAATTTGTATCTACCCACTGACATGAACGACTGTTCTTTGGAATAGACACACACTTCCACATTAAGAAAAAAAGGAGACTCCTACATCTTATTCTTGTGTTATCTTTGAGTAAGTCTAAGAAACAGTTGTCTTAAAAATAAAAATGAATATCTTCAAGCTGCCCTAAATAGAGGAAAATATTAGTTGTTACATCAACATGGAATCAAGAATCTCTCTTGTCCCTAAGTCTGAGAAGAAAAAAACAAGTTGGCAAGAATCACTTGGTTTTTGATAAAGGAAAAACCATGTGTCCATTAACATTCTACCCAGGCCTCTTCTGTTCAGGTTTCTTGACTTTTTCAAGATATAGACAATGATACTACTCGACACTGTTTTCTGTAATCCTTTATTCCATAATTCAATTCTGGTAGGTTACCCTAGTCAGTTTTGTTTTATGGTATTTCAAGCTTTAGAATGTAATTTTTAAACACTGAATTGGCTGCAAATTAGACTTGAGCTTAAAATGTGGCCTCTTATTTAGCAGAAGTGTAATATTTATGCCTCACATACACTGATCTGGTTTCCTTATTCATGTCCCTGAGAAAATAACTTAAAAGTCTTAAAGAGGTTTGAATTGAGGGCCAGGGATTTAGCTCACTGGCATAAGCACCTGCCTGGCAAGCACTAGGTTGTCAGTTTGATCCCTGGTACAAAAAAACAAAAGAGAGAGAGAGAGAGATCTTGAATTGCTTTAAGAGGACCCCATTTCTCCTTGAGATTTGTGACTTCCTCTCTTTTAGTTTGGCCGGTGGCACAAACCTAGTTGCAAATTTCTCAATTTTCTCTATTTCAAAAAGAAAAAAATGATAAAAATTCACTTTTCATTTAAAAATTTAACATCTAAAAATTATACTTGTTAAAAGAGAACATGATCTAAACGTTAGAACTGGAAAGATATTCCAGTAAATTTTATTTATTTACTTCATTGTCTTTATTCATTCTTAATGTATTTCAAAAAAGTACAATCTTCTTACTTCTTCTGATTTACATTTGGAAAACTCTTCTTTTCCTGTTTATCCATCCATATGGGCTGGTTGATGCATTAAAATTGTTGTTCCTTTGCTTGGTTTATGCTGGTGACCCTGAAAGAGGTTGCTCGTGACTTGAACATCAGCAGGAAATGAAATCATAGTTCAGGATTGTATCTGTAACAGTGAAGGGGAATCTTTTAGACCTTTCAGTGATACATCAGCACTGATACCATAGGTTTGCCACCAGTGATCTATAGTAAAACATGCGTCACATCTTCACTTTGGGAAGGAAAAGAGAGAATGAATTATTGGTCCCACCCTGACCCTAGGTGGCCTTATCACATTTGACAGTAGTCATTTCTGGATGGTCTACATCCAGCCCAGATTTTGTCCTATGGCCCTACAAATTAGCATGCTTGGCTGTGTTGTTATGAGAGAACTCAATAAAAACATCTATTTGGAACAACAATTCATAGAACATTTTGTATTTGAAAAAACTCCTATCCAGGCATGGTAGATGTAATCCAGAATTCAGGAGGCTGAGGCAGGAGGAGCTCTGAGAGTTTGTTGCTAGTCTAAGCTACAAAAGGAGTTCAAGTCCAGCCTGAACTGCATAGCAAAACCCCATCTCAAAAAAAAAAAAAAATTACTCCTAACTTCCTCTTCTGATTACTCTGGCTTCCAGGCCTCCTTCTTACCTACTCCCCTTTCTCCAAGGGCCATCTATCAGGGAATCAAGAAAATAAGAAAATAATGTATTGGGGCTGGGGATTTAGCTCAGTGGTATAAGCACCTGCCTGGCAAGTGCAAGGTCATGAGTTTGATCTCTGGTACAAAAAAAGAGAAGAATGGATAATAATTATTTTCAGGACAAAATAATACAGTCTCTGCAATTTCTGTTATCATACAGATTTTTCCTCCCTCTGGTACTGTTCACACACACACAAGTGCACACATGCAGATTCATTGAAGTTCAGTGTCCTTCCTGCTACTGTAGTCAGCTTAACCCTAAACTTACTCTATCGAAGTAACCACAACTCAGAGTTTAAAATTGTGTAAGTCCTATGTCATTGGAGAAAATCTTGATGGAGATGGGAAGGAGGAAAATTAGCTGAGTGCCCAGACCCCCTCTGTCCCACACTCCCTGGCCGCAACATGACAAGAAAGGATCCCCTAGGCTCAGCTCTGAAAAGGCTCTGTGGCCCAGGGAATCTTGATCCACCTCCAGCCTTTAAAAAACATAATTTGGGTCTTAGTCCCCAGAGGAAAAGCCTTTCTCCCATTAAAATTAAAACTTTGAATTGGCAATGAAAAAATACTGAATTTAAATAGATGCATGTATGCGCAATAAGAGAATTCAATTATAATTTTTAATTTGTAGCCCGATTTGTGACAATTTCAAAATCATTTTATGCCATTTTACTCCAAAAAATATAATTAAGAACTCCTAGCCCCCATTTCTGCAATCTTCTGTCCAGTAGGGGTGGAATGCAACACTGGCCACCCAGAACTCCACGTCCTCTGTTGGTTATGGCACTAGAATGCCCCTCCCAATAGAGTTTTCTGTAATAATGGATGTTCCATAACTTGTCACAGCACTAGACACACGTGGCTACTGAGCACTTGCAATGTGGCTAGTGAGACTGCAGATCCGAATTATGAATTTTATTTCATTTTGATTACTGCAAATTTAAATAGCCACACCTAGATCAGAGTCAGGCTCATGGACAGCACAGCTCCAGGGCAGCAATTGGAGGCCACTTTGGACAACCTGAGCCCTGCCCTGCCTCTGCCAAAACTGAGTCTACTTGCAACTGCAAATCTACCTGCTGTGAGCCTTGCTGGAGAAGAAGAGATTAAAACAGAAGGGGTAAGGTGGGATTTTGTCTAAAAATTAAACCTGGTTTCAAAAACTCCAAAATGTGCCTCAGATAAATATCAGTGCTTGGAAGACAGGTAGATCACGGTGTCTCTACTCAACAAGATTCCCTTTCTAGCAGCCAGGATGGTGGGACAACAGTGAGTATTATACACATGGAACCAGTGTATGTTAGGACAATCAGTTCCAATTCATTTACAGACTCTACTCTTGTAACAAATGGGCTGCATGCTGCAGTGTATCTAGAAGCTTACTCATCAGCTGCATCCTTTTTAAATTTTGTTTTAATTTATATTTTGAAGTACAGTACCATCTCGATTATATGCATTAGAAAAAGTAACGGTATTTTGGAAAGCTATGAACAGTCGCGTGCTGCATAACGACATCTCAGCAAACTACAGAACATATGTATGACAGTGTCCTTGCAGTATGACAGTGGAACAGGGCAGGGCTTCTATCTCAGTGACAGAGAGCATAGTTAACATGTGGGAATTCCTAGATTCAATTCTCAACACTCCCCCAAAATTATGATAATGGATCTGAAAAATTAATCTCACTTCATGATGTCACTGGCTCTCCTAATGTCCTTGTGGGACATAATACACACATCCATGAGGAAGCTGGTATAAGCAAACCTACTGTAATGCAGCCACCTAGTAGCACATGCAGTTATGTACAGCCTAACACTTGATAATGATAATGGCGATGTCACTAAATTATGTATTAACTGTACTGTGCTTTTTAGAATCAATTTAGCGTGTGCTTCTCCTCCTTACATGAAAAGAAGTTGGCTGTAAAAAGCACACTTTGTTACCCCCCAGCAGCCTCAGAGACTTCATACATAACGTGTTTCTTCCTTGCATTGAGTGTGTAAGCACGCTATGATGTTCGAACAACGATGAAATTGCCAAATAGCACATTTCTTAGATACATTGCAAGTATCCCACCACTGCAAGAATTATTGCAGTTTTACTACCTGAAACCTAGGCATAAACAGTAGAAAAGAAAAATAAAATGGGAGCCTCTAAGGAATTCTGTTAAACTGTACATGGGAATCCATGTACCACCTCACCATCCCTAGCAGGTGAGGTGAGCCATTCCCAGCTTGCCCATCTGCCCACCTCACTTTCAGGTCCATCTCCTCCCAGCCTTTTTCTGCCATCCAGAGCTGTGACTCGTTTCCTGTCCACTAGTGAAGCAATAGTCATTTTCAGTTTAGGTTTAAATAGTAATGTTTCTGTGGACATAGTGTGAAAAGTTTGGACAGGACTGCTACTGAAGACCAATTTTAGACAACTGGAGAAAGACTGGATTAAAGGAGAACCGGGATCCCCAGCTCCAGCTGTCTTAGTGACTTTTCACTCATCACTGAGACAAAATACCTGATGCCCAAAGTTGGGAAAGGAAAGGTTTATTTCTTACAGTTTTTGAAGGTTTCAGTCCATACTCAGTTGGCTCCAAGGCGGGGTGGCATGGCGGGGCCTCAGTCCATGGCTGCTGCAAGGCGGAAACAGGCAAGAGAGAGAGAGACACGCCTTCTTCCTGCCATTACATCACATCCTGGCTCCACCCCTAGGCCAGTGTAGCACTCACACCCCCAATCCAAGCACTAGAAAATGAACCAATCACAAAAGCATAATGCAAAGGCATGAGGCTTGGGGGCCACTGACATAAACCATGACACCAGCCTCAGGTCCCTTGACTCAGTAGCACTCATAGAACAGAGCACACATGTGACTCCCTATAGCAAAGTCATCAGAGGAAAAGGCACATGGGGCAAGTCCAGAGTGACAAAGCCCCGATTTCTGAGAGCCACTTGACATTGGGGTGTGACACCACACATGCAGGAAGCTCAGGCATCATGAGACACACTTGTTAAACAGCCAACCCTTCTGAAACTCACATTCCCCAGCCTGTCACAGATAGCACTTCTGCAGCACGAGAAAGCTGCCTCTCCTCCCAAACCCGTCTGCCACTCAGGACCCCTTCTCTTCTCCATCCCTTCTCTTGTCTCATAGCCACATCTACAACCTCACACCATGCAGTTCTACCTCCCATGTCCCGCCATGACTTCTCGCAACCTCAAACAACTCCTTCCCAAGTTCTTAAGGCCAGAGAAGAGGAGAACAAGGTATTGCCAACTTTCCTTACATCCACCATGTGTATCTCACAGCTGGAAGTTTCTACTGCACCACATTCATGAACAGAATCAGTTACAGAGCTTTCAGAACCCAGCTCAGATCAAAATACAAAATCACTTCTTTAAAAAGTATTATACATTTCAAAGCACACAGCCTAGCATTCAGGATGGAGCATCTCCAAGACTCCCTGGGTCATTCACAGTGTTCCTGTCAAAAGTGCTCGGTCAACCCTAGACCCTCAGAGTCTTGGGAGGTGACCTGGAGAATTGGATCTACAAGCCTTCTTTCTCTGACAGGTGTGAAAAACAAACAGCGCTTTTATGATGAAAATCAAGCTATATGTGAGAGAATATTTAGCACAGCTGTGCATCATCAGCACTGGCATATCATATGTAGCTAGCATTTCCTATGCTTGTCTGATCACAAAAGTGACCTGGTTTCCTTGTCAGCATCTCCCCAGGCTCCTCTCTCAGGAGGAAAAAGTCTACAGTCTTTAGAAAATAGCCTGGGTCTCTTTTTATTAAGAAGTTTACAATAATATTTTTATGACTTGGAAACCATAGAAATTTTGGTTAAGAATACAGCATTAAGGACAGACAGATCTAGACTCAAATTCTCCATTTATCAGCAGTGTGACATTGAGAAATCTATTTACACTGAGCTCCAATTTCTTCATTTGTAAAATAGAGATAATTATGCTTAGTACAAAAGGTTGCCATGGGAATAAAACCATACAAGTGCATGTAAAGAGCTTAAAACAATGACTTGTACAGTAAATTCTCAATAATAGCAGGTACAAATATTATAACAATAGAGTAAAACTTCCTTAAAACCATCAGTTGCATAAAACAGAATGAATTAGGCTTTGATACAAATTACCAACTATTATTATTGTTGTCAAAATAAACTCATTCAGAAATAATTAGAAATCTGAAGCAAGCAAAGGAATCAATCACTTCTCAATGGCAAACATATTTGAAGCACTGGCATGGTCTGAATGGTTTGGGTCCTGCCAAATTCCACACACTGAAACTTAATCAAATGGTATGATGGCCTTGTGAGGCAGGGGCTAAGCATGAATGGAATCTGTGTCCTCATGGAAGAAGCCCTAGACCACCAGCTCCTTCACCCATCTGTGGTATGGGGAAAAGGTGAGAAGTATCACCCATAAGCTACAAAGCTGGGCTTCAACAGGAACCAACTCTGCCTCCACCTAGGGTCTCACAGCCTCCAGAGCTGTGAGAAATAAATTCCTCTTTATTAAAAACAATCCAGTTTATGGTTCTTAATTATAACAGCTCAAGCAGTCTGAGATAAGCATTAGCTACATAAAAGATATTTGGCAGGCTGCAGACATGGAAACATGACCCATGATTTTTGGAATCACAGAATTTATAATCTCATTCAAAACAAGACAGATAAAAAGATGCATTCTTTTAGAAGGCCCTGTATAATCACCTCAGGCAGGATTTTTAGGGTTTAAGAGAAGAAATAAAGACCTTTCTTTATGGGGATTAATAGGGTGGGCAGAAAGTATGAACTGAGTATTAAATGATGATTAGCCCAAATGGATAGAATAAAAGGTTCCCATTGAAAAGTATGTTTTTAACATAGGAGGCATCTGGAGAGATACTTGAATGAAAAAGCATGAAACTTGAGCTGGAACCAGAAAAATCTATTTGAAACCAAATATATCTTAAATATATCCTGTGAAGCTGACATATCCTGTAGGCAGTGGAGAATGTGTGGGCCAGAAATTGAAAAGAATGAGTGGGCAAACTTTGAAGATTTCATTTAATTAAAATATTAAACTTTTCATTATGCTTAATAGCAAAGGTTTATGCTTCTGCAATTTGTCTTTTTTCCAATATGTGTTGAAAAAAATAAAAGAAACATTGCTAATAGAGAAAAAGATGATTCACTTAAGCATTCACAGTAGGGTCACAACCAACAATGGGATGATATAAACACACATTTAAAACTCATTGTTGGATCCTCATACTAGAGCCCTTTCCTTTTAAGATGTTTTAAAGATGCTCCTGTTGTCTTGTTCATATTCTGTCACTATAACGAAATACTACAGGCTGAGTAATTTACACAGAATAAAGATTTATTCCACTCAGTTCCAAAGGCTGGCAAGTTCAAGAGCTGGTGGTTACATTTGGCGAGGTCTTTATACCTCTACGGAGTCTCCAGCTGGCTTACAGTATTGCATGCAAGAATAAAAGTCCCAACCTCCTCTTCTTATAAAGCCAGAGTTTCACTGGATTATGGTCTCAACCTATGGTCTCATTGACCTTTAGTTATCTGTAAAGGATTCCAAATTCAAATACTGTAGTCAGATGAATTTTCTATCCTCTAATACTTCACAATGAGGTCTCAATTGTCACATGAGTTTTGGTAAGGACATTCAAAACATAGCAAAGCCTTTTTTAAACATATGGGAAAATCACAGAAAAGATAGTATTTTAAGATTGGGGTAGATACTGGGCATCGAACTCATGATCTCTCACTTACCAAGCAAGTGTTTGAGCCACGGAGCTAAATCCTGGCCCTATTTTAGATTTTTAATATGTCCATGAAGTTATTGATGACTGCTGAATTTTCTGCATTGCTTCATTTATATATTGTGACTGTTCAGAGTTAAATCACATTTTCCAAAAAGATATGTTGAAACTCTAACCCATAGAAATGGAGTATTTATAGAAATCAAGTCAAGATGGGATACAAATGGCATTGGGCAAACCCTAACTCTGTACAACTAATTCAAATCCTATACAGTGCTCATCTACAAAGAGAAAGCAGAGATCTAGCCACACATAGGGGAGAAGATCCTATGAGCACAGAGAGATTTATGCCCTGATTTATACCAAGTAATGGGAAGGATTGTTGGCAACTCCAAAAACTAGAAGAGGAATATCAAATGCCCTCATCCTCAGAATCTCCAGAAGGAACCAGCCCTGCCAACATCTGGCTGTGGGATTCTTACTCCCGGCACTGGAAGAGAGTGGTTCTGTTGTTTGGAGCTACTCAGTTTGTGTCAATCTGCTAGAGCAACCCTAGGCATGCAACTAGAGAAACCGGAGACACGGCTCAAGTGGTCTGGTCAATCACAAGAGGAGTAGGCTGTGTTCATTATATTTAAAAGGAAAGCTAAGACTTGTTGGACGGTCCACAATGGAGACACCCACCATTCCCCTGCAGAGTGGTGCTCTGAGAGGAAAGAGAGCTCTCTCCAAAAACCCTCTGTGTGAAGGCCATGGCTACTGTCACAATTTGGATGTATTTTTGTTTCCCCAAAATTCCTGTGTTGAAAGTTGGTCCCCTCTGTGGCAAAGTGAGAGGTGGTGAGAACTTTCAGAGGTGGGACTTAGTGGGAGACAATTAGGTCACTGGTGATGTTGCACTCGGTAGAAATTGATGGAGTCCTCATGGGCATCTGGATTGGTTCTCACAAGGAGGTTGCTGTGAAAGGCACCGGCCTTGCCACTCCTCTGTCTCTGGTTTGCTATCTCAGCACATGGCCTATCCCTCTCACATGTGCTGCTGTTAGTCGGAGGCCATCGGCCTTAAGACCCATACCAGAGCCAAGCAGAAGCAGGCGCTAGGTCTCTGAACCTCCATAGCTGTGAGCTAAATAAACTTCTCTTCATAATAAGTTACAGCACCTCAGACATTTCAGCATCAAAATGGGCAAGGTCCCCAGCACAGGGTTTGGCAAATACCATGTGTAATGCTGATGAGGTTTCATAGGTGAATCTCTAGCAGAGGTCTCAAGCAATCCACCTGGAAAATCCATCTCACTGTCTCTGCTAACACCACCTTCGTTATCATTTTTTCAGTGTCCTGGGATCAACACACTTGGAAGTATGAGAGAACTTGGTTATTTCTAGTGGCCAAAGAATGACATGATATAAAAGAAATAGGATTCCTCTTCCTGGAAGCGCTTTATACATAAAGGCAAATTGAAAGTTGCACAAATTTGGACTTAGAAAAGCTATGCACTGACAGGAATCTGAGCCAATTTTATATTCAGTTTTGATAATCAGTGTATCTCTTAAGTCTATTTAAGAACTAGCTGTAAGAAAAGTTTTTAAAACAAAGTGTTTTGTCAAAATATATAAGAGAGTAACTGAAATTTTTGTAAGATTTTCTGGTCCATATTTTTTTCAGATTGGTACTATTTAACAGTTCAGCTGTTATCCACTAGCTGTGTTCAGAAATCAGCTAAATTGTTCATTAATTCACACTCACCTTGTATCTTGTGGTTTTCCAAATAGATGGCATTTTTATGTCAGGACATATTTTTAAATATGTAAGCATTTTATGCTTACAAAGTCCCTGCCTTAAAAAAATGATCTTGCTATTAAAAAGGACCATTAAGCTCACAAATCCTGTCTTCACAGCTTGATGCTATCATTCTGCACCATAATTAGCTGCATGTATGGTTAATTATTATGAAAACAGCAGAACATCTCCAAATTTCTAAAAGATATTTATGACTTGATGGTTTACCTATGTTTCTTCCTTCACTTCCCATATCTCTCCATAGCCACACATCTGTTCATTAGGCGAAGAGCGTAAGCAAAGGCTTTTTCAAGTTGATAGCAAAATATTCATCAAGAAATTAAAGAAGATTTGATGATTTGACTACATATTTAGAGCAAGCTTTCCAATAACTTTTTACTTTTTTTGACTTACGATTTTCCTTACCTGTGATCCCCATTGCTGTAAAAATATAGATTTTCACATGAACATAGAAATTTTCATGTAATTTCAGAGAGATCTGAAACATGTTGAAAACCAGGCGTTGAAAACATGTTGAAACCCAGGCTAAGAAGGTCAGGTTTGGAGACTAACATTTAGTAGCCATTTAGTATAATAATCATCTTTTCATAGTTCTTTAGTTACCCAATAAAATTCATTCCAATGTTACACCTACATTTTACCCAAAGTATTGATTTTGTAGAGAAAAATGATACAAAAACATAATGTTTTATAACATAATGAATTGAATGTCATTGCTTATTTTTTCTTTCTTTATGATTTTTAAATACTTTTTAATTTTTTGTAAGACAATAAAATTTGTTGATTTTTGCCACCTTTTTATTGTTTATACACAAGCAAATAATATATTTTTATTATACCCAACCTTTTTTCTCCTTCTCCTTTCCTTCTAATGATAGTATCCCTTCTATTTCCATGTCATCTTTGCTTTTTGTGTTGTTGTTGTTGTTACTGTTATTGGTATTGGTGTTGTTGTTATTGTTTAGATCCCACATATTAGGGAAAACACGATATTTCTGAGTCTGGCTTTTCTCTCTTAACTTGATAATCTCTAGTTCCATTTATTTTCCTGAAAATGACGTAGTTCCATTCTTCTTTATCTCTGTATGTAACCTTAGTTCGTTTCTTGCTGATATTGTAGTGTTTTAGGGGCAAGAGTACATCTTATTTTTCTGCAGCTGCCACAAAGCCAAGCATAATGACTTACACATGAAAGGAGTCCAAATAACACTATTACTATTGATCTTGTTATTGACCTTAAAAATTAGGAACAAAACTTTGTGTGTACATAGACACAAGTACATACAAAAAAAAAATATTGTGTTTAAACAGTCATGTGACCTGCAAAAGGCAGACTAGAAAGGTTTGAATTAAAACTTACTGAAGGTTTGGGAGCCTGCCCTTTGCTTACACAAAAAAAGCAGTGAAGGTTTTGGGGATCTTTGCATTTGCAGGTTACAGTTTGCAATTTAGAAGAAGCATGTGACAAAGACTGAGATGTTCAGTGGCTCCTAGGAGGGTCCTCCAGGAGTCCCAACCTGGGTTGCCTTTCCCAGGAGCCACTGGATCTTTGCCTGAAGTTCAGTATAAAAGGCAGAGCAGCTGCCAGCTGTGTCTCAGCCTAGTTCCCTGAAGGGCTGAAGGCAGAGCATGGGGGCTGGACTTGCAAACATAAAATGTGCTTCCGTGGTAATTCCCCAGTTCCTTAATATTTCCTCGCTGCTTGCTAATGCCAACAACTCCTCTAATACACCCACAAAATTTCTTCATTCTAACATGAGAGATAAAGGACTTTGCTGCCATGTTGACTGAAATGCATCCCACCCTAGACTTAATTACAGAGTACAGGAATGAGCTACCTTCCCCCGTGTTCTGTTAGCAGAATGGAGGAGGCAGAGTTGGAGGAGGAGTTTCCTCTGGGAACTGGAGAAGGCACCAAAAGTTGAGATATGGGGGAAAAAAACAGATTGAAAACATTGCCTGTTTCCCCCGGTTTGCTGCTGTGGTCAATCCCGCTAGATGGGTATGTGTAGGAACCTGGTGTAAAAGAATCTCATCTTACATGACTATCCATTCTGTTCCACAGTGCTTCATATTTTATGTTTTGTAGATTTTATATTTTATATTTTTGTATGGCTTGAACATGTTCCCCAAGTTTTACATGCTATATTACATCCTATATTAATGGCTTATATGCTATATCAAAGTCAGAACTGCAAAAATAAAGCAACTTTCCTGGGGGTCTTCAGAATTACAATTCAGGAGATACCAGCTCTGACACCTCTGAGTCAGTCATCTGAGGAAGACAAGGAAAGTGGGGGCTCATGTGGGGTGCTGAATGTGGAGAAGGAGCAGGGGCTACCTGATAGAAGAGAAAAGGATATAACCATAAGGGCAGTGCCTCTGAAGCAGGAGCCTCTGATAACTTCTTGATAAGCATCTTGAAACTCTAGATACATACAGTGTAATTGTCTGGTCATTTGGTCATTCCAAGGACCTAAGGTCAAAGGTAGAGGTGACCAAAGTCACGCTCCAAGTTGCATCTAAAATTGTACGTAAGACATATTTATTAATGGCCTCCGGACTTGGCTCTGGAAAGCTCTTTCCATGTTGCTTCCGTCATAATTTTTCCCTTTATTTTCACAGTGGGAATGTTAATCCCCAGTGTAACAGCACTGAGAGGTGGGACAATTTGGGCCTGAAAGCTCTGCGCTCAAATATGGGTGGACGCGGTTATCTGGGCAGTGAGTTAGCAGTCGCGAGAGTGGAATCACGATCGCAGTCGCGAGAGTGGAATCACGATCAATTAAGTTTGACCCCTGTGGCTCTCTGGTGCTCATCTCTCCTTTTATCTGCCATCATGGATGACAGAGCAAGAAGGCTCTCTCACCAGAGGCTTGGACTTTCCAGCCTCCAAAACTATAAGAAATAAATTTATATTCTTTATAAATTACCTACTCTATGGTTTTCTGTTATAGCAACACAGAATGAGCCAAGACAGTAGTGATTTTCCTAGTTTGATTAGTTTCCTTATACAGAGATTTCATTCTTAAATGTTTCACTAATTAAGATAACTATACATACCTGTATATGTAGATGTGTATATCTTTGTATATAAAAATAGTTAAGACATTTATACTACTGATTTCTCTGAGCTCACTGAAGAGAAAGATTTGTGCTGGTATTGTTCAGACAGCTGAATGAAGATGTCCTGTTCTCTGGATGAATGGTTTGGGGATGACACAGCAATGTCTGTAGCATTGTTGTCCAATGATTCACATGTTTTGAAATTTTGTTTTATTTTTTTCTTTTTTTCTCTTTTAAATAAAGTAGATTTTTAAAAATAAAAATAAATGTAATCAATAAACAACAACAAAAATAATTAGATAATGAGCTTTTTGGAACAAACAGCTAGTACTTATTTTTTTTCTGTGCCTCCAACACTTAGGTCAGTGCCCAACATGCATGTTATGTTCTATCAAAATTATTACCTGTGTATTTTTCAGCGAAGTTAATGAAAATATGTATTACAAATCTAATCCAGTTGAGTTGAGAAATTATTTATGGGAAATTGAGACCATAAGTAAGAGTAACATCAAACTTTAAAAACATCATGGGAACAACTTAGAGGTAAGGCAAATAAAATGATGTTATATAGCTTATGAATAAATTGTATTTACTTCTAATAGGTACAAAAGATCATTGTACATGTGGTTTGCATGCTGACAGTTTGACATAAGCATGTCTTAAAGGATGATAAAGGAAATATTCCAACAATCCAAGTCCTTTAAGCATTATAAAACCCTAGAACATAATTTCTAATAATAGATTATGTCTTGCATTCTTGCATTTTCCAATGGATTGCTTCATATAAATTGTACAGTGATAAATCTAAATTATTACCACAAAAATTTTCTTAGATCTGTGATAGAATTAAAATAACATTTTAAGTCTTAAAATCACTAATAAGAAAAGCTCAGTCATGTGAATGCTGCTAACAGTACCCCACATTTATTTTGGCAGGCATTGTACCTTTCACGGAATAGGAGAATCTGTTCTTGGCTGTTAGATGCTGGTCCCTGGGTTTCTTACATCAACTGGTTTTTCATATTCTTTCACGTGGAACCTCTTCCAGAAAGTTCTGCCAAGACAACAAATGACCTAGCGTAGTGTCTATTTACAATGTTATAAACAAATAAGCTTTTTTCTTATCTCTATGCTTAATAGTTAATTAAAATGTTTCATCTTTCATCACAGAAATGTTTTCTGCTCTAACCTCTTAGGCTCATTATTAGTTACAGTCTGAGTAGAACTTATGTTTTTCTCAGTAACTCAGACAGGAAGAAATACCTGTCACCCTGTCCCAGGACCTTTTAATTGAATTATCTGTCTTCTTTTAGTTGGCTAGTCCAAATTGTTAATGAAGCAAGTACATGCAAATTGTAAAATAAATCTAAGTGCTGAACTCTACTTGTTCATCCTGCAGAAAAAAAATGCTCCTAAATGGATGGAATTTTGTTCTTCCTCATCTCCTGTTCCCATATTGTAATAATGCAGGTTTTCTTCACAACTTACTGTATTCATCATCTTTGTGGTTGTAGTGAGACACCATAGGCTGAATGGAGTACAAGACAGCGGAAATCTGTATACCACAGTTCTGGACATTTGGCATCAGAGACCAGGGAATCAGCATGGCCAGTTCTGGCGAGGACTCTCTTGCTTCTCCGTGGAAAGCTGCCAACTTCTTACATAAGTGGCACAGACAACCAAAGCGCTCTTGTCTCCTTTTGCAGGGAGCACTAAACCCACTCAGAAAGATTCCACTCTCTTGACTTAATCTCTTCTCAAAGGCCATTCTCCCTAATTCCTCCCCACTGGGGACAGAGTTCCCATATAAGAATTTGGGTGGAATGCAAACATTTGGCCCATATCCCGTGGAGAGCAAGCACTGCTGTGCAGACCTGAAGGGTTCCCTTATGTCACATAAAGGTGGTATCTGTAAAGAATAGCATCACAGTCCTCTCGTCCCAAACCCCTGTGTATAGCCCACTTACCAACCCTGCATTCAGCAAGACAGGGGAAGATGCTGAAGGGCCATTGAATGACTAAACTAAAAGAAATGTGCAAAAGCCATAGACTGGAAAATTGGGGCTAAAGGTGAAACAGCGTCATACAAATGTCTTCCCTATGAAAGCTTAATCTTATTTAGGAATATATGATCCATGGAAGATTTGTCATAAATTGATCTGAAAGAGCCAAGAACTGCTGAGGGTCTTCATTTTCCAATGAACATGGCACTTGGCTGCTTCAGTGGTCCAGCAGGTCTCAGAAGAATTATTTTCCAATCACTGAAGATTCAATTGGCACCATTCTCCAAAATGGTTTCTCTTAGACCTTTGCACTTAGAAGTAATCCTGAAAAGTTTCTTTATCTGGGATTCAGAGTCCTCAAGAAACCATTGTCTGAAATAGGTCTCAGTAGAGTCTTTGACCCTTTTAGACAGCATTGATTTGAAGCCTGTATCACTTTTTAAAATTCTGTATGTTTGTGATCTTTGGTGAAAACAAATTAACAATATGAAACTCAAAAAAATGAACCCATTTTTAACAAATCTCCATGTCTTCACTGAATCTAAGACCTACCATTTAGGGGTGGAGAATTATGTGCCCATGCACTGAGAGAACAAGGTTATCTACTCCCAAAAGCAAGAAATCACTGTAGCCAAATAGAAAACATAAAGCAGAAAGAAAAAAAAGAAAACCTTCTATAGAAATTAGCCCATACTTTATGCTTGATGTCAATAGGCTTCATAGTAACTTTTATGTCTTAGAGAACTAACTCTTAGACTTGATACCAAGAGGCTCATGAAAATGATTTTTATTGTTTGTCTTTGATGTGTTTGCTTCTAACATGCATGCAGAAGAAAAGGCAAAAGAATTGATAAGAAAAATCTTTAAACCATAGTCTGTTCCTTCATGACAATGTGCAATTCAAATTGTTTCACTCAATTTTCTAGGAAGTCATTCATGGGAATTTGTACATTCCAGTGAGGGCTAAGCTTCAAAGAATGCTGGACTGCAGCCTTAGAGGAATATGGAGAACATTTCAGCCAATATTTCTTAAGTGATTATACCCTTTGCTCACATTTATAAAGACTTGTCTGTATCTCTGGTTTGCTTTATGTAAAGAGGAGATGGTCATGTCTGAGAGCAGTTTTTGCAGAAAAAGTTAGCATTGATGTTGTAAACAGCATACAGTACACATATTTTGCTCCTATGCTACTTAATGTCTACTCTTTGAGAGTTTGTTGGTGGAAAATTATGCCTTGTCATTTATCAAGTAAACACATTTCAAAAGACATGTAACAGAACAATAAACTCAGAAAATACAGAACTTCTTCACCAGGCTTGGGGCTCAACTTTAATTGGATGAGGAGGATGACTTCAATAGTGCCCTACAGGGGAGAAGACAAGATGGCTGATCAGTGAGCAACAAAATACAAAGCCTCCTGGGAGAAACAACTCATATGCCAGAATAAAATACCCTGGAGAGACCCAGACAGAGGGAGATGGATCCTCTTGACACAGGAAGAAATTAAAATGTAAAAAAGCTCATCAAATATTTTGGGACTACAACTGAAACAGCTAAAAATTAAGGGACACAGTGTATTCACAGTGACTCGCCAGGTTTGCACCAGCTTCAATCCGCGCCGGCCGGCAGAGCTGCCCAAACTTGTTCCCTGCCGCCACTCACAGGAAGCACAGCAGCGCTGAGGTTGGGGGTTGGTGAGCCCGATGGAGAGCAGAGCCGGTGAAAGAACCTTCATTAATCCACGGTCAGTGCTGGAAGTGAGACCCCCCCACCACGGGAAGGGCGCGACCAAATGGGCAACATGTTGGAATTGGGCAGGTGGAGCATGAACTGGGAGCGACAGTGACTTCAGTTGGTTCCTCCCTCCCCAGAGCAGATTCATGGGATTTGCTTGGACTGTGCTGCGCCCCTGGCCAGGACCCAATGAGCCGTCCCAAATCGATTCCCTGCGCCTAGCACACACTAACCAGGTGAAAGCCCCTGAAGTTTGGTTGGCCAGGTGGGAAGGGACAGTTATACGCAAAAGCTGCTTACACCTCAGTGAGGGGAGCAGGCAGGAGAGGGCAGAGTTCCCTGGCCAGCATGCTTCATAGGAAGTGTGGTCAACAGGGAAAAGGGCTGGGACCGCACTGTAACCCGTGTGGAGGAAGCCAGGGCCATGACAGGAGAGAGAGGCTGGAGGAGACCCCCCAGCCCAGAAGCCTGAGAGCCCTGATCCAGGAGAAGGAAAAACAAGGGAGACTGAGGGCCACAAACACACAATATCAGACATGGCTTCAATGAACTTTAAGAGATATCTTTGGGACCTTGCAGACGAGCTCAGAACTGAAATATTAAATCAGGTAAAGCAGGATATGAGTAGAGTAATACAAGAAATGCTGTCAGGAAGCATCTCTCAGGATGATACAGATGGAAGAAGGGAGGAACACAAAAAAGGAGAGAAACATTTGATAAAGAATATAAAGAAAATATAGAATACATGAAGCAGATTCAAAGAGACTACCAGGAAATTAAAAACTCCATTGAAAGCTGGCAAAACTCCTTAAAAGAAACTAAGGATAGACTATCAAAACTTGAAGACAAGTTTGCAATGTGTGATCATGAAAGGAAAGATCTCTTAAAAATGACAAGGAAACAAGCAGTAACAATGCAAAGGCTAGAAGTTGACAAGAGAATCTACAATTTAACAATAAGAAACATGAATGAAGAAGCAGGAATACATACAGGCAAATTACAAAGGCTATTCACAGAAATAATTAAGGAAAACTTCCCAAGCATGGGAAAAGAAAATGACATTCAGTTGTGTGAGGCATACAGAACTCCAGCCACCTACAACCAAAACAGATCTATACCCAGACATATAATAATCAAGATGCCAGAAATTCAATATAAAAACAGAATATTAAAAGCCATCAGAGAAAAGAAACAGATTACCTATAAAGGTAAGCCCATCAGAATCACGGCTGACTTCTCAGCACAGACCATCAGATCAAGAAGAGGTTGGGGTGAAATGTTACAAGCCCTGAAAGAAAATAACCTCCAGACCAGATTGATGTACCCTGCAAAACTGTCACTAGAAGTTGATGGAGAAACAAGATGCTTCCATGACAAAGAGGAACTGGGGGAGTTTGTGACCACCAACCCAACCCTACAGAGAATACTGAAGGACATTCTAGAGAGAGAGAAAAAAAACCCAGGATTTTAGGAACAGTGGCAGAAAGGCCTCAGTGAGTGGGGCAGGAAGTAGAATGAAGGAGAAAAGTAGACAAAGGCAGAAAAATAGCATAGCAGAAATGAGGCAGAGAAGGATAACTAGAATCTCTAACATAGATGGCCTTGATACGCTATATTGTTAATAGTGCACCGGGATTTAAAACCCACATTACGCACACTACTTTGCTTAGATGTATTATATTCTGTTCCAGTCATTTTTGCCTGTATTAGATTTGAGGGCACAGACAGTAATCCCGAAAATAACAGGATATAGTACAGTAATCATCCTTAATTTCCTATTAATTTAATCTAAAACTCTGTAAAACCTACACTGTTTTACCATGATTGATCATAATCGAGTCTGGTTTGTTGTATCGCTGTTTTGTATTGATAGATTTTATTCAAAGCTGTTATGATTGATAGTATCAAGTCTGAAAGTATAGGCAACTGCACTTAAGATGACAAGATCCACTAGACTATCCACTATGGTTTGATTATTACCTTCCTTGGAAGTTTTCTACTATCTACAATATTTTATTTTTACTAATATTGTTATTTACTGCTATACTCAATCCTACTGCTATATTTAATTATGCTTGTTGATATAGACATTATATTGAAGATAATAAGAAACAACACAGTAATCATTGTAGAAAAAAAATAGTGTCCTACAACAGAGCTATCATATTCTTTAAGGTTCAGAGAAGGGCATTACTTTGTTTAAAGCACTATGCCGAGTTCTCCACCATTAGCAGTGCCTACCCTGACAATATGGAAATGAAATTTTCATTATTAGCATTTAAAGCCTGAGACCACAGATTTGAGTCTGCTTCTGGCTGGAAACAATATTGAAATGTGAAAACAAAACCTCTCACCAACTCTCTGGGAACACAGGTTTGAGGCTGGCTTTGGAAATACAGAAAGTTCGTCTGTTGTAAAATCTGATCATGAGACCGGTGGGTTTGTGCCCTGTAGGTGATTAGGTTGGTGGTAGGACTGAAGCAATATACTGTTTCTGGGTAAGAGTCCAGCTTACTTCGTATCAACGCTTAGAGATCCAAAGCCAACTTATAAAATTGAGTTTCAATCCTAGATTCACTTGCATTCCACACTATATGAATACATAGTACAGTGCAGTCTCAAGTCATATGCTAGGATCTTGGATTTGTGAATAGTCATTGGCCTGGAAAGGTGTCTGTGGCAGACAGAACAATGCCCCCCACCCAAAGATCTCTCCACATCATCATCTTCAGAACCTGAAAATGTGTCACGTTGCACAGCAAGGGGGATTTAGCAGATGTGATTACATTAGGGATCTTTTAAATAGGGAGATTATCTGGATTAGCTGGGTAGGGCAACTTTAACATCCTTAGAGGGAGAGGGATGCAGCAGGAAGTCAGAGGGAAGGGAGATGAACAGGGACCATGAGCCAGTGATGCCAGGAGGTCCATCGAAGCAGAAAAGACAAGGAAAGAGACTCCCCAGAATCCCCAGAGGAATGCAGAATACCCGGCTTGGAGATCCAGCCAGTCCTCTGACTTACAGAACACATGATAAATGTCCTGTTTTAAGTAACTGAAATGAGAGTGATTGGGAACAGCACCCGTAGAAAATGGATCCTAATCAACAGTTTCTTTTACCAGATCCCTAAAACCGTGCTTCTTACCATAATGGAAAGGTGTCATGTACGAACTGAGTTTTAAAGCTAAAAAGGCATGCTTCATTTCCCATATGTGAGATTCCATTATAATGTCCCCTGTGACCCAGCAACAGGGTACTAAACTCTATCTACTGCCCTCACAGAGCTGCCTGCATGGCAAATGTCTTAAAGATCATAAACTCTGATGTGCTTTGTAAGTGCTTCAGAGTTCAACCAGAGAGTCACCTCTTGAAATCATGGAACAGCCTGAGAGTTGAATGCCATGGGTTAGGTTAGTATGTATGGTTTTATTTCCTTGCTATTAGCAACTTATAATCAAATAAACAGTGAGCTGTCTAAAAGCTCATATTTTTCCTTAAAGATTCTGCTAGATTGACAGACAACCTAAGTCAAGGGGCTAGTTATATTTTCCAAGGCTTCTGTTATCACTTACAGTTTCTAGAAAAGCATTATTTCTTTTTTGACAGGGTTATTATTTCTTTTCCTTCTAATAAAATAGTTCAGACTTACAAAAAGGCATAAAGAATAAAATAATGTTCAAATAGCTGTCATAACCAGATAAAACACTGAAACACTGCAAATATAGTTGACATCCACCATGTACCTGCCTTAATTATATTTTTCCTCCATATTTCAAGCAGTATAGTTTGGTAAATTTATAATTTATTATTCATCTGTTGTCTTTATATTTGATTATATTTATCATACAAATGTATATTTATGTATACAGATATTTATATACAAGCATATATATATATATATGTGTGTGTATATATAGTATACTTGTAAAACAATGAATGTTTAAAGTTTAAAAAAAAACTTATTACAGTAAAAGATAGATTTCCACTAATCCACATCAAAATACTCCAATACGTCCCTTTGCTTCAAACACTCTTATTCCATATTCTTGGCACATTCTGCAGCAGTTCTAGAAGTCTCCTTTCACGGCTGTCTTTACTGCACTATTGTGGCTGCCTCAGTGTCCTGAATTGATTAAAAATGTTTATTTCATGATCGTTTTGACTTTGGAGAAGTCACCATGCAGATCTCACGAATAGGGTGGAGGAGGACACGCCGCAATGCTTTCATAAGCCTGCCCTTCCACTGGATGGCGTGGAGCAGCAGCAGTCAGCGTATTTTAATCACACTTCATAAAGACATTTATAAAGGGGGATTTCCAGAACTGCTTCAGAAAGTGGCAAGGATGATGGGGAAAGTGCATTGAAAGTGAAAGGGAGTGTTTTGGTGAGAATTAATGGTAATGTGTTTTTTACTGTAATAAGGTGAGGGTGGGGGTTATAGCCAGACAAACACAGTATTCTGCGATCAGCCCTTGTGTGTGCACATGTACACATATGTGTGCTCTATGCAGGAGAAATGAAAAAGGCTATACAAGCTGAAACCACTCAAAGCATCGTAAGTAATCAGCGGCAAAAAATATGTAGCCATTCCACGTTCTTTAAATGTTTTCATCAAATTACTAAAGGTTATTATCAATGAACGTATAAGGAGAGGAAAAGATTAACAAAATTAATATCCATTAATCACACTGCAATTTAAAGTATTAGACACACTGACAAGGCAGTGTGTTCTTTTGTTGTAAAAACCTCCCAGGAGGATTTGCAACCCCACTTCGATTCCTCTTCCCACAGCATGACTTGCAGGCTGGATGGGGGGCTGGTTGCTGGCGAGATGCTCCTAAATTTGGACCTCCTTACAGCATTGCATCCTTTGCACTTTTGACATCATGAAATATATTGCACAGTCCCTTTGCTGTGATGTGTGGTAGGGTTTGCTTCATCTGGGACCCTGCCATTGTTTTCCTGTCACAACCGTTTTCCTCAGGAACATAGATCAGCTCACCAGCTCCCCTCGGCTGCAGACCCACAGGGTCTCTGATAATGGCACGGCCACTGTTTCCTCCATCACTGGCCTGATTTTCAATTCCAAGTTCAGTTCCAACATTTTCACTTTTTGTTTCTAAGTGCACCTTAGGAGACCAGTTTCCTCTTCCCGGGTCTATTTTTGGGAAGCATGAGCCTGTCACCAGGAAACCTGGAGGCTATGCAGCCACACCCTTTGCTGTTTGTGCTGGAGAACAACAAAGGTGCATCATGCCCTCAGCGACAGACCCTGAAAGAAGGGATATGGTTGGTTCCAGATTGGGATGCCTTTCTACAGTTTAGGTGATGTTGCAGGCAGAAAAACCAGCTGCTTTTTAAATTCACTTATCTATTTATTGTCATACCAGGGATTGAATCCAGAGCCTTTGCTATGTACCCACCTTTTTCATACATCATACATCACCTTTTAAATTTTTCACACATCACCTTTTAAATTTTGAGACAGAAACTAGCTCAGTGACTAAGTGATCCAGAGTACGGGATTATAGGCCTGAGCTACAGGAACCAACAGTTGAACATCATACATATGCATTTAAAAAAATTACACATTATGCAGTTGTTCCTACTTAATATACATGGTAACTAAAATTTCAATCATATTGGAAGGACTAATGTTCTTAGCCATATAACTTAAATTTGTTTACATCAGAGTTGCAAAACAAGGGCTCCATCCATGTGTGAATACACGTGGGTGTATGTGTGCTCTCCATAGTTCTAAACTTTCAATAAATACCATCGCATAATGTCTATCCTTTCACAAACTTACTTTTCCCATTCCAAGTCTGATGTTATTCACATCAATGCACGCGGCAGTAGTTCATTACTTTTTTCCCTCCACATGACTACGGTTCCAGTTATTTATATTTTTTTATGAAAATTTATATTGCTTCCAGTTTTTTATTATTGCAAATATTACTCCCCTGAGAAGTCATTTACTGCTTCCATGGAGTTATGTGCATGAGTTTCTGTAAGGTAACCATATCTAGGAATGGAATATCATGGTTTAAACACTATTAGATATTTTCAAATAGTTCTACCAATTTGTACTTGGAAGCAAGTTTCAGAAGTTATTTTGGCTCATTGTGCTCCATGACAATTCGTACTGGTAAAATCTATTTTTGAAATGGAGGCAACTTGAGACTATCCTCATTAGTGAAATAAATAAGAATCATATTTAGAAATATCACATTATGTCTCTAGTGTAAAAAGTAGTAAGAACTATAGGAGTAACAAAACCCAAAATGTGTAATTGCTATTGTCAAAAGGAGAGGAAAAGAAAGTGCTCTAAAGAATATAACTGCACTGTGTTTAAGTGTGTAGGATTCATAATCATATTACTAAGTTCTTGTTGGATCATTGAACAGAACTGTTTGCAGTCTCACTGTTCGAATGTCCACTTTGTGTGCTTTAATTTTGTAAATTGAACAACTATTTCTAAGAGGACAGTATGTAATATGTCAACTAGTGATTTCTTAGTGTTTATTTTATTTTATTTTGGAATTTTGTATTATCACTTCCCTCTTTTCTGTTTTGCTTTTTTCTCTTTAAATAAAATTTTTTAAAAAGAAAATAAAAAATAATAGATCTAATAATCTGATTAGATAAACATGAAGATAAGCTGATTTAATTTGGATTTTCCTTAATTAATAGTAAGATCGAATACATTTTCATGTTTCTTCAACATGAAGTATCTATGTTTTCATAATTATATTGCTATATTAATTTATATAAACTAGAGAACTAATAATGAATATATGCTGCTATCATCACTGCCTAGTCTCTATCTTGTCTTTTCCTTTGACGAATTTTGATGTACAATAGAATATAGTAGAATATAAACTTTCCTTTTCAGTTTGTTTGTGTCTTGTGTAATAGATGTGGTCTCTTTCGTTCTTCATGGCAGTGCAAAGATTTTTTTTTCTGATTTAAAAAAAAGGATTTTTCTTTTAAATTCTTAGCATTTTTTTCTATTTTTAGGTCATTAATGTATATGAAACTCATCTTTTTAAATTGTATATGGATCCAATATTTTCAACATATGCACAGCCAAATTTTCCATCCTCAAACTTGGGGAAGAAAATAAAAACCACCTCTGTCATAGGAATACTCACAAGCTCAGGAGGAAGACATGTTTTGGCTAGCACTTAGGGAGGCTTCAGCCCACTGGCTCACAGGCGGTGTGGCATGGCAGAGGAGACACAGTCTATGGCAAATCAGACAAGAAGCAGAAAGATCTTTCTTTTTTCCTTTTTTGTTCCATCCAGGGTACAAGCCGACTGGTTGGTGGCACCACACCCATGGTGGGTCTTTCTTTTTTAGCAAATCCATAATGCACATCCAGAACTACACTAATCCAATCAGTGAACTCACCCAGTGTCACACATCCACGATCCAGTCACTTCCAAAGCCCCACAGTGAGCACGAGGCTTTGAGGGACATCTAGATATACACCATAGAAACAATTAGACTTCTGCTTTCATCTCTGAATTTTAATCACCTGATATGTAACTTCCAAAGAAAAGAGAAGCTTTGTCTTGCTCTGTCAGACCATCATAAGTGCCAACAACAAAGACCCTGTGTTTACTTCAAATACCTAGAATTGTCTATAGGAAACTTTGCTGGAATTGGGGTTGCTGAGAGGAGAGAGACGCTATAATTTTCTAACTTTCAGGTCATACCGATCCAGCGCCCCTTTGTAAACTGACAGTGCTGGTATTTCTGGGGTGTTGTTGCTGTTGTTTTTTCTTTTTTTTTTTTTTTGGTAATGTTTCTACACCTTTAGCCAGGGGGTCCCACACACTCCCTGTTTCTGATAACTCAAATAGGGGAACATGGTCTCTCAGTATGCAGTCTGCCAAAAACATGTATTCACATGGCAGGAAAAGAAAAACTTGTTTAAATATTTTAATACTAAATGTATTGAGATATCATGAGGTTAATACAAGTTACCTTTGGCCTCTAAAAATACAATAGGTGCTCAGAGTGGTGCCCATGAGCTTCCAGACTTGTGAGTCCAGCAAGGCGAACTGCTGCTTGGGTGGCCTTGGTCACTGATATTGCTGCACATGGGATTCCAATTCCTTCTCTAAGGGCAGACAGAGTAGTGGGTCTCCTGGATCACAGCATTCTCTAGGATCCCCTCTAGGAGGGTAACACCACCTGTTGGGAAAAAATCATACTGTTTTTCTTTCCTTGAAGTGTGCATGCATTTTTTTTTTTTTGGCAGACTCTCTATTTTAAATTTGCTTCTCTCTCATTGCTCAGGAGTGAAAAGTATTAATACCAGTTAGATGAACAAAGACCTGGTGATCTGGGAGTTTTCACAGAAATGAAAACATGCCATACAGATGAGATTCAGGAGAAACTTGTCAGATGTATTTTCACTTAGAAACTCATTCTCAAACTGACCTTATATCAAGGTGAGAGAGCTATTGTTCCAGCGTGTTGGTTTCAAGGACTTTCCTCCATGCAGAGTAAATAGTGGAACTGAAGTATCACTAAAGCTCTAGGTAAGCAGATTATGTGCTGTCAGCGGTGAATGCCCAATATATTCACAATACAAGAAGTTAAGTAGATAGAGGTCTTAGCTGCTATTAAACTTGGAAGAGGCCAAAACTCCTGTGCTCACAGCACGTCCCTTAAAACCCCATTCTTCCAAAATGGCTGCCACGTCCCAGACATCACATGAATGGAGACATAATATCTTAGCAGAAGAAAACAGATTAGTACTTTATTGTAGCTCTAGGTTTAAAAGAAGGAAGAAAATACTTTCTCAAAGTGGACCCTCTTTGGGTATCATTCACCATAGGTGAAATCACTGCATCATAAATCAGCCCTGTCAAAAATAAGCCCCAGACCCAAATTGTTGGTATTGGAAGGAATGCACACAAACCCTGAGTGAGAGGTCCCAACAAGGTGAGATTTTACTCCTGCAGGAGGGAGCAAGCATGAGCAGCAGGGACATAGGACAAAGGAGGGTTGGCCCTTTTATCCCTAAGGAAGGAGAAGCAGCTGACCGTTTCTCCACTGGCTGGGGTAGAGGCTCATAATACTGTGACTGATTAGTTTAAATGGGGTGAAGTGGGGAGTAGGAAGTGTTGCTGAGGAAAAGGAAGAATTGGAAGGGGTGCAGGGAACAGAAAGTCCTTGGCTGTGGATAAGCTATCTTTGGTTCATAGCTGGGTTCTCAGAATTTAATTTGAGCAGTCATTTTTCAGTGTGTTTGGAAGGGGCTGCCTGGGGTGGACTGCAATCCAAGATGGACATGCTCTCGTGTTTATATTTCTGATTTAAAAAAAAGACCTTGTATCTTACAGCCCCTAAATTCATTGGTCATTGGTGTAATGAACAAAATTTTCTTGATTACCTTAGATTAGTCAATCGGAATCGATAATATACATGTTTTGCAGCAAAAGTAAACAAGAATGGCTATCACTGAGCTCCGGAATCAGGTCTGATGGGAACAGAAAATGTGTTGGTAGGATTATTTGTAACAAAGTGAAGTAACCGCATGAGGAAAATGGACCTTGTGGAATTTCTGGTGGCACTTTCTTGGGCAAACTAATTTAAAATAAGGGACAATGTTCCTGGGAACAAAATAATATTGATTGACATGGCTGGATATGGTTTGTTTTTGGAGCAGTACACATGACAGTGCTCAGAAGTATATATAATAATGTGTTAAACCAAAACTCACAGAGGCCGAGGGTTTTCTAAAATAAAAGGCTTCACTGAGCCATTATAGTTGCTAGCCAGGGAAAGACTAAGTCCTGGATCAAGTTTCTACAACTGCCAACAGCTAAGTTCTATAGCACTTGGAAAAATTGTCAGCTGAGTCCAAGATAAGACTGTATTTATGAACATCTAGAGGAGGAAATGTGTGCATTCTTTACTTTGAGTTTACACTTCCCATTGATAAGTGGGGCAGGTCAATGTGAAGCAGGGAAAGATTTGGGAGGGGGTGATGGATGCACTCTAAGGGGAAGTATTTGTTGCTTCCTCATGGGCTGGAGTTAGCAATCCAGAAAGTTTAAGCATATGTGGTGTGGCAGAAACAGTGAATGTTTAAATTTTTAAAAAATATTACAGTAAAGGACATATTGCCCTGAAGCCCCATCAAAATATAGTCCTGCCCTTTGCTTCAAACACACATGGCCCTTTGTTTCTGCTACGTTCTGAAGCAGTCCTGAAAATCTTCTTTCTTGAGTGTCTTTAGGGGATGTGACCAAGAACACCATAAAAGGAAAGGCAGACTTCTAAAAATACTGCCGCACTTCCATCCGCCCCACATTCTTCCCCAGATCTGCCACTGGGGGACTTGTGACTCTTCCCCAAACTCAGAATGACCATGAAAAGGAAACGTTGTGAACTGATTCCAGTTATCAGGGCAGCTGTAACCATGCAACTAAAGACACTCTCAAAAGAGGACTTTTAGTGCTGCTTCCGAAGTCGTAAGAACAGTAGGAGAAGTTTGTTCAACGGGAGAAGGAATAATTGGGGGGGTCATGGCAATGTGACTTTTACTCTAATAATTTTCTTAAACATTAACCATATTTTTCTGTTACACCTGCAAGCAGGCAGTAGTGGCATCTGGTGTTTTAAATCAGAGTTTTAACAAACATCCAGGAATGCAGAACATCTTGACAGTTCGGCCCCATAGCTGTTGACTAACTGTGTACCAACTACTTCATTTTCTCTTGTTGCTACTAAAAACCTCCCTTGGAAATCAATCACTGTAGCATTTATAGAAAAATGGTTTCTGAGTTTGCAAAGGATAATCTGGAGTAGAATCCATTCACAGGCTGGGGGCTGCCTGGGATAGCTTGATTTTAAACTTGATACTGAAGATGAATTTTGAAGATAAATAGAAGCAAGGAAATTCCTAAGATGTTCACCTCTCTGGCTTGGTCATGCAGTGAGCTCTGTACTGCTTGGGAATGGAAAGGTTTCCTTTCTCATGGACAACAGAAAACTTTACAGAGATACACTGAGACAGGGCAGTTGATAATACAACCCTGTTATCCATTGCAGAGTTATTTAATAGATATCTGGCTGAGATCTAATCACTGTTCCACCAATTGCTCTCCATTCATGTATCAAACTCTACTGGTATAATGGAATACCTGAGCCCAGAGGGACAGCCCTGCTCCTCCACAGTTGTCACCAAAGCATAGTAATGGCCATTTCCCACAATTCCCCTTTGAATCTGAATCTTCCCCCCACCCCGTCCCCCACCATGTGTGTAAAGAGATCGGGGAGAAAATGGCTTTGAAATCCATTAGTGGAGCCCTGAGAATCCACTCAGCACAGCTTGGAGATCTCAACAGATGCCCTAATTAAAGAAGGAGAAGCTCTCCTACTTACAGAAAAAGCAGCAACCAACCAGGAAATAGCAGCCAACTGCAGACTGGTGCTGTGCTAGAATCAGGGCAGAGCACAGGCAGGTGTCTGTGTGTAATTGGAGGAGGCCCAGCTGAGAGACAGGAGGTTTCAGAAAAGGAAATTAGGAGTGGTTTGATTTTATGTGAAGTTCCTGGGAGAAGGATGTGAGGACCAAACGTTATTTCTTACTATTATTAGCGTGGAGCCCCTCCAGCATGCCCTTGAGTTTTCACAAGCCCAGGTAGTGTCTCTTTTTTCCTGAGAATAAACACTTATTTTTCACAGCATTGTTCAGGGTTGGTGATATGTGATGGAAGATACCTACACATTAGCATCGAGGAAATCCACAGATCTTACCCCTTTTATCGGTAGGATTATCAGGTAACATTTTGTTTTTAAATTGTAAATAAATAACTTCCTTGGTCTTTGCTATGCAAGAGGTTTAATGGAATTCCTAGCCATCAGATGTGTGAGGGCTGATGCCCCTCATGCTGAGACGCTGGCCCTGTTCCCTGAGACTTGCTCTGAGTCACAGACACCTCACCAAACACAGGCTCAGAAATTCAAGGACAGGGCTAAACTCCTGGGCGAGGAATCCCACACCAGGAAAGCTGCATCCTTAAAAGCAAGACACAAGAATGAACTTTCTTGCTGGTATTGTTCTGTATAAAGGACCACAGGCTGGAGGTATAACAGAATTTTAAGCCTGTTATGTGTTAGCATCACATAATTCTTAGCCAGTATGCTAACTGATCTGAAAACATTGGACCTCCCCCAGCTCCCTGCCAAGGGTCACTTGAATATTCGGGCATCTAAACACATAACCTTCACGGACCTTCCACTGCAGAAACAGACCCTTGTGTTTTACCTTAAAACCAGTGGGAAAACTGAGTCTTTTTTTTCTTAAAGGATTTCAATTCACAATGCAAAGAGATTAATAAGCAGCTTTCAAAATGAAAATTTCCAGGTGAGAGATTTCAACCCTATTTTGCAGATCTGGTGGATTAGGTTACATATTTTCAGTATCTTAAGGGCTCAGATTCTAATTCTTTCCAATTCACTGGCTTGATATATCCAAAAGCATCCTATCAGAGCCTAATAAAGGGGGCCTAATAAAGGGGGCCACAAGCTATCCTTAAGTTACATTTACAGCCACATTTATGAGGAAGGTTTCTGAAGCCTAAAAAGACTCACAAGCCCTAAGACAGATTGTACAGCCCAGTTTTTGAGCTCCAAATAGAAGAAGAAGAAGAAGAAGAAGAAGAAGAAGAAGAAGAAGAAGAAGAAGAAGAAGAAGAAGAAGAAGAAGAAGAAGAAGAAGAATTAATCAGCACAACCTGTGATGCAGGTACTAGTTTTGAACTGAGTCCCCCAGTCTCTGCTCCTGCCTGTGAATCTCCAAGCCCTCTGTGGAGGGACCAGGAGAAGCCTGAGCCCCCTGAAAGGAGATCCGTTCTCTACAGAGCCCTTCCCTCTGCAGAAGGATGGTGCTGCTGTGACATTTCTGTCTTCCTGCAGTTCCTGGTGCCTGATTTGTGTAGGGTGAATTCATCCGTTGCTTTGACATGCTCTCCCCAGGTGTGTGGCTTCCCCCTGTGAGTGGTCCGTGCTATCTGCCTGCCTGGAGACCACGTGGCTGCTCCAGGGAACCCAGCTCCCTCGCCCCAGGCAATATCACAATCTTCAGCAGTGTTGATGTCACACTTGCCTATTTAGCTTGCCTGGGAGCAGCAGCCCAAGAAAGCAGAGGTGGAGAGATAAAAGAGAACAGCAGAACCACACTGCTCCACAAAAGAAACCACTTGCTTGAAAAGCATTTATTTTTCTGATAACAGTAGTCACACATGCTCACCAACAAAACTTTGGAGCACAGAGAAATTTAAAGAAGGAAAACGTTTGATCATACTATCTGGCTAGCATTTTGGTTATTTTTAGTAAGGAGCTTTCTGATTAAATGAGAAAGTTACTTTTTTCCTGGCCATATGGATTTTTAAACATGATTAGATCCTAGGTACAGCATTTAAGTGGAGAGTTCCAAGGAGAGTGGGTCTGAAACATCACCTTTAGCTAATTTGCTGACTTCAGATTTCTTACTTTATTTTATTTTAAGAGAGAAAGAAAAGAAAATTTTAAAAAAGACAAAATAGAAAAAACAAGAAAAGTAGAATACAGAGTTCAAAAAAATTAGCATTATAAAATCGCTAATTGATACATTAAATATTGTCAACTTAACAATAGTTGTTAAAGTTACAAAATCAAAGCATAAAAAGTGGGTGGACACTCAAACATTGACAAGACAAACTCTTCTGTTCAGTGATCTAACAAAAGCTCAGTAATATATGTGGTCATTTATTTTACACACTGTACATACTGTTATATCCTTTAGAGCAATTTCCTTCCTTTTCTCTTTTATAACATCTATTATATTTTTATATCCATTATACTTTTTGAATACCATTATTCTGTCCATTCTTGACTTCACATTTCTTGACTAACAAATCCCAAGGATAGAACATGTCCCTTTTCCATGATTCACAAAGAGAACAAGTCTTAACTCATTTTGGAATTGAAATGATATCTTTAGGAAATATATTCCACCCAACTCAGTTCATCGTAACAATGCCGGACACAAAACACAAGATCTCTAGGTAGATTGAATAAATTACACTGACATTATTTCAACAGCTCTGCTGCTTCAACTAAGTGACAAATGTCTCATCTGCATAAGTTTGCCCAACTTGGTCACTAAAACAAACAAAAAGGATCATTTTCTTAAACAATCTGTGAATATGTTATAAAACTGCTAGTCTCCAGTTCATTTGGCAAACAAAGAAACTACATTCTATTAAAATATAAATATATATAATATAAAAAATATTTCAAAGTAAAAGAGATGATAAAATTATATATATTCATATGGGATTGGGTTTGATGAAATGTTTTCTCACTATTATATTAAAAAGTATGTCTTTTTAAAAATGATAGGTAAATAAAATAAAACTGATAGCACTAAACAAGATCAAAAGAATATTAATAATGTGAATTAAAATAAAATCTTACCTTGTCTCCACAATCTATAAAACATGACTAAAATCTGTTCTATAAACATATCCTAGATTTACAGCATAAGTAGAGACTAACTAGTTCTGATTAGAACCTAAATTAGTTGAGATTCTAAACTTATTGGAACATTATTCAGTTCAAAAATCATGCTGTCAAGAACTTCAACTATAAAAGTTAACAAGAAATGTCCGTCTACATTAGAACAATTTAAAAAGTGGGAAAGAGTAGAATTCATAACATACACTGGGGGCCTTTTAACTCTCTGTACGTGGTACTTGTCTTAATCTTCCTGTGCAAGACTTTATAAGACACAAATGCTTCCTATGCAAACTCACTGCAAAGGTAGGGAGGCAGATTCCACAGATGCACAAAAGCCCGAGAACTCTCTCAAAGCTTTCCAGGAGCTCTGGCTACTCCCTAGTGACTAGGTTGTTCATCAGATTGGAGAAAATAACATGATAGGCACCTGCAATTTCTGACACCACTCTCACGTGTACTCTCCATGGCTTTATGAATATCTGCCAGAGACCGAAGGCCTAATTGAAACTGCTGCTAAATATTGATTTATTGAGCCGCTAGTCCCAGGAGTTTATGAGGTCTCTGTAAATATGGGCTGATGATGGTAATGGTCCAATTCCCATAATTTCTTAATGTCTGTTTATGTATTTAAAATATTTATGAATGTAAGATAGAATCAAGTGATTATCTGTGTGAGGGGCAGAAAATTCATTTCTAAAGGATGACAGTAACATCAGCGCATTACTGGTTGTTTTCAGGAACATATTTCAGGAACTAAGTACTAACAGCTAAGAGGAAAAATCATACGATAAACTAGAATCATATGACTCAAAGAACAAAGTGGAAAAGGAGAGGTATGAGGATTTGAGGAACGTACGTTATGTTTAAAACTACAGTGACCTTTCAGAATAGGCTGGGAGAAAGAAGAGGCCCCTGTCCACTCAGCAGAGGAAGTGACTAAGTTCAAGCAAGGACTATGGGAACCTAGGAGCATCCTCTATGCTGGTTTCCAACCGGACCCTCTGTCACAGGAACATGTGTCTCATGCATTTGTTTTTGGCATGAAGAGAGACTGAATTCCATGACGAGTCTCAGCATCACAGACTGGGTTTCCATGTAAAAAGTTGGTTTGCTTGGTCCATTTTCCTGGGCTGAGCAGCTGTGAAAAGAACTGCGCCTTAGTATCCATTCCCTTTAAATTGACTCAAAGCTCCTAAAAATCTGAAGATCAGTGAATTCTAGTTCTCATCCAATATTGTATTGAATCATTACTATGACAAAATACCCAAGAATAACAATGTAAAGGAGAAAATATAATTTGGCTCATGGTTTCAGAGGTATCAGTCCATCATCACCTGGCTCTGATGCTTTTAGGTTTGTGGTAAGGCAGAAATGTCATGGTGGAAGAATGTGGCAGAAGGAAGCTGCTCACCTCATGGTGGTCAGGAAGCAGAGAGAGAGAGTGTGAGTGAGGGAGAGAACAAAAGCAAGAGAGAAGAGCTGAGGACAGGAATGACTCCCATGACCTTCTTCTCCAACTGAAGCCTAGCTCCTAACAGCCCATTCTGCTATGAACATATCAGTGGAGCAATCCATTAGTGAGGTTAGAACCCCAAAGATCCCTGTCACCTCCTTAGATCCCACCTTGAAGATTGCTGTACTGGGGATCGAGCCCCCAGTACACAGGTTTGGTTTGGGTTGGTTTGGCTTGGCTTGGCTTGGCTTGGCTTGGCTTGGCTTGGCTTGGCTTGGTTTGGTTTGGTTTGGTTTGGTTTGGTTTGGTTTGGTTTGGTTTTTGGTACCAGTGCTCAAACTCATGACCTCACACTTGTCAGGCAGGTGCTTATGCCACTGAGCTACATCCCTGGCCCCCCAATACACAAGTTTTGGAGGACACTTCATATTTATACCAGAACAAAGGGTCAGGGATGTAGCTCAGACACACAAGAACCTGCTTCTCAAGTGCAAATTCCTGAGTTTGATTTCTGGTACCAAAAAAAAAGAGAAAAGAACAAAGTTAATAGGTTTGTGAATTCATACTATGGTTTAGATCTAGATTAGCTCCCCAAAAGGTACATTTGCACAAAAGTTGGATTTGAGAAGGCGACTGGATACTGGGGGGAGGAGGACATACTCATCTCTAAACGAATCCACAGGACAGATCAGGGCCAAGCCTGCTTTGGGGAAGGAGGCCTAGCTAGAAGTAGATCGCTGTGGGGGAGGGGTGCTGGAAGGCTGCATTTCCCCCCCTCGGTTCCTTGCTTTTCTCTCTGCTTCCTGACACCCTGACATAAGCAGCCCCCCTTACCCAGGGCCCTCTGCCCTGCCCTTTCTTACTTGGAGTCAGCTGACTACAGACTGTAAATGTGAGCCACAATAAACCTCTCCTTTAAGCTATATTAGGTATTTTGTCTTTAAGACAAGGCACTAGTTAGAATTTTTAGCATTATTTTGGTGGTCAAATGCCTTTTCTTTTCTCGGCCCTCCTCATCTTTGCCTTCCCCACACCCTAGCTCAACCTAAATCAAAGCAAAGCAACAGCTCGGTCAGTGCAGAGCCTGATCCCTTAGAGGTGTGCAAATATCTTTATGGAAAAGTCACAGGGCATTCACTTCCTTCCTGGCTGTGCTCTCAGCACTGACTTCCTTCCTGGCTCTGCACACCTGAACTTCACCTTGTGGATTCCTCTGAGGATTTTCTCGGCTTATAAAGACCAAGGTCTAGACTGCTCAGCACCCTCTCAACAGGCTAGAAGCTGTCCCCCTTGCACGTAGGGAAAGCTGTTTTCTCTTCTTGCCTACAGAATCTTCCACAGTCTTCAATGACTTCTTTGATCTCCTGCATTCAGAGTATTCTACAGTTCTATGAGAAACCAAAAATCAACTTGTTTCACCTTTACCTGTCACGTTGTTGGGGTTTATGTCATAATTACTGAAGCATCTATTAGCTCCCCATGCTGGATAAGGCACATTTGGAAGACAGGTCAACATCGAACAACATCATGTTCACCAACATCGAACTTACTAAAACAAGCAAAAGCAATTATATACTTTGCACTAAAAGCAAAGAAAAGCAATAGCCATTCATCTTACTTTTATCACTAGTCTCAGATTAACTGCGTTTCCAAGTTTACTGCATATCTATGTGGTCTAGGAAGGTATGTTTCCCTGAAATATATGTAAGAGCAAAACAGAAGAGAAGTCATGATTTGTGGGAATTAATGCCTCGGTTTTTTAATTTTGCCTATCATATTCTCACCCTATTGATATATTGTCTTTGAGAATTCTAATTAATTTTGGCCAAGGAATGTACCAGGGAAAGCCATTTAGTTAATCTTATCCATTTATTATTTTACATGGAAGAAATAAGTAAAGAAGAGGGGAATTTTATGATTTTGAACCCCACATTGTTCTGTGAAATAGTATTTGCTCTTCAGCACATCCACTATTTGCTTTAAAATGTAGGCTGTGACTTACACCAAAGCAATGATATTTTCCTTTATAGCAGTAACCACCTTTAATTACCTGCCTTTAAGCACTGTGCTGTAACAATGGGTGTGTTTGTGTGTTTGTCTCCCGAGGTGAGGGTGGGAAAGAAGCCCAGCATGACTGGGTGCTGCCATAATTAAAGAGAAACCCTAAGGTCAAACTTCAGAACAGTTGTATCTCAGGTTGCGCCAGACACCCAACAAAAGGTACCCCCTCCACTTTGCGCTGAGTCACTAATGGACTTGTTTACTTGATAATCTGCAGTGCTTCTTCTTCTGGGCTTCACTGTTAAACTGAAAAGCATCTCTTGGCTTATTTCTGCATCTACTGTAGACTGTTGCGTGAGTTTCTGACAGTAAAGGGACACAGAAAAGTAATGCCGATAGGTTTGGAGAAGCAGCTTCAGGATCAAGGTTGGGTGACTTTTTTGTTTGTTTGTTTTTGACTCAATCAACTCAGTGAAATTTACCAAACACACCGGAAGCATCTGCTGGTGAGTCGGTTAGGTGTTAGGGACTAGAAAAGACAGTAAGAGATGCTACGACCCTAGGGGGAGCATCGTTGAGCAGAAAGACACAGTCCGTGAGGAAGTAACTGAAATGAAATGTGACCTGCCCTGTGCTGGAGAATGGCCCAGGCTCCTCCGGGAGACCTTGGTCTGTCTGTGTGAGGCAGCAGTGTGAGGCAGCAGGGATGATCTTCCAGAGCCCCAGAGGTCAAGTCCTGCAAGACAAAAATGGTTCCCAGAACCCCAGTGGCAAAGAGGACCCTGATTCATGGAGTGCTGGGGACGTCACACTCACCAAGGTGATGAGAACACAGATGGGGACAGGCCAGTGCCCATGGTGCAGAGAAGACACATGATGGAGACCCATAAGCCATCCATCTCCCCAAAGCCGTAGGGCCTCACTTCAAAGCTATGGCCGTGGAGCAGAGGAGAGGTTGGGACAGGAGAGGTACCCGCCCTGACGTTTGTCCCATGATCGCACCACACCGTTCCACTGCCTCCACCTCCCTGGGGGTGGACAGGCACAGGTGACTGTGAGAGGGACGGTGACCCTACCCTCTCCCGACCAGGCCATCTTCCCCCACTTCCTTCCATTCCTGCAGCCTTTCCTTTCCCTGCCCTAACCTTACCAAAATATTAATGAGAACTCATCACTAGGGTTCTTTAAAGCAGGGCTTTTTGATGACAAGCAATGAGGATTTTTAAAAGTAAATGATAGGTCAGGCGTGGTGGCACACATCTATAATCCCAGCACTCTAGAGGCTGAGGCAGGAGGATTGCAGTGAGTTCGAGGCCAGCCTGGGCTACATAGCAAGACACTGCCTCAAAAACATAAATAATAATAAGCCATATACTATGAAATAAGAACCCTTACTGTGCATGGTTGCACACAGGAACCCACAGAGGATAGCCCGTGTTACTGCTCCCCACAGAGGGGCAGCAACCCTAAGGATTGCAGTAACAGGAATGCTTGGGTCCTGTCAGTGGGCTCCACATGTTTCTGTCTGGGCTGTATCAGCATGTCCATATTTTTTGAGTCCTTATTACAGCTCGTTGACTATTTTGGCCTTTTTTTATGTGTCCTGCTAATGGCTACCCAGTGACCCCGTCTCCCTGGCTGAAGGCCCTATGTCACAGCAGTCTCTTTCTTCGGCAGCCACACTGCCAGGCCATCAGTGTGAGAGTAATACTCACGGGACAGATCTTTTAGAGCCTGATTGTCAGGAACAGCTTCAAATCTGAACACAAAACAAACTCTTCTGAAGCTTGGCACTGTGACACTGTCCAGGAGGTCCCACCTACTATCCTGAAGGTGGTAACCGCTAGAGATGACTGTGTTCAGTCACTTCTTTGCTGCTTGCTAGTTAGTGTCCCTAGGCATCCCTGTCGCTCTCTTCACCAAGCACCACGGCCATCACGTCTACGGCAATGTGTCAGAAAGCCCAGGCAGGTCATTGTACGTTACACCTCAACTCCAAGGCTCCTCTGAAATCACCCTTCCTCAAGATTTTCACCATTTCTCTACTCAAAAGTGAAGGGAAGAGACAAACGTCTGCTAAGTGGTGTACATAACCCATCAGAAACTTGGGAAAGAGATAGCACGAGCTGCGTTTGGTGAAGAGAGATGCTGTGTGACTTTTACTGAATTTTAATGGTGTAATTTTTAGCCCAGAAAGCATGCTTATGTGTGCCAGAGTGATTAATGATACAGTTTATGCAGCTCATTGGTCCTACTTAAATTAGCTTAAATATTCATCTGTTGTTTTGTTATGATGAATCTCTGTGTTTCTTTTTGTTTCTCTTTCCCCTGAGTGCTTCTTCTTGTCTGCTTGGAGGATGTTTGCCCAAATTTGGAAAGAAATGTCAATGATGTGCTAGGAGGCAATGCACTCAGGCTACCAAAGCCGCTCGGCCTCCTGAGTGAGATTCCTTGGTGGATTGTCCAGGTGCCAGACCAGAGGTTCCACTTTCTCCCATTGTAGCAAAGTCAGTGGATGAGATGGGATGTGGTCTGATGACCAGAGGACTTCCTTTAAAATCCACACATCAGTCTTTTAATTCCAACCTCCAGGAAGTCCTCCCTCTTTAGTGTGCATTCAGAATGTACATGATCCCCTGAAAATTCCAAAAATTCTACCTTCTGGAATTCTATGAATTCTCCTCCATGACCAAAAACAAAACAAAACAAACAAAAACCTCTCCAGACATCAAGATTGCATTTATTTTGAAGAAAAGCCCCAAGAGTCACTTAATGAGACCTTTTCTTACAAAACTCTAAGATCTTTCTAATTCAAATATATAAGGACCCCTTCACTGGACACTGTACAATATGGAACTATAGAGATTTGTTTCCAAATACACCACCCCATAATTCTTCCACATTGATTCATCCTCATGGATCAACCTTTATATGTACAGAATGACTTTAATGACTCCCTGAGAAGTAAGCCTTGGGGAGCTGGCCATATTTGGAATAGAAAATTTTACATTCTACAAACAAAGCTCTGTTTCATGAGCAAATAGCTTACTTTTAGAAACTGTGGCCTCCACTCCAGCAAGACATTTTCTTTATCTAGTTTCCTCCCTTATCTCCCAGCTCCAACAAGAGAAAACAAAACATAACCATGAGAGTGCCTATGCATGATACTGGAAACATAGCATCTCTAGACTTTCTAGCTTTGGGGACTGCCCAAAATTCCCCAAAATTCCCCATCTATCAATGTCTGGATAAAGAACCACAGTCTCCCATGACACCTCACTGTAGGAAATCCATCTTGATATCCAACATTATCCATGATTCCCTAGAATGTTCAGGAAGGTCATAGAGACAAGTCAACTCTGTCTTCTATTCCCAACATTTTACCAGTCACTATGAACATGTCATTACCATGTTTCTGATGGTTGACTTTTCTCTATATTATTTGGCTCCAAACATGGACACTATAACCTAACTAATATAATTCTAACAAGTCACAAGATTTTACTGAAGATTATAATCATTAAATAACATGTGAACTATATCATGATTTAATTTTAGCATCCATCAGCATTCAGGATATCCTTCCAGGCACACACCTTTTTCTTCAGGCCACACCATCAGCCAAATTCCTAGGGTTCATTCTCTTGCCTTTGACTTTCCCTGACTACCAAGAGCTCAATGCTATCTACTGAAGGCAGCCAGAGTGGGAAAAAAATACTTCCTGCTGTCTAATTACTCAAAACAGTTCCCCTTCCCCACCTCTCCTCTCTCTAGACAATTTCAACTCTGTTGCCTGGTTTTGACTCGCACACCATTCTCCACAGTAACCTGCAGGCTATAATTGAATCGTGAGGACCTCTCCTTCCCGAATCTATTCCAT
This sequence comes from Hydrochoerus hydrochaeris, assembly GCA_004027455.1. Classification (NCBI taxonomy): domain Eukaryota; kingdom Metazoa; phylum Chordata; class Mammalia; order Rodentia; family Hydrochaeridae; genus Hydrochoerus; species Hydrochoerus hydrochaeris. The sequence continues at coordinate 755,726 of PVLA01000058.1, forward strand.
CTCATCCTAATGCTAATGAATGAGGGTTTGTAATTATCCATAATGAGACAAAACAGCAGCACCCTTTTCATAAAGGGATGTTTGAAAGCTAATATTATTGAAAATTACATTAAAATGCTTATGCGGCTATATGACAGATTCTAATGTGTCTAAAGCCTTGCTAGCATGCTATCATGTGACAGATTCCTTCCAAGAGTGATCACACTGCATTGTTTGCTCCATTACGGTGTATGGGCTTTTCTTTTCTGGAAAAAGAGGCAGGCGAGGGCCGAGCCAGGGGCCACCAGCCTTGGACAAAGCAGATGGCTACTTGTCTACCACTGCTCTCCAGGAAACGGTGTCTTGTCTTGAAAATCAGAGGCAATGTGTGTGTCACTTTTATTTTCAGATTGTTTCTCAGTGTAGAAAAGTCCTGAGTGCATTCTGTGTTTGGAGCATAAAGTGGGGAACAGCTTGAGCAATATAAGGGACAAGGAGAATAACCAGGGTTATTTTCCTGGATCCTATGATCTTTACCCTTTAGGGCTTTAGATTCTATAGGCTTTAGATTCCTCACTTTTTAAAATTCAGAGTTCAGACCAGGTGCCCTCCCAACTCTAAAACAGGCAGAGGTAACACTCACTGCTTCCTTAGCTTTCTTATCTATCAAGAGAGGCTTCGGAGCAAAACAAGGGGATCTGAGCTAACAGATCTCATGTTAGTTCTAATTTTTTCCTCTGGATTTCCCATGACTATGTGAGAAAAACAAAAGGTTTCCGGTGTTAGCAAGGCCCGCTATGAAATGTGATGAAAGAATTAGGCATGCAGTCCACCAACAACCAAAGTCAGCACTGTTGTCTGAAAGATCTCTTTCTCCAAAGGCCTACCCAGGTTAATATCTAATTTTCTTCACATTACGGGGAAGCATATATGAAAGTTGTCATGGTAACTGGGTGAAAGGTTGAGCCAGTGAAACCTGTCTAGCACTTTAAAGCTTTCCTTCCTATTTAGAGGTTTTTTCTTATTGTTTTTAACCTCAAATTCAGTCTACCAGAGTTTTTTAATAGTCTCTTTGCCAACCAAGGAATGATTTTGTTTCTTTTTTTTTTAAGTTAGGCATCCACCAGTTGGAATATTACAACTGTACGAATTTATGGGATTCACTCAGCCCATTGTTTTTCTGCATACAAAGCTAAGGATACATTGCATACATTGCCAGGAAATGTGTTTTTTTTAAAAAAAAAAATATGGATTCTTAATCTCCCCTCCAAAGTAGTGAGTTGGAATCTCATCAGAGATAAAAGTATCTGTATTTTTAACAAACATCACAATCAATCATATCATAGAGCATGTTTGAGAGACACCAGTCTAGTCCTGTGATTTCTCTTTTTATGTAAGAATGTTCATGTTGGGTATGCATGTTAAAATCAGAAAAGAAAGAATTTTATAGGCTCGTTAGGGTGTATGTCCTAAAATAATTGACTAATACCTGTTGATTATAAGAACAAAACTGAAAATTTGTCCTGAGGCTGAAACACTCAACTTGGGCTTACCTTTCAAAATTCTTAGCTTTGCTGACCCTAAAATGGCAGGGTTTCCTTACTGATCCAGGAGTCACCCCTCACATTCTCCCAACCTCAACAACACTCTAAAATGGATTTCCAGTGAAGGGCTCTCGGGTCACAAATCACTGTAAGAGATCCCCTCACATTCCTGAACATTCTCTGAACTTTAACATATGGAATAAATCTTCAAGTCTTCAGAAAAAGAAGCTCTCACCTCAACGAGAGTTGTGCAATCTTCAAAAATATAATGAAATTGCACTCTATTCTTTATGCACAGGGAGGCCAGAGTCATAAAATTACATTCAGTACAGTAGTATATCTTCTAACAACTTTCACCATTTTATGGGTGTAGCTAAACTCTGGAGAGCGCTGTTTGGAAGACTAAAATTTAATCATCAAGGTTACCACTGGATGGAGCTAGTGCCCCACATTCTCTGATTCTTTGATTTCAGGGTTATGGAGGAAGTTGAGTGAACCCAGACTCTGAAGAAATGCCTCAGACCAACTTTATGCACCCCACACCCTGGATAGGGAAAGGGTGATCCGCAATAGGACTTACCTTTCACTTCTTTTCACTTCTTTGCACCCCAAGACCAAGTAATCCAATCCTGTGCAACCCAGGGTCTTGTTTAACCTTGTCAGCCTCCATGATTTCTGGACAAGAAGGTTTGGAAAGGACATCATCTTCTTCCGCAGATCATGCCTTGCTTTGAGGCTGTGAAACAATTCTCTTCTCCCTATGTCTGAATAACAATTCTTCATTTTAAACTATTTGAAGAGCAGAAATCGTAATAGCATGACAGTTGCTTTTGCATTTCCCCAAAACATAAAATCTCAGTCATATTTTATACATAGTTAGAAGTTTTGTCATTGAAATTTTATTATTTTCATACAACCATTGAAAAAGATTGCACTATTTCAGGAAGACCTAGATATTCTTTTGATCAATGTGCTTTAATCTTTTAGATGTTAATGTAAGTGGGAATTTTGTCATTCTATCTACTGTATTTGTAAATTTCCCTTCTTAATTATTCCAGTCAGGTAGTAATGAGCTCAGCAAAGTAAACACATGTGCAGCTACAAAATTCTGGGCTTAATGTCAGTTATAAATTTCACTAAGCACCTAGAAAAGCAGCTATAATAAAAATATTCTAATTAGTCTTAGAGGCATTATGCTACAGAAAATGTGGAAATATTTTCTTTTGCAAAGTTTTCTAATTGCCCCCCAACAATAGGTGTGAATCTTTCTGACTACATGTGCAGAAAATTTATGGGTTTGACTTCCAGCTGGGACACTCTAGAGAAATGAAGAAAGTCGCATAACATTTTTTAAATGCTATAAACAGGTACAAAGAACACTGATGTGGGTGCTGACATGAAAAGAGATAACAATAGATATACATGCTCTAAAGAGATTTTGGGTTAATGAAATACTCTTCCCCCTCTAAAACTGATGGTTTCCATAAATAGCAGTCTAGCATCTACACTATATTTTAATTACAATTTTAAATCTGCAAATGTAATATTCCAACAATTATAGTCTCAGGAAATATCTGACTATATAATGAAAAAAAGTTTGAGTAGCTAGTGCTGTAAAGACTTCCAAGGGTTTGGATAATCAAAGTCGAAAAACTGTTCCCTTGACCAAAAATAAGAATAAAGCCAACTATCTATTAATATTCCTTAATGAATACTATGTTTGGCAGAATTACAGGTAAGAGACAGAGGAAGAAGTTCTTATTGTTTGGAATTACTTTTATACTCTAGAATGGGTGGTTTCTTGGTATCCTAGTACTTTGAATTGGAGATATTTAGAGGATAGACGCCCAGCAAATGACCTGAGTCTAAGTTTAAAGTTTGCATACTCCAAAAAGATAACACCTTCCAAGTTTTAGATCAGGGTTTTGTGTTTGTATTGTTTTCCAGCTATAAAACCTAGTTTCGCTAGCAAGTTATACTGGTTCTTCTAGAATTTTTCTTCACCCACTTTGAGTTCTCTGATTTGAATTATTCCATGTTATCAACAAAGATTTGATAGTCTAAGCTCAGTGAAATCAGAAAGTTGCATTTAGAGTTTCTTAATCATGGCACATATTGTATTATTACATGAGGAAAATATTAGAAACTAGTTAAAAGGGGGAAATTATCGATGTGCTTTAATTTTTTCGTTGAAGACACAGAGCTAAAGAAAACTTTATCTTTACAGTTATATTATTTACTGATAAAGACTACTGGATATAAATTATATAGAAATTCAATGTCAAAAATACTGTATGTTTGAAAAAGTATCACGTTAGTGTGAATTAATGAATTAAGAACTTCTCAAGGTTTGTTTTTGTTTGTGTTAATAGTTTTAGTTTTCCTAGCTCTGAACCCACTCTTTTGTTTGTAGAGTTAAATACAGAAAAAATTTTGGTTATTTTGATAATAATTTTTCTTATCCAACTCTTATTTCAACAAACATTAATGCTTATTCTTATGGTTTGATGTGAAATGCATGGTGCATGTTCATTTATATGAAGTTTGAAAACAAAAAGCAAATATTAAATGACTTGGGACTAGAATGTGTGGTCAGAGGTAAAGAAAACCAAAGGAATCATACACCCCAACCCACTCAGTGAACACGGTAGGAAGAAAAATCATACCAGCCACTTCTGAGAAATTTGCAGGAAGCCTGTTCAAGACTATGTAGGATGAGTGAAGACTACTGCAATAGGAAAGAGAGACCAAACTCAACTCTACCCATTAACACAAAGGCTGTAGGGTCTTTGAGTACTGGAGTGGGCTAGTAAACACGCCCCGAAGGATGTTAGAGCAGTGTAATTAGGCCATCTGTGATGCTCATTGATACTTGCAGAGGTCTCCTTCCCTTAAAGACTGGGAGAGAGGGATCCTCTCTTTTTTCCTCCCCAGATTTTTAAAATTTTTTTTATTATTTTGAAGGTAGTGAAATACAACAGAACAAAGCCAATTGAGACAGTGCAGTGAAACTGGTACAGAACTTCACAGCAGGTTACCGGGATAACAGTAATAGGTACCATAGTATATCTTGTTATCTTCACAAGAGTTGTCCTTTCAATCAGATATAGCAAAATCAAACCAAATACAGAACATTATAGAACTTATCAAAATAGAATATTGAATAGAGCAATACAGTTAATCAGAACAAAGCAAAACAACAACAGCCAGGGTCTCCCGAGATCTGCGCCATGTTGGGACATAGGGCACTGGGAAACCAAGCAACCCACTCGCCCCTCTGGTAAGCAGCTGTGGCTCTGGTAAGTGGCAGCTGCCCCAGGGAGAGAACCAGCCAGCGTCTCCCGAGATCAGCACCATAAGGGATCTTCTCTTGATGACTACATTTCAAAGGGATGGCTCCAGTGCCCTGGAGCAAGAGGATCCTAGGTTGTACAAGACTTGCTTTTCAAAAGACGGGGTAAGAACTTACAACTCCAAGTGTTTTAAAGTAGAAAAAAAAAAAAACACCAGACAACACGAGGTCAGGGGCCAGAAAGAGACTTCTCTGTAGAGTTTGGTCAAAACTGAGGCAATGTTAAGGTCTCTGTGCTAAACAGGAAACCTCAGGGGCACTGCTGCAGGGCATTAACCCAAGTTAGCTGGTCATTGCACCAGTTTGTAATGATATCATATCATATACTTTACACAGCATCTTAAGCATTTACTAGGAGCAAAAATGAAATTGATTGGCACTTAATAGGATGTAAATTAATGGGATGCAAAAGAAGCCGAGCTGGGATGTAACTGTGCTTGAAGTACTAATAGCACCAAATATAAGCAGACATGGTGAGGTGCTGCCTGAGTCACTGGGGTGGCCTGCTGGGAACACCCCATGGGTAGCACATGTTGATAGCACTACCAGACAGACTATACCCATATACTACGCCTACAGGATGCTTCTCTTCCACTTTCCCCAGTCTCTCCTCAGTCTCTCCAGAGTAAAGGAGAATTATCCTTGATTTATTGACAAGGAGACTTAAGCAAAGAGGGCATTAATTGTTTCTTCCTAATATCACAATAAACCCTTATTCCCTAAGGCTACATTGCTCCCAGAACTGAGTTAGCTACTTAGGAGAAATCATTCAACACTTGCAGGTCTCCAGGGTAACACTGCTGACTTTATTGTTGCAAGTTGACAAATCGCCTGCCATCTGTCTACACTGACTGTGTGCTTGCAGCTGCAGTGCCCTAGACATTTCCCCAGTGGTCTGGAAGAATATATCTGTCTCCCTAAGCATCTCACTGAACACGAAGGAGGGGCTCAGGCCATGGAGGATGTCTTCTTGGTAACAAAGTTCTGAGATGTGGAAGATATTGAGCTTCTCTGGCAGTGGCCATGAGAGGCACTGATGGTCCAAAAGCTCTCGATGATATCCACGTTTTAGCTCCTGGGGAGCTAAAATTTAAAGACAGTACAGATAGTGCTGCCCCTCAAGCTCAGGGGCCCCTGCACAAAGTTTGACATTGTAAACTCAGTATACATGCAGTACCCAGGCAGTCATGGAATTCAGGACAAGAGACAGAGGAAGCCACCAGCCAAGGGAACTGCTGGGCCAGGACTCAGGGAAGTGCAGGAGAATCCACAGTTCTTCTCATCTCCTGTGACCAGAGGAAATGCAGAAGATTCAGCTGAACAAAACCTCAAAAGAGCTGACAGCTGGGAGCAGATACCCCAGAGAAGCATGCACCTCACTTGCAGAATGTCTCCCTAAGCAGAGGGCTGCTCTGTGTCTGTGCCTTCTTTCTCAGAATGGGCAGCAGCCAGCCCGCAGGAGCAGTGGGGCATGACACTGAGCCGGACAGCCACAGAGCTGCTGACACTCCCACTCCAAAGCTCCCTGTGGTCTAGAGAACAGTCAGTCCCAGAGCTAGCAGGGGTTCATGCACTAGTACACACGACGTCATGCAGAAGTGTTGGCCTCCAGGTCTGCACCGCTTGCCTGCCAGCCTTCCCTCCCTCCTGTCTGTCTCATTGCCAAAGAAGTTTTAGATGGTTGCTAAGTTTTCAAATATTATAACAGAGTAAATAAATGTGGAATTATTCACCCTTAGAAAAACCACCTGTTTCTTTCAGGTTTTCCTACTAGGTCCCGTCCACCGGCACTATTCAAAGATGTCCCTGTCATGACGTTTTCATCAGTTAGAGTTTTAAGTACACATACAGGTTTTGAAAACCAGAATGGAAGTTTCACATGTTTAGGTTTGTCCTTTCTATTAATTTATCCATTGACTTTTTTCAGGTTGCATCTTTTAAGGGTGTGTGTGTGTGTGTGTGTGTCACATAGAGACTGAGATAAATGTAGAGGGTTGTCTACATCTGTTTAAGTCTTCATACCTAGCAGTTTCCATAAAATAATAATAAAGGAATTTTTAAAAGGCCTATAAACACACAAGGACAGTATGAACATGTGAGAAAACAAAATCAGGTTTGCGATTTCAGCTCATTTTGAGGGCTTAGCGAGCTGAGGTGGAAAAGGCAGATTCAGCAGGATGCTAGAACAGCAGAAGGGGCGGCAGTGGGCACCAGCTGGCTCCCTGTCTGTAAAGCTCTGGAGAGAACACACTGGGCCAGCACTCAGAGGCAGGGCACAGAGGGCAGCTGGACCAACAAAGGAAGGGCAGTGCACCGGCCTGTTAGGTGCCCCAAATCCCATCCATACGGTCAGTACATAGTTGTCCCCTCAAATATGGAAGCTTGCATGGGAAGAACCTGAAAAGGAGGTGTCAGTCTTAGGAAAATGGGTCCCACTAAGGTCAAGAGTGAGACACAGGGCTGAAAATGGGAGAACTTTTTGAAATTCTATAGACAAGAAATTATAGACCGGTCATGGAGAAACAGGTGATCAAGAAGGATCAGACAGTACAGGAAAGCTTTCACCATGAAGGGGAGGAAAATTGAAATTTTTTGAAAGGAAAGAAATCTCTGGAATTAACAAAGACAAAGCAGGAGCCAGAAGACAGCATCTCTTAAATGAGAACTTTAACAGTTGACCTGGCTATCATTAGAAAAGGAGTAGAGAGAAGACACTCTTGTGTAGACTAAAGGCCTATGTCAGTCAAAGCGATGTAGAATAAAGTAAATGAATTACTCTTAACTGGCATGTTAGAGGTTATAAAAAGAAACGGTTTAATCCAGGTGTAGTGGCACACACTTGTAATCCCAGCACTCAGGAGGCTGAGGCTGGAGGATCGCTGCAAGTTCAAGACCAGCCTGGGCTATAAAGTGAGCTCAAGACCAGCCTGAACTGCAGAGCAAGACCCTGTCTCAAAAAGACAAACAAAGATACTATTTAAAGTAAACTCTTAATCTCACAGGCTAATTCACCTATAATCATAACACATAATTCACCCATAATCATTCAATACATTAGCTACAGAATCAAGTCTAGAATGCTGATCCCTGATGTCCAGTTCAGTGGGATTTCTAACTGCATAAAATGGATGGAAATATCTGATTATAAAGATTCCAAAGTTGCACCCTGTAAACATGGAGAACATGTTTATAAAACACAGAGCTAGTTTTGTAAGTTTGTGAGATATAAATTTGCCCTATTTAATATCAAATCACCAAAAATTCTGCCACTCTTTCTTCCAAATTTAGAAGAGCAACTGTGAGACAGTATGTTAGGTCTCTAAAGGTTTACCCCAGGAAGTTTAAATTGAGACTTTCTTTTTCTCCTGATTAATTTTCCTACAGTTCATCATCCAACATTACGTGCAGATCAATATTTTCAAAGACAAATTGTGCAGCACTCAGAGGTTTGACGTTACCAGGGCTTTACCTTGTATTTGGGAAGCAGAAGTCACTTACATCTTACCGTCTGCCTCCATCATCCCAAACTGCACTGCAGTCCACCCAATGGCATCTTCTGGGTGTCCCAGCACATGAAAAGGATCATCCGTATTGCTCCTGATCTAGTGTGGTCGAAGGAAATAGTGAGGAAGATGCTTGTCTGTACGTGCAATCTCTGGCTTCTCCTCTGCTGAGTCACCCTCATGCGGGTCCCTGCTGTAGAGATTCCTGAGAAGCGAGCAGCAGAGCTGTCACAGTGGCAGAGCTGAGTCCACAGCGAAGCACCTTTATAGTCAGAGATGATCATGCTTCTTTGGAGGATACTTCTGGGACCGCTAATTTTATATATCAACTTGATTGGGCCAGGAAGTGCCTAGATACTTGGCCAAACAATAGTCTAAGTGTGTCCAAGGGGTGTTGGTAGATGAGATGAACACTTGAATCAGTAGTCTGGGTAAGGCAGATGGTTCTGCATCACGTGGTGGGCTCCATCCAGGCAACTGAAGACATGAAGAAAACACTGATGGTAAGTAAGAGGGGACAAAGCTCAGTTGAATACTTGAGCTAGCAGACATTGACCCATTTCCATTCAGACTCCAGGAAAACATAGGCTTTGCTCGGGACTTGAGCCCATCAACCTTTGAACTGGAGCCATACATCAGCTTTCTTGGGCTCCCAGCTCACTATCTGCAGATGTGGAAAATTTTCAGCCTCCATAATAACATGGGCCAATTCATTGAAAATAAATACATGTGTGCAGATAGTTCTCTGGAGAACAAACACTATTATTCTCTCTTGGAAAGATGAGAAACAGATCTGAATTACAGTAAGGAGTCCTAATTACCTAACAGTAGCCCCAAACCCAAAACTCTGAGATTCCATGTTTGGGAGAGGCTTACATCTAGAAATTTCTTCCATGCAGTGCATTAGTAGACGTGGGTGGAAACCTCTCTCCTCACTGTTTGCTCCAGGTTCATTATTCTAGAAGGCCTCCCAGGTAACCCACTAATATGTCTGACTTTGATCAGAGGACTTATTTTATTCTCCTAGGGTGATTTGCCATTCTTTGTTCTTTCTACCTGGTTGGGAATTAAGATAATTGGAAGTCATTGTGTAAGAACCAATAGCTAGAGATGACTGCCCAGCTCAAAGGTGAGACGACCTATGTCTCACATTTCTGTGAACCAACTTTTCTTCCCAATCAGCTTCCATGGAACCTAACTCATCTGCACTTCCTTGTACCCTGCTGACTGAAAGCTTTATGGGCCCACCTGTTGCTTCCCTGGGCTTGTGATAAATTTTAATGGGTTACATCTAGGTCAGTGATAAAAATGAGCACAATTATCATTCAATTCACCAAACTCTAAGTCTAACTACCAGTGTTCCAACTCTTGTAAAATCCATATTGAAACATAGATACAATTTTACAGACTTGAAAATGATTGGTTATTAGAGAAAAAAGTAAAATACAAATTAGTCTGTTCTCACAGATCCAAAGAATTACCATTCACATACGTAGTAATTCAATCATAGCATTCTCCTGTATAATGCTTCTTATTAGCTAAGAAATGTAGTCCAAGCCTTAGAACACAACCTTCCATTCGGTTACCATCTGATGCCTCAATCAGTCCATCCAGCCCCATCACTTGCTCTTGCTTTACTTCAAACCCAGATGCTAATCACTCCAGAATCAGGACTCCCCTTGACACTATATGAATTTCATGCTTCTGTTTTGCTTCCCTACCAGTGAAGATTGTCTGTCCTTCAGGACTCATTTAAGTACCTGGAGCCCTTACTTTCTTCAGTACGCTTCTTTACCTCTTTCCACCCCACTCCACACCATTACTGCCTCTTCATTGAAGTTACCAGAGCACCTTCATCAAACTGTCATTAGAACATTTCTGCACTGTGGAGCTTTCTTTGGTGTGTCTACCTCCCTCCCCAAAATGATGGGAATGAAGGATCATCCCATAATAGCCTGGAGTCTTAAGATTTTATCCTATTCATCCATATATTTGATACCCATTAAATGTCTCTTAAATTGTACTTATATAAAAACTTACGAGTATTTTCCATGATTTTAGCTTATATGCCTAGTAATCTGATTAACCAGGAGGCATAAATATCTATAACTGTGTTATACAGCAAGTAAGAAAGCTACACTAGTCATGTTCTCCAGAAAGCTAGAACCAATAAGATGGATGGATGATAGGGAATTTATTAGAGGAATTGGCTTACCTGACTATGGTGGCTAAGCGACTCCATGATGGGTCACCAACAATCTGGCATTCCCGAAAGGCTGACAGTATAACTCATCCCAAAGCTGAAGACCAGAGAAACAAAAGAACCACTGATGCATGTTCCAGGGGCCAAAAATGAGAGTTTTGAGTCCCTGATCCAAAAGCAGAAGAAGAATGGTATATGCTCCAGCAGTACGAAAAAATCCACTTTTCTTTTGCCCTTTTGTTCTATCTGGGTTCCCAGTAGATTGGGTGGTACTTATCTACATTAAGGAAAGATCTTCCCCCTAGTTCTACAAACTCACACGCCAATATCCCCTGGAAACACCCTCACAGAAACACCCAGAATTAATGCTTTATGGGCTCCCTGAGTATTCCTTAACCCAGACAAGTCGACAAGTAGGACATTTCATGACAGACACTGAACACCAAAACATGACTGGTTATTTGCATTAAGGTTGTGTGGCCAACCAATGACCCAGCTGGGACTCATCTCCTGGCCTTCCTATCCCCAGGCACCATCATCACACAACATCCACCAGAGAGTGGGGACGTGGTAAAGAGCTATAGATGCTTGGAGGCCAATATTTGTGACCCTCTTTGCAATTCAAGCAAATCTCATACACATATGGCTTCCAATGGTCACAAGCAAGGATTCTTATCATCACACTTTCCCTCCTCTAAGAGTCTCAGAGATGATAAGTCAATAGGACAGAGGCTGAAAGATCACTTTCTTTTCGAACATGTTATCTCACAGAGCGGTTCAAAACATTTTTACTATGGGAGTTGCCTCCTGCATTACTAAACAGAGGATTATTAGGAAGGATTTTTTGTTCTTTCCACCAAAGCAGCTTTGTTCCTTGGGCATAAACAAAACTCTCGCTCCTTTCTAAATTGGCCAGAGAGCCAACTCTGTGTAAATAAGGACTTCTTAGCTTTGGCTTTGGATGCCGGCTCTTCCTCTTGGGGTTTTTCATCTACTTAAAATTCACTTGTTGCTTTTTAAATTCACATGTAGCTTAAGGCAAATGTCTGAATTACTAAAATGAAACTATGTGGCTAAAATAAGCTTAGGAGGAAAAAAAATAAAAAGTCAAATAAATGGAGTATTTTCCAAAATCAGCAAAAGCATTAAAATGATAATGGTTTAACTCTCTAAATAAACTTTCGAAGAATATTAGATGCTCAAGATAAACACAACAATGGAGATGCTTCCCTCTTAAAACTTAAAGAAAAAGTCAAAACAACCCCAGATGCAACTCCATTGTATGTCAAGTCCATTCCAGGATCCACCTTCGGACCCTCTAGCACCACAGCTCTGAAATAGATCCCCAGCATTGGTATTTCTCCACATCCCAGATAATTCTAACATATGGCTAGGATTAAGGAGTTCTCATAAACAAAATTCAGAACCTGTTCCAACAGGTGATGACCACAAGCTTGTCCTTTCCACAAGTCCTACCCACGTTCCAGCTCTTCCCTAAAATAGACCATGTATACATGCAACTCAAATCCACTACACCAGTTTTCATTCATCTGTATATTCATTCAATCAATGAGCTGAATTTTGTTCAAGGAAACATAACCATACGTGCAAACAGGAAAGTGCTCTGACTCCAAGAAGACCTTGGTCTTGGTGTGTATGGAGTTTCTTTATGAGATCAAGCCAAGAGGAACTTTTATGAGGGAATTTCCGCTTTGCACATGGTTCTGATAGGTCTTTCTCCTGCAACTAGGTACCAGATTAGCTCATAATATACATGGGAAAGAAACAAAAATTGGAAGCATTCCTAATGGTTTAAGATAACTTTACATCTTCTGCTTTTACTTTCCACCCTGGTTTCTGCTGATAGCTTAAAGATATACAACATAAATGACTAAAAATAATTCCTAAAGAAACAAAGCTACCCCGAGAGCCTACTATGGCTCTGCAACCCTGTCAGCCTATCTCATTACCTATTGACCTCACTGGGGTGGTTATCTTCCAGTTGGAAGGAATATCCCAACTGGAAGTAATATAAACAACTACTATGCTTTCAATAACCCCTCCACCGTTTTAGGCAAATGAACATGGCCCTTTGTTAAAGATGTCTTGCGGAAAACGATCTCACTGAAAATAAGAAGAAACACCTGGTGCAGTGTGACCTCAAGCCCCATACACACCGTGGGAGGGTTGACCCTATGCGCACAGAGATATGGCAAGTTAGGAAGCAACGCTGAACTTTGCTAGAGCACCAACTACAGCAGCAGCAACAATGGTAAACCTCAAACTTGGAGCCCATTTGGAGCAGAGGAAAAGCAAGAAGAATCAAGAAGCATGGCATCTAAACTCTGGATTTATCCCATTTGCTGCTGCTATGCAATGTGAAAATATAGGAAGGTTAAAATGTCTTTTCCTAAAATGTAATATTCTCTCTGGTGGGAATTATCTTCTTTTTTTTCATAAGATGTTAATTAGACAAAGTCCATGCAAATGCATAACTGAATCTAGATTATGAGGAACTCAGAGAACAACCTAAGTTAGGGAGGAATATCATTAGAATAATTACAGACATTTCCTTGTTAATTATCTCTAGGTTAACTGTTACACTCTGATATCCAGGACTCCACTGAGAACCCACTGTGACCAGGTAATAGGATAAATGCCAAAGCTAAAAAGGCAGAATGAGACACAACTCCTGTTAAATGTGTACAGAACAAAGTATGGGGAAAACTCTGGAATGTGACTTGGGAGACCCTTTGGTCCAGACATTCTGGAGCAAGCTGAAATCCATCGTGCATTTGGAAATGTGTTCACACTGCAAACCATTCCCAAGCCCAGGGCTGCTTCCTATGCCCAGAGCTGGGAATATTGAAAGTTCAACTCCCATTCAAACTGCCAAGAGACCCTCACAGCTGCTGCCTCTAGTGTTGCCTGATTTTTTTCTTTGTGTTTTTTTAAACTGTAGCCAAAAAAATTTTCTGCAGAACACAAATTTTACCATCCACCCAATTTTTAAGTGTTTTTATAGTTCAGTCACATTAAGCACAGTCATTCTGGTGTTCAGGTGATCTCTTCAACTCTCAACTTGCAAAATGGAATTCTATACTCCTTAAATAGCAAACACTGATATGAAGAATCTGAAGCAGCCAAATCCATAGACACAGGAAGAAGAAACAAAGAGCTGTTGCTTAATGTCTTTAAAATCTCACTCCTCCCTTTGGCTTCTGGTTCCCTGCAGGTTGACATTTAGGCCACTTTACACTGCTCTGCAAGACTGGCTCAACTCTGGTCCACAGGGTCTTCTGCCTTACCCAGTTTCTCACCTGGACCTACCGTCTGTTCGCATTTTTCCTCTTTGTGTTACGCTCACTTGTAACTGTTCAGACAAATCTAGTGTTTCCTCTTTTAACAAGCCGAGGCCACTCTGCCTCTTGGCTATTCATCATCCATGCCGAGCTAGCTGACTCACCTCTTATTCCAGGCCGATCGCGATTCACTTCATCGCTCTGAGCATCTTCAGTATGACTGTGTAATTGCTATAGTCGCTATGTTTGGGGGAAAAAAAGTGCTTAAAACCCTCCTCTACATTCCGGGAGGCAGGAAGCTACAAAGGAATGTAAAGTAAGCACAATTTCAAAAATGTCTTTCCCTATCCAATATGTGAGAGCACTGGTCTCTGGCATATTACTATTCATCTATCACATAAATGTTCTATAAAGTGTTAAGGAGAATTATGCACAAATTGAAATGCTCTCTAGATAATTCTAAATTTCAGTGTTGAGGCAGGGTTTTACCTGCTGAAAGCATCTATTTATGGTTTGACATTCAATCTCTGACATTTTGACATGATACATATTCCATCAGCCTGATACATTGTCACCTCCCAGTGAGTCACAGTGTCACTAACTTAGAATTAAACATGTTGCTAAACCACTTTACAGCGTTTGAAAAGCACATAAAGGCTGTTTGGCAATAACCCCCAGGAAGGCAAATAATCGGTATACCTCCAATTTCCTTATTATTAGCCATTATAAAATCATGTGCTGTGAAAAATGTGCATAACGAAAGTACCCATTTTTATAAGACTTCCCAAGGAGTAAATATATATACTTGACACAAGAAACCCTCTGGGAACCTTCCCATTTTTCTTTGTGTCTTCAATTCACTAGGACTAGCTCTTTACATTGCATTGACGTTTACCTGTCACAGGAAGGCGTTGATTACTGAGTTATGAAAAAATCATTGCTCACTGTCTTAATTAGAGTACCAAAGACTGTCTCACAAAGGAAAAGGAAAAAAATCTGTTGTTGTTGTGGTGCTGGTGGTGGTGGTGGTGGTGGTGGTGGTGGTGGTGGTTTGTATTTGGTTTGGTTTTGGGGGGTTTGAGGGAGGCTGCTTTGTAATTCAAAGTCTTCTTCTAACTTGAACATTTTCTACTCTTCTCTTTAGTTTTCCCGTTCTTCCTATTTAATTGCCAGCTAGCATGGCAATTAACTATGGCATAAACCTATACCAGAAAGGACTTGGGAATAATCCCTAGTGTTTTGGTTTTGGTTTGGTTTGGTTCGTGTCCCCATGCTGCTGAGATCACCATGCTATTTTTTTCTTTCCTTTCCTGAAGAATCTTACACGACCTTTCCTCCCCAGTATCCTTCTGACTAAGCCCAATGTTTATTTTGGAGTCCCGCTGATGATTTCCTTAATATTTTCATAACCCCTTTCACATCTTTATCCAATTTTCCCACATCTGGCCTTGGTATCTCAGAGAGGCATATGTAACTATTCAGCGGTATATTTGGCTTTGTAATGCATGACGTATTTCTCATGTCCCATGAGGCTAAAGATACCTTTCACTTGAGTTTGCAATAGATATGAAAATGAAACACAGTAAATTTGCATTGAAAAGTCAAAAGCAACCAACCCACACAAAAAAATATAAAGAGATTGCACATTAAAATAAGAGCACAAGTTTTAACCCATGTAGATCCAAAATCAAATCCAAGTCAGACATCTACCAGATTGTGGTTATCACATGGTGTGTTGCTTTCATCTCCCTTCAGGTCTGTCTCTTCATGGAGTGTCTATTACTTCTTGCCCTGATACGAGCAGAGAGGTGGCTGTGAATATTCATAGCACACTTTTCACAGGTCCCTTATTTATCGTGAAGACAGACTGATGTCCAATATCTGACCCATGACTTGGTGTCATTCCCACAGGAACTATGGAACACATTGGCATAGCTTGCAGTAATCTAAAGTTGTGTCCTAAGAATCCAACTTGAAACCCTAATCGCTAACATGGCCATATTAGGAGGTGAGGTCTTTGGGAGGTGATTACATCATCAGAGCCCTCAGAAATGGGATTAGTGCCCTTCCAAAGGCCTAATGTACCTTGTTTGCGGTCTTACACCTGAGGACACTTTTAGAAGGCATCATTCAGGAAGCAGAGACTCAGTTCCTAGCAGACATCAAATCTTCTGATGTCCTGATCAAATATTTTGAGCTCCAAAACTGAGCAATAATGTTTCATGGTTTATAAATCATGTAGCCTAATATAGTCAGTGTGATCAAAAGTACAGTGGATTTTTTTTTACTAGAGCAAAAGATAAATTGCCATTGATTTCCCTCAAAATGCTGTCCCTCACTTTGAACATACTCATCATTCTTCACACTTTATGAAGGAGTTCTGGAAGTTGTCTCGTGTGAGTATCTTTAGTTGTGCTGTCATGGCTGCCTTGAGGTCCTGAATGGGTACAAAATGTTTTACCTTCCTGGATCATTTTGACTTTGGGATAGAATCAGAAGTAGCACAGTGGCAAATCTTGTGAATAAAATGGATGAGGACCCACTATAATATTTTTATGTGGCAGAAACTGAAGTGAAGGTAAGCTATAAACTGCTTCAGAAAATGGCCAGAATGATGGAATAAATACGTTCCAATAAGAGAAAGTATTTTGAGGGGAATTAACGGCATATATGGTTTACTACAATTTTTTTAAGTTTAAACATTCACTAGATTTTTCATTGCACCTATATTTTCTTTAGCAGCCCAAACAAAGACATGGCTCATGTTTGAGTGTATTTCCATCGGGACAGCTACCTCTACGAGAGGTCTGGCTGGGAAGGGAATCACATCCTAATGTATATCAGGGAAGACGTAGTAAGATGCACAAGTGCACATAAAACAGAAGTAGTGGGTGGTTTACTGGTCCCAGAGAGACAAGAGCAGCATACCTCTCAGGGCCAGTGGAGAAGAGGACATTCTGGGAGGTTCCTGCATGATAAGAGTGTGCAGAGCAAAGGGAGGCAAGGGACGGGACGCAGGGACCTAAGCCTTTATCATCCTGCACACCTATCTCCGTAGGGAGAGCAGGCAGGGACCAGTTCCAGGAGTCACTGTGTGACTGTGGTGCATGTATGCAGTCCATGCAAAGTGCAGGGGTCTAGAGAGCAAGTCAAGCCGGTGACCTCTAGCCATCCCATAAGAAAGTGGTCACTAGGAGATGGTTGCATAATGCAGACATCTGGCTTGCACGCCTCAAGGATATGGGCAAGGTGGAGACCTAGTACCATGTCTAGGGGAAACTGATCCCTTGTCCTGGTTTGACGTCAACTTTCTTGATGCCAGAGTAGCCTGAAAAGTTAAGACTCACTACACCTGAGACAATGAAACTTCCAGGTTCAAACAAACCTAAACAGTAGCTGTCTTACTTCAGGCTACCTGCTACAGCAGAAAACCAAAGAGTAAACCACAGAAATGTGTTCCTCACAGCTCTCAAGCTGCGGTCTGAGAGTGTCAGCCTGGTTGGGTCATAGGGGCCCTGTCATCTGAATTTCACACTGCTGACTCTGCATCTTATCTTCCTCCCATGGCAGGAAGAAACTGAGAAAGTTCTCTTAGATCTAAAAGAAAAGCAATAATCCAGCTTAGAGAAATTCCATCCCCATGACCTAATTATCTCCCCAAATTCCCACCTCCTAATACCACCACGTTAGGGGTTAGAATTGCTGCATAAATTAGGGGGACACAACATGCATGGTCTAAAAATCTATTTAGTAATTACAAGAGATGAAGTTAGAGGAGAATTCTAACTTCCATCTCACTGTGCCTGGCAAGACTCTGCAGAAGAGTTAACTTCCTACTTAAAGGCAAGTGATAACTGTAATTACTCCATAAGAATAATATTCATTATATGATTTTATATATATATATATATATATATATATATATATATATATATTTGAAACATTCACAAAGATACTGAAATATAAAAAACACATCAAAATTGTCATGACTACCCTTTATTGGGTCCTTATTATATGCATTATCTTATTTAACCTGCACACCCACTCTTCCCATTCAGTACTCTGGTCAGACCTGACTAATAGACAAGGAAGCTTGAGGCATAGAAACACATGGCCAGCAAGGGACAGATGCAAAAGCCCATGAGAATCCAACCATTGCACTACATTATACCATGAATTATCCGAAAAAGCATGGAGAAAGTTATCATGTTCATTCTCACATAAAAATAGTATAATAAATTTCCAAAAGGCCTAAAGAATTAATAATTGGTAAATTCCTATTTAATATTAGGTTGCCTTCACATCTTGTTAATTTTGAGGCCACTAAGAAAGTAAACTTCATCCTCTGGAAATCAAAGTTCTTATCTGCACAGTAATGTCCCTTTATCCTTACCTGGTAAGACATCACCACAGAATAACACAACTGACTTTTATGTGAGTGCCAATGGAATCACATAGAAAGAACACATTTCTATGGACAATATAAAGGATCTATAGTTTCTAAATTTCTCTTCATAAAAAATGTCAGTTAAGCCCTTCATTGAGAATATCAAGTACTATTATATCAGAATTAATTTGGAAACTGCACGTGTTCTGGTGTTTTTCTTAGATGTCCTGGTGTTTTTCTTAGATGTTTTCAATGAAAAGGGACCAGATGAGAGATACTTTCTCACACTGAGATGCTCAGAAGGACCAAGGGAAGTTGTGAGAGAAGTACCTAAGTATTAAGTAATACATCAAAGTAGTAAGTTGAATAAAGATGATAGTACAATTCCAAATATCCTTCCTTTAGAGAGCTCGGATGAAAACATCATTGTAGATTGGCATGATCTTTGAAGACACCAAAGAAGACATGAGGCTTAATTGGGAGAGAGAAATATCAGGTATAAATCCATGAGACAGTGAGGAAATGGACCCTAATGAACCAAAAGTGTCTTGTAGAAAGTGTCCAAAAATGGGGCATCAGAAACAAACAAACAAAAAAGCACAAAAAAAACAGACACTCAATAGGCTGAAAAAAGCACTTGTGTCCAGCATTGGTTGAAACAGGAAGCCAGTGTGTCATTTTGGTTCACCTCAACTGGGAACATGTGTATCAAGTGACTCAAATTTTTGACAATTCTACACATGCACATGTCCTCCAATGCCCATGAAATCACTCGGGCATTGATTGGTGGATTATAAATCAATTTTAGCAAGTATATTAATTCATAAACATGGACTCCAGAAATAATGAACACCAGTCATATCATCTTTTTAAAGAAAAATAAAAGACCCAAATCAATCTGGGGTGCATGCCAAATGACCTTCACAGAGCACTTACTGTGAGCTTGGCATCCTCTCTTAATAATTTATTGGTCAGGGATGTGGGTTATGCCTGAGTATGCCAAGCAGCTGCATTCTAATTATTCAGCCTTGGAAGGCTTCTGTTCTAGAACAGTTACATCTTTTAGAAATGTTCAATTAAAAAAGGAAATCTCCCATCCCTATCAACACAACTTTCCTCCTTTCTCCCCATAGTGAGTATTTGGAAATGGCACTTCTTTAACATTTTCTCATGGAGTTCAGTCCAACAGCATAGAGCTTGAGTCAAGGTCAATATCAGCCCAAGTAGGTAATGCATGGAACTGGGACCCGGATGGAGTTTCTCTTCCTGAAGAATTCTGGGTTCTCTGGAATCAAGAAATGTGCAAAGCCAATCTGAAAGATAGAAGTAGAGCCTGAGTGGATCACCCAAAACAAGCAAATGTTCAGAGATCTGAAAGAGTAAGTAAGGTGGACACGTGTAGCTTGAGAGTCAAGAACCAGGAGCAGAACGTGACCTAATATACATATAATCTCAGAACCTTGGCCACTGCCCAAAGCTAGATTTGCTGCCCAAGGCCGTCTATGGAGAAAATCTTCGGGGAGGACTGCTTCAGAGGGCAGGACTCCGGATGCAAATTTCGCTGTATACTCTTTAGAGTATCGCTAAAGTAACAGCTACAAAAAAAATGTGTCTCAGGAAATAATACCATGATGATGTGATGAAGCCAGTGCCACATCTCTCACCTTTTAAATTTTAAGACTGAGTCATTTATAAGCATTTATAGATCTTTACAAGGGAAAAATTATTACAAAGCCTCAATGTTGACCTAAATACCTTAATTAATCCCAGTTAAATCTGTACCAAATAAAGAACTTCAGACATAAAGTTCTCAAGTTCATCGATGTGTAAGAATTTTTTTGTTTTAGGGCACATAAATGTGGATATAAGGAAAATTACAAAAGCAAGAAAATTAAAACTTGTAGTAGAAATTTAATGAGACAGATCACATACCAGAGAACTTAATGCTGCTTTCTATTAGAACTATTGCAACTCAGCTTACTTTGAATTTGTTTTGCCAATACTACATAGTTAGGTGTTTGTGAAAACTCAATTTTGCAACTACTGTCTTCTAATCAAACTATTTCCAACCCTTCACCCTGAGAGTTGTTTGCTTTTGCTTGTGTCAAACATTATTTTTATATTAAATTGGCCTATGTTCTTTTCTTAATAGGTGACTAAAATTAAAGTAGTAACATTTGGCACCAAATAAAAATAAAAAGGAGGGTGCTTATGTGCAGGCAGAACTTGGTTATGCAGTTGCTGTGCAGGATGGTTTGGGTTTGGGGAGTTTGGAATTTTTTTTTCCTTTCTTCTTCGTTCATGCCTTCATTCCTTTCTCTCTTCCTTTTTGAAAAAGACTGTCAATAAAATGAAAGCACAGTCGCAGCTGCTGCTGATGTTACATAGAAATAAGATGCTGTCCTGATTTTAAAAGTGCCATTAAGGACAGACCAGAAAGAAGCACCAGTGGAGTTGTCTGGAATATCAAAATACTGCTTACGTAAAATTGACGCATTAATGCAATTCAGATTATTTGGGGGGGGGGGACAAATTGTGCTTAAAAATTCCATGATTACTGTTTTAAAAAATAGTTCTTACTTCACACTAGATGTTAAAACAAATTCCAAGAAAGTAAGAAGTTCAGTGTTCTAAGAGGAACATGAATAGAAAAGTGAAAGTAAACACAGCTGAGTTTTTCTGATCTCTAAATAAAAAGAAAAGGCTTTTGCAAGTACAAAGTCAAAGGAAGCATAATAGATACTGAAAATGAAACAAAGGAAAGTTTGTGTGAATAAAAGTTAGCAATTAAACTAGAAAAATATTTGAGATATAGTGACATAAAATTTATACATGTAAGATGGTTTTTAAAACTTGTAAAATTAAATAAATGTAAGAGATAATAAACAACTGAATTCCAAAGAAGTTTTAGAACTGTTCAGTAAATGTATAAAAGTGTGTTGGCCCTTTCCAATCAAAGAAATGTGAGGAAAAATAGTAATATATCACTGTATTTTGTTTACTAAACAAAAAGTGGTGGCACATTTTTGTTTTCAACTTTGCAGGACAAAGCGTCTTTAAAATATTTGTAGTTCTTTGATAAGAATTTTCTCTTTAGATCCCATGCAAGTCTTTTCATGGGTTGTACATCCCAAAATTATTTTATATCACAGCTAAAAATATAAATTAATTATTACCTATCCCCCTAAAAAGGAGGAATAATTAAATATATTTAAGCATAGCCATATAAAAATATTCCCTAAAAATAAGTCTCCTAAAAATATTTTTGAAGACAGTCGACTTGGAAACATGATAATAGGATCATTTTAAGAAGAAATCATAAAAACTAGTAAAATATGATAATTTTATGAATACGTATTTATACATGTATTTTCATATAGCTGAAAATAAATATATAAATATAAATACTATAGAGTATGTAAGTATAGTTTAACAAAGAGACTGTATGGTAGAAATGTAGAAAACTTTAGTAAATTATTTCTCATCAATGAATTTATAAGAACTTTATATTTTCCTTCTCCATGATTTTCTATGTATCTCAAATATTATAAAATAAATATTGATACACTTTTCCAAATGTAGACACCAACTATCTCTTTATCTTTTCAGTCCTCAAGTTTAAATTTCTCAAGATGGCTAAATTGAATAGTTAACATTCTATAGACTAATGGTTGTAAATTATAAATCTTAGTTTTCTTCCCAGTGGTACTGCATTATTTCAGATATTGACATACGCCGTGCGACGGCTATGCCTATTAAAAGCCAAAACTCCTGCCAATTTTGCAAAACCTTGAACACGTTTTCTGGATTTTTGTTTGTAGTATGATAAATAAATATTGTGACTGCGCTTCTTGTGCTTTGGCTAAAGATAGATGACAGAAGGCAGGGCTGATTCAATGATCAATAAATACAGGAGAAAATCTGGGGCATTTTTGCTTTCATTATTGTTTTTATTACCATCATGGTTTTGAATTATTTATAATGTTACTATAAAGAATATTTTAAGTAAGAGCTTGCTTCCAAAAGATGTGTTATTTTGCCTTTAATCACTTTAAACTTTATGATTACATGAGGATTAGAGAACAAAACATAATAAATTTTATGGGTTACCAAATAATGAGAACAACTATCAGTTTTCTTTAAAAATTCCGAAGGCGAGTGATTAGGAGCGGGGAGTACTTCCTTCCTGCTGCTTGTTCTGCATCCCTGCTGTACAGTCAATGGGGAAAAGCAAGCAAGGATCCGAGAAGCCTGGTTCTTCTTCTGTAATTTCTCTTCTTATTAATTCTGGGATTGTAGACATTTCTCTGAGGTGGAGATTCCTTTCCTATAAAATAAGAAGGAGTCCAAGATTTAGACCTCTAAATAATCTGATTTAATCACAAAATAAGTCTAGACTATACTGTCCTTCGAGAATCCATCAATAAGATTTCTCTCCATGTCACTTTCTACAAAGCTGGAGAGTGAAATCTTCAAGTTTTATTCTTAAAAGAAAACCAGAGCAGTAGCATCCTGAAGTACTTATAATGGCTGTGCAAATGTTTATCAATTTGGAAAAATTACTGTACACTTCCTAATTTTCTTGGAGAGATGAGACTAACACTTCTTTTAAGATGTACGCATAATGGGTTCCCTCCAGCATGCATTTTCGTGGTCAGGAAGAGCCATGGTTCTGTGAGGATCTTATGCTTAGAAAACTTTAACCACTAGGGGTGATGAGTTGCAAACCATGGACAAAAGCAAGCATCTCAGGAAAACTCTCAGGTAATGCCTGGTTTTGAGTTGTGTAGAGTTCAGGTAAGCCTGCTGCATCAGTCAGCTTTTTGCCACTGTGACAAATACCTGAGGAAAGAAACATTTTAATGAAGAAAGGGTTTATTTTGGCTCACCGTTTCTGAGGGTTCAGTCCATGCTGGACTTCAAGGCGGAAATGTTATGGAAGGGTAGGGCCAAGGAAACCTGCTTGTGGCAGCCAGGAAGCAGAGAAGAGAAAGAGTTGGGGGAGGGAACTAGAACAAGAAATATCCTTCAAACTCACAACCTCAGTCACCTACTTCCTCCAATTGGGCCTCACTTGCTAATAAGGCATTCAACTTTGAGGTCATCCAGGCATTAATTCATGGATCACGGAGGTCCATGCCCTCATAATCCAATCGACTCTCTACACCCAAACTCTGAACATTGCTGCTACATTGAAGATCAAGCTCTCAATACATGAGTTTTTGGAGGACGCTTCCTATTTAAGCCATAGCACTGGCCAGCATCATTTGGATAAAAAATGTATTCCTCAGTACATAAATGAAGTCTCGTAGGCATCTTTAAAGGCCTTATTCTATTTTATAGGCTATCTGCCAAGATGAATTATTTAAAATTTTAATATTAATTTAAATATTCTTCTTGATGGTAAATGATTGTTACCTTTCAAAAGTAGGTTCATTTTAACCTAGAAAAAAAAATCTTCAGAATTTAGAACTGAAAGTCCATTGTCAAGAATCATTATTTTCAGTCAATGTTTTAGGAGCGCTGTCAAGGGGAAAGCTTAAGTTTCAGAGATAAGCCAACCCTGGGTGTAAACCATCTCTGCCACTCACTGGCTGTGTGGCTTTGGAGAAGGTATTTTACCTTGGAGAAGTTATTCGGTCTCAACTTCCTTACCAAAAAAATGCTTCGCAATAATTACATTAGAAAACGTAGGAAAACAATATGTATAACACCCACCCCTTGCAGGTGCCTAATGACTGGATGGGTGTCATGATCAGCACGATTACAAGTTTGGAACAAAAGTGAGACATTGATTGCTTTCAAACTTTGTTAATTAAAGTACGTAAATCAAAATGTCCCCTAAATTGCATGTTTTATTTGAAAATACAGTATCTGCTCTTGTAGCTTAATGTAATTAAGCTGTGAAAGTAGTGACAAAATGGTTATTGCAGCTATTGTAGAAATAAAATGTCCAGAAATACCAAACATGACGCATTCTATGGTTTTCCATCATTCTACATGATCAGTTACCATAAAGGATGAAAACCACACAATTGTGAGTAGTGCAGTCAGGTTTATTGGTAGAATCCTGCCAAGGAGTGCAGACAGCAAAACTGAGCCATTCATAAAGAAAGTCAAACACTAGGTAATGTACCACGAGATCGCATGCCATTCATTGTGCAGCACAGGTAACATTGGCTTCTCCTACTGCATCGGTAATAGCAGATTTCCATTAAGAACTGGCAGGTTATTGATGCTCAGTCTCCCCCAAAGCAGATAACAGGCCCGTATAACTATGTACCTATGCTGGCAGTGTGTGCTCAGGCTCCAGGGGAGAAACCGCCCTTCCACATGTGCTTATATGACTTGATGTGCAGCCTCACTCTTGCGGTTCACCCTTTAGGGCCTGACATTGTCCTAGGTGGCTAACACAAGATGGTTGACACAGCCTGAGGCCAACAAACCAGGAGCAGGTATACACCAGAAGCAAGGTAGAACATACTGTTTATACCCAGAATCTTATAGCCCTTGTTTTCCCACCTGTCCTTCTCTGCACACAGATAACTTGAGCCAAAAATGGAGTGCGCAGAGCTGAGCATGGTGGCACAAATGCCTGTAATCTCATCACTCAAGGAGGCTGAGGAGGGAAGATCACAACTCTGAGCCTGACCTGATAACTCAGCAACTTATGGAGACCCTGTCTCCAACAAACAAACAAGCAAACAACACAAATGGGGATACAGCCCCATGCAAAAACCCTGGTTCTATCTCCAGTGTGAAGGCGTGAGGAGGGAAGCTCACCTAGGTCGGGCTATTGCTCGCCCTTACACCCCTCTCTTCCCTCTTTTTAAGTGATTTTTCAGTATAAATAAATTCTTAGGCAGAATGAAATGAAGAGGTAAGCAGTGACCTAGCCAGGAGTAGGGGCATGCACCTGTGATACCAGCACTTGAGAGGCTGAGGCAAAAGGATACATGTTCAATTTAGCTGGGCAATTTAGCAACTTAGCAAGAACTACTCTCAAAATGAAATATAGAATGGGCTGGGAATGTAGCTCAATGCAAAGACCCTGGGTTCAGTTCTCAGTACTACATACACACACACACACACATACACACACACACACACACACACACACTCTCTCTCATAATTATCTAGATCTTTTGATCAAATCTGACAGAACATTCAACTTCTATTATAAATTAGCTCTCAGAAAACTGAAACCATACTCAGTAAAATCTGTAGACCAGCAATACCTGAAACTCGTTTATCAGGTAGTAATAAAATTTTAAACTTTCATTGTTTTTATTAAGAGGTATCAAATGGTAATTCCTGCCGCAAAAATAATTTATGGTTAAAATTAAATATTTGGTGTTAAAACATATATGCATATGTTATTGCTTAATAAACAGGGTAAAGTCATCTTATTTAGTGTGTTCAGTGTTAGTTGCTTAAAAATGAAGGTTCAGAAACTGGGATATACAGTGTTTTTTGCTATAGATTCTCAGGACTACTGGGAGTATTGTAGGGTGAATGAGTGCAGATTTTGTACTCCAGATAGCAAGGGTTAAGTCAACTCTGTTTTACCAAAGGGGAAAAAAGAAATTTCAGTGCAGTCACAGGAAAAAGTAACAACCAGTAAATGTAAACAGAATTCTCAAAAGCAATAGTTGAAAGGCAAGACCCCTGAAGGACATCTTCGAAGTGTTGAAAGATAAAAACTGAGAATGCTTGAAACCAAAAGGCTTTTATTAAAGCAACTTCTAAAGGCTTTAACTTATAGGAAAGAAGGAAGGCCTGCTACAGCTGTAAGAAAGTACTGATTAAAGAAATTGATGAATGTATAGGTAAAAGTTTTAAAGAACTATTTAACGAAAGATTAATGCCTAACTGAAACCTGAAAGTTAAGGAGGAATTAGTTAGAATTAAAGTTTGCTGAGATCCTGCATTGTACAAAGATATAAAAGCATCAAAAGATTAACCTTAGACTTTCTTAAGTATACTTGATCAGATTCCACAGATGCTCACTAATATTAGATAATGTATAACTTCAAAACCAGAATGTAGGAAAAAACAGAATAAGAAAACCAAAACAATTCAGAAATAGGAATAAAAGAATAAAGAATCATAGACAATTAGGGAGAAAGAGCAATGTAAGATAGTAGAAACAAGTTTCTCAAACATGTATTTTATAAAAACTAAAATGTATAAATACACATATCATGTAAATATACATTATCATGTCATGTTAATGGCATGAATACACTAGCTAAAATATTTTACCAGACTACTTTAAAAAGAAGCTAATGGTTTTTGCAGAAAACATCAGAAAGGCTGAATGTAAAAAGCATGAAAATGACATAAAAGGTAAATAATATTTAAAATTAAAAATGAATAACTACAGTAATATGAGCTAATATAGACTTTAGAATGAAATGCTTTCTAGGGAGATAGGAGGTGATCGAATTATTTTTAAAATTCCAAATTTCCAGAAAACTTGAATATACCAAACAAAACACCCTTAAAATACATAAAGCAAAATTGATAGATGTACAAGAGGTTAATAAATTGATACATCCAATATAATAGGAGGAAATTTAACAACTGATTTTAAAATTTATCATTTAATCACATTCAAATAAGTAAAACTAGAGATGCTTCTAAAACCATAGATAATAAACAAGTGACATGAGCAGAGTCTTTTTTTAAATTTTATTTTAAAGAAGGTAAAATTAAACACAGCAAAACAGAACTAAACAGAATATAAGAAAGCAATGTAAGGGGCTTGGGATTTAGCTCAGCAGCATAAGCATCTGGCTGGCAGGTACTAGGTCATGAGTTTGATCCCTGGTACCAATAGATAGATAGATAGATAGATAGATAGATAGATAGATAGATAGATAGATAGATAGATAAAGTAATGTAAGAGACACAGATTTCAAAGCAAGACAACCAGAGATCTTCACTATCTATCATACTATCTCTTGTTTTCTTCCAAATAGTTGTCCATATCTTCACATACAGTGGAATCATACAAAACAACATAGTTTAAAACTGATCTGAACAAGATGATGAAGGCATTTTAGGTATTGAAGACCAGACAATAGGGAAGTCAACAATGGCTGTCATAGTATCTCATTCTCTTCAAAATAGCTGTCCATACCTACATGTATGTTGAAATTGAAAAAAATAAAAAGACTAAAATCACTAAAAAAAATAAAAAGACTAAATACAAAGAATAGTATTGTTGGATTTCACATCATTATGCCACGGAATCAGTACTGGGTACTGTAGTGTCTCTTTTTCTTCAAAGTAGCTGTTAATTTCATCATACATTATATAATCAGTTCTCATAAACTGTTTAGAAGCTCTTGACATGCATGAGTCCCTACATGTATATCTAACCTCTCTGTGTTAGAGGGAAAAACAAAACAAAGCAAGACTAACCAAAGCAAATTCCTAGAAAAACATAAAATGAAAAAGTCATAAAACCACAGTACAAGGTGATCTACAGTGGTTACTATGATGTCTCTTGTTATCTTCAATAGAATTGTCTATATCATCAGGCATAGTGTAATTGAACATAGCAGTACATAACAATATTAATGAGTACTTGCTAAACTCTCAGACTTGATACCGTCAATTATAACAGATTTGAATAAAATCAGTCAAGACAAAACAGTAATCTAACCAACCAGATTCAAATAAATCAGTCATAATAAGACAGTATAAGTTACACAGGGCTTCAGAGTAAGTTAATAGGAAACTAAGGACGGTTACCATAGTATATCCTGCTATTTTGGGGATAGCTGTCTGTGTCCTCAAATCTAGTACAAGTAGACGGAATGGAACAGAGTATAATCAAACTAAACAGAGTGATGAGAATAATGTGGATTTTAAATCCTGATACACTATTAACAATGTCCTCTGCCCTCCTTTTTTTAGACTATTCCTCCCCTTTCACTTTCATAGGGTACATTGTATATTTGGGTCCCACTAACTCTAGTTTTTCTACTGCGGGGGCAACCTGCTATTTACCTAAGTAGTTCTGAACCTTTTTACCCCTGGGATTGATCTTAAATTGTATTCCTTTACCTGCAAAAGCCTCAAGATTTTCCTTCCTTATAGCTGAGTAGTTCTCCACTGCACAAAAGTGTCATGTCTTTCCAACCTATCTGCAGCTGCTGGACAAGCTGTCCCTATTTCTCTCTGGTTCCCTGTCACATAGAGCATTGTTTTCTCATCTTTGACTTTTGGTCCATAAACTCTCTCTCAGGTTGATTATATTTCCTATGCAGAGCATCTCAATGGACCCTACCTCCTGATCTACTCTGCCTGTGATTCTTTTTGTTAGTGTATCAAGGCCCTCTATGTTAGAGATTATAGCCAACTTTTTCTGCCTCATTTCTGTTATGCTATTGTTTGTCTACTTTTCTCCTTCATTCCACTGCCTTCACCTTTCACTGAGACTTTCTGCCACTCTTCCTGAAATCTTGGTGTTTTTTCTCTCTCTCTAGAATGTCCTTCAGTATTTTTTGTAGGGTTGGATTGGTGGTCACAAACTCCCCCAGTTCCTCTTTGTCATGGAAGCATCTTGTTTCTCCATTCATTTTGAGGGACAGTTTTGCAAGGTACATCAATCTGGGTTGGAAGCTATTTTCTTTCAGGGCTTGGAATACTTTGCTCCAAGATCTTCTTGATTTGATGGTTTGTGTTGAGAAGTCTGTCATGATTTTGATGGGCTTTTCCCTTATAGGTGATCTGTTTCTTTTCTCTGATGGCTTTTAATGTTCTGTTCTTGTGATAAATTTCTGGGATCTTGATTATTATATATCTGAGTATAGCTCTGTTTTGGTTGTAGGTGGCTGGAGTTCTGTATGCCTCATACATTTGAGTATCATTTTGTTTTCCTACGCTTGAGAAGTTTTCCTTAATTATTACTGTGAATAACCTTTGTATTTCCTTTGTGTTTACCCAGCTTCTTCACTCACATTTTTTATTCTTAAATTATAGATCCTCTTGTTGTCTTCTAGCCTTTGTATTGTTACTGCCTGTTTCCTTGTTATTTTAAGAGATCTTTCCTTTTGCAATCACACATTGCAAATCTATCTTCAAGTTTTTTTAATCTATCTCTAGTTTCTTTCAGGCAATTTTGCTAGCTTTCAATGGAATTTTTAATTTCCTGGTAATCTCTTTGAATCTGTTTCATGTATTCTAGGTTCTTTTTATATTCTTCATCAAATGTTTCTCTCCTTTTTTTGTGTTCCTCCATTCTTCCATCTGTGTCATCTTGAGAGGTGCTTAGCATTTCTTTTATTAATCTTCTTATATCTTGCTTTACTTGTATTAATATTTCAGTTTTGAGCTTGTCTCTAATGTCACAGAGATATTTCTTTATGTCAGCTGATGCCGTGTCTGATATTACATGTTTGGTGCCCTCAGTCTCTTCTGTGTTTACCTCTCCTAGAATGATATTCTCTGGGTTGGGTGCTGGAGGCTTTTTCTTATTTCTTTCTCTCGTTATGTTTCTGGTTTCTTCCATACAGGTGTATGGTGGAGGTCCCAGCCCCTTTCCTTGTCGGGTATGATTCTTCTGGAGCTCACTGTCTAAGCATTGCTGCCCTCTCCAATTTGCTGTTGATTACTGAGGTGCAACCAGGGGTGGTGCATGCTGGCCCCTCCCCTCCAAGCCAGTCAACCAGTGGGGGGCCTTCACCACATTACTGTGTGCTGTGTGGATGGCACCAGGTCGAGACAACTTTGGGGACAATTTTGTCCCTGGCTATTGGGTCCCAGCCAGGGGTATGAACCAGCCCAAGCAGATCCTACCAATTTGCTCTGGGCAGGGAGCAACCAACTAAAGTTACTGCCGTTCCTTGTTCAGGTCCATTCTGCCCAATACCAATATGTCATCCAGTTGTTCACCCCTTTCCTGAAGGAGGGTCAAATTCTGAGCACTCACTGCAGGTTAGTGCAAGTCTCCACACCAGCTCTGTTCTCCATTGGGCTCACCAACCCCCTACTTCAGTGTGACTGTAGCTCCAGGGAAGAGAACACTGCAACTATGAATCTGACTGGCTCCTTTCCCTTTAGTTTCTTCCTGGGTTGAGAGATGGCTCCCTCTGTCTGTTTGTCTCCAGGATGTTTATTTCAGCATCTGAGCTGTTTCTCTGAGAGAGGCTCCCTGTTTGCTGCTTACTGATCTGCCATCTTTAGCTCCTCCTTCAACATGAACAGAGTCTAAATGAAAGAAATAAAGAGCATACATTCTTCTAAAGCATAAGGGAAATATTTGAAACTTTTTTATTTTTCTAGGGAAAGATATCTTT
The DNA here is from genome assembly GCA_004027455.1 of Hydrochoerus hydrochaeris. NCBI lineage: Eukaryota > Metazoa > Chordata > Mammalia > Rodentia > Hydrochaeridae > Hydrochoerus > Hydrochoerus hydrochaeris. The sequence continues at coordinate 786,307 of PVLA01000058.1, forward strand.
GAAATGCTCAGAACTGAGAGATAAATAAAATTTATAAGATACAACACAAAGTAACTGTAGTTTTGTATTTTCAATGCTTAAGTTAGAAATGGTTTAAGGCTATAAACAATAGCTAAATGCAAACTGAGAGGATGAGATAATATATGAGCAGAGTTTGATGAAGCAGAAATTGACATTTCAATAAGAAGGATCAACCTACTCAAAAGTTGGTTCACTGAAAATAAAAAAAAACCTCTAACACAATTAGTTAAAAGGGAAATGCCACAAGTGACCAATACAGGAAATAAAATGGTAATGATTTATACATGTAATAAAATTAGAACAATTATAAGAATAGACATCTTAGATGTGAAGAATATCTTGAGCAAACATGGTCAATGAACAGGAAAACACAAAATGGACAAATTCTGAGAAGACTGTGTGTGAGTCAGAAAAAAACTGTCTGGTTTTTGAGAGATATTTTCACTAGGTGTAGAATTCTAAATTGACAGCATTGTTTCTTCAGGGTTTAAAAATTCTGGCCTCTTTGTCTTCTGCTTGTGTTATGATTTATCATTTATATCTTTGTTCTTTTATATACAATTTTGTCCTTTGGTATGGATGCTCCTATTTATCAATGTGGTTGTTTTGTTTTGTATTTATTTGTCCTGTGATTTCTCATTCCTGGGATCTGTAAGTTTACAGAGCTCATCAAGTTAAAAAAAAATTTAAGCCATTTTATTCACATATTTTTTTTGCTCCACCATTTTTGGGGATTTCCATCATACATATTAAACCACATTTCTCTGCTTCTATCTCTATTTTTGCACTCATAAATTAGATTCCTGTTATGTCATCTTGATTGGAAGCTGAAGCCTTTAAAAGTTGTGCTTTCTAAATGCTTGTCTAATTAAAATGTAGACTTTTGTCGGGTTATCCTAAGTGTACACATCTTCTTTTAAGGATTTCTTGGATGTCAGCTTCCACTGTAAGGATCAACTTTCAACTAATCTTGGTAGAGACAGTGGAAAAAAGAGTGAAGTTTCTGTGGTCTAAAAAATCTTAAAGGCAACCTCTAAAAATAAGAAAAATGGAGGTGCATGAGAAATCAAAAAGGATAGATGGGGGAGTTAGACATTATTAAATTTTATGTCAGCTCTCTGAAGCTAAACCTCAGGATACCCAGTGAAAAATATGTACCTAATAAACACTTGTCCTAAAAATTACACCCTATATAATACCCCAGTTTCTGTGTCACTGTCATTATTGTAAGCACATTATATAAATAGATTCTCAGATAATTCCATGAAATAAATTATTATTATGTCATCTTACAGTTAAAGAAAAGGTTAAACAAACTGCTCCAATCCCATAACTGGAATATGTCATGGTTCAGAATTCCATCTCTATGATACTACTGTTAGTCTTACATAGTTAAGTGTCTGGCTTAAAGCCTACAACATATTAAAAGTCCAATTGTAAATGCTGAGATGAAAATATTGTGTGTAAATACAACAAATACAAAGAAAAATAAAAACTGACAGCAAGGACACAGCATTCTTAGAAATGAATGTTTCACCAGGACATTTATCACTTTGTACATGAAGGAATGACAGTTCAGATGAGAAGGTAGTCATTAAAAAACTTGAATTTGCTTTAAGAAATTTTTGTTACACCTTTGAATCATGTTAAAGTGTTTTTATTATTTTTTTAAATACAGTACTGCATTCCAATATTTCTCTAGACGGAAAGAATTTGTTGCTGAACACACCATACTCATGGCACCTGACAGAGCTAAAGTTTGTTAACTAGGAACCTCTTATTCCTGAGCAATGTCAGACAAAAAATTAGGAATTATTTGAATCAGGAAGTATTATTAGGCAACCCCTCTTCTTCAATATGGTAAAAACAACACATTTTAACGTCCTATTTTTTCTCTCTTTTTGGGGGGAGATGTGTCTGGTTCTACATTCTCCCCACAATGACTAAAGTAGAATTTGGCCTCTTGTTTTTCAACAACAAAGTATGTTCTACCAGTGTTCCCCATGAGGTTTTCTTGGAGCAAATGTGGTTTGATGGACTTTCACTCTTCTTACACCTGTTCCAATTATATTACCCCAGAAACAAATGTCTTCCTGTCGTGTGGCGTGGAGTCTCACTCCTGTCAAACATCCAACACAAGAGAAGAGAGTAATGTCTAGAGGATGGTGAGGGACAGCTGTAAACACTCCTCCGTGAAGGGGATTCCTGTAAGGACAGCTTCCTAGAAAGCATGGCCATTCAGTGGCATCGACATCTCTCCTCCAAGGAGAAGAGTAATAATGCTAACATCATTTCTGAGATATGAATTGTGGAGTTTGATTCTTTTCCTATAAATACTCACCTTCTGGAACTCCTCTGCAATCTCCACTGTCAATAAGTTTTATAAATGCTATATAGAAGTCTTTAACTCACCACTGCTGCTTGAAGCTTATTTATTTGGTGAAAAAGAGAAGCCAGAGACGTCCTTTGAAAATTCATGTGCAGTTCACTCTTCAAGGTTTTGATGCACGCTTGGAGTTGCCATAAAAATTTCCTCGAGTTTGTCCTTGACCCCTGCTGTTCCTGACAAGCGGCTTTGCTTCCTCCTTATTGGAAGAGAGTACTAGTTAATCGAGGAAACAATCACCTTTCTTTCCAGATAAGCCCCCTCCACATATGGACTTTTACTGACACAGGCTGCTGTATAATCATTTTTCACAATTTCCTTGTAGCCCCACCACCACCTTGACTTTGAAAAATAATACCTTTTAAATCTCCAAGAAATGGAAATCTTCTCAAAGTTAAGCAAAAGGAGTGTCACGTCACCTCCCCAGATTAACAAAGGCTCATCCAATATGTCTCTACCGCGGGAGTATGCAAACATTTCCTGTGAAGGATTTGATAGTATATATTTCAGGCTTTTTTGGCCAAGTGATCTCTACCTCACCTACTCAGCTGCACAGTTATACTGTGAAAATGGACACAGACAATCTGTGCAAACAAATGGGTGTGGCTGTGTTTCAATAAAATGATTTCAATAGACACTGAATTTGAATTTCATGTATAATAAAATAATGCTTTTTTTTTTTTTACTCTCTTCTTCAACTATTTGAAAAGACAGGCAGCATTCTTAGCCTGTAGACCACCAAAAATAGGTAAAATCTGCTTGTGGCCGTGGACCAAATTAATCAACTCTTAACCTAAGACAGTAGCAGGTTGTGCAACACAGGTTTCTCACCCATAGTGTGAGTGACAATTTAGACACATAGTTGTTTGTTTCTGGGCACTGTCTTGTATATTTTAGGATATTTAGTGTCCTCTCTGGCCTCCACTCACCAGATGCCACTAGCACACCTCATTTGTGATAACTAGAATACCTCTGGAAATTCTCTGGGGACAAACTGCCACTGATTGAAAATAACTGGTCTAAAGTCCTGGAATCTTAGGGTCATCACACAAAAGATAAACTGATGGGCTATGTGTCCCAGGAAGCTTTCTCCGTCAGCTGAGAGATGGCCATAAAATTCTCATGCTATAGAATAGAAAAGACAGCCCTTTTTCTGAGCTCACTACAACACCTTAGACTTAAGGCAGGTCATTTGAAACTTGGTTGATGGTATTAAGCCATGTATACAAAATATCTACGTTGGATTTAGGAGGCAGCATCCCTCTCTTGTTGTTTACTACTACAGTCCTTTTCCTGCATTACTACTTTCCATCATCTCCCACTATATGCACCTAGACTACAAAGATAAGTCTAATATTTAGTTTAAAATTCTCATCTATTTGACCAGAACACCTGAACAGTGAGGTGGGATCCCTGGGATGTGTAATTTATGTTAAATTAAGAACCTAAATTAATTTATAGAAATCTTCGTCTCACAAAAGCTTTTCTTCTCTCCAACTTCTCATCCAATGGGAAAATTGTACAAAGTCTATTTTTAGCTTTTAGATCATTATGAATGTAGCTGTTGTTTTACCATGATATCACAAAAACAGACATCTTTACTTTTCTCTAAACAGGCTTCATCTCCACCTTTGAACTAATATATAAACAAATTCCTAGCTTTAGAATATAATTTTACTGCTGACTAAAATATTGAATGAAAAATTCCATAAATAAACAATCTACAGGTTTCTAAATTGCACACTGTTTGAGAAGCACAATGCAATCTCGTACTGTCCCATTTTCTCCAGTGTGTTTACCTGTAAACAGTACCTTCCTGTTAGTAACTTAGCCATCTCAGTTATCAAATTAGCTATCACAGTACCTCAATGTTTAAGTAGCACTTATCTAACTTAGTAATGGCTCCAAATTTCAAGATCAAGTAATGACACAAGAGAGACAACAGACCCAGAGAAGAAGATTCAGTCTGGTTCTGTGCTACGACACAACAGGGCATATATGGAAAAGCATAGTATATATATATATATATATATATATATATATATATATATATATATATGATTTGGCACTATCCATGGTTCAGGAGTCTACTGACTGTATTTAGACATATCCCTCATAGTTCATGGGAACCACTGTAATTATCTCTAAAATGTGGTTCATAGAATAAATATAAATGATGCATTAGTTTATAATAGTGATGAAGAATTTGATGGAAAATCTAGAATTAAATGAAGAAAAGTGAAGAAGGAATTTCTTAAGTCAGCATTCAGATTCAAGAGTGACAAGCACTCTCATTGTAGACCAGCTATTATTCTCAACCAAAGGGTGTATTTTGCCCTCAAAGAGGTATTTGACAAAGAGTGGAGACTTTTTCACTTGTGCTTAGTGAATACAGGCCAAGAATACTGTTAAACATTTATATTATGTGAACAAAACCCATGACAAGGAAATTTTTGTCCCAAAATATCAACATGCCATGGTAGAGAAACGCTGGTGTAGATCTGTGATGGTTCTGGATTGTAGGTCTGCTCTGGTCCTCAGGTTGGTACCCCCTCTTGTTCCCACCACTGCAACAGCCTTGGCTCCTACCAATAGTAGGAAACAAATAAAATGTTAATGATAACTTTGAAAGAAGGTATAAATTTTCCTGTAGAAATTTTCCACATATAATAAAGTTTTACCAAAATAAATTCTATGTGCATGGGGTAGACTGGGTCAAGAGAGCTGTGTGTCACCACATCTTACTTTTCTTCAAGCTTGAGAAATATTAGAAAACATACAATAGGAAGGTTCTATCCTATATTTAAAGAAACATGTGTGTCTCTCTGTCATCTTACAAGGTAGATCCTAATGTCCATGGTGATCATTTCTAAACTGCTTTTTTTCTTCTCTCTAATAGTATCTGCTTTGCTCTCAAGAACTGTGCCTCATAAACAGTAAATGTCTAAGAAACACAGGGGAAACTGAAATAAATTCAAAATGTCCCAGTGGAGTTTCTCACAGGCCAGCATTTATATATTGTTTATTTAAAATCTTTTTTCTCCAGATATAAAACTACATGCCACGGACTCAATACAGGGAAGACAATTACAATTTTTGACTGAATTATTTCATAAATAAAAGTATCATCTGGCTTAATTGCACCTTATTAGAATGAGCCTAAAATAGAAAATAAACACGTGCCTTCACCAGGGATTTTAATTTATGTTACACACATGCAAGCTCCCAAGGAGTTGACATACACTGTAATTTATTTAAAAATAAAATTCAACAAGCCAGAGATGATTTACACTGATCTGTTTTGTAAGTTTTACTGCCAAGATAAAATTTTTCACATAAAATAACCTAAGATTATATCACAGAGTTAGTACAGTTGGATTTAATTATTGCATACTTTTAACAGAATATGGTCTCAGATATATAAAAGATTGAACAGTATATTATAAAAATATAATCACAAAAATTTTATTTGCATAAGCTTTCTGATAATCACTTACAAAATGATGAAGAAAGGTTTAAAAGACTTATTTTTATTATTCTTATCTTGATTTTCCAAGAAGAAAATAATATATTATTTTAAATGGTAAACACATTAAAATCTAGACTTCAAACTGTATTTGCTTTCTCTCACATTTGTTTAGAATTTCTAGAAAAACATTTCATTCAGCAGGGATCAGTGTTTGCAGAAGAGAAAAATAAGGCCGATGGATGGATAGTACCACCTGCCTTTGGAATATTTATCACTCTTTACTTTTCCTGTTCACCAATTTCTGGTGTTCATCCTTCTAATCTTATGGTTGGATTGCATTTCCCTTTTGCTTGATTTTCAGTTCATTATGGCCAGGTGATTTGCTTTGATCTATGATGCAGAAGAAGAACTAACTGATGTCTCTTTTATGCTCGAGTCTTTTGAACTTGTGTGCAATTCACCAACTTCTTCCTTCTGTATCAGCTATCTCTGCCACAACAGGTGGGTGAGAGTCTCAGCCTCATCCTGCATCCCATAGTGAGGATGAGAAAGGGCAGACAGAGCAGATACGAGGGATAAGGTTTGCTGTAGTAAGTCACTGAGATGTCAGGACTGTTTGTTATGCAGCAAAACCCAGCTCATCCTGACTGGTAAACTTAATCATTTCAATTCCTCATTTGTACCCAAGGAACTAGGTAAAATTAGAGATGATAATTATACATCAGTCTCTTCCTATGACTCCCCACAAAATGGTAAGAACCTAAGAGCTCCTTTTCAAATTGGCACATATTAGTAGTACAGAATCCTGAGATTCATTTTGGTACAGTGATACAAATATATACTTTCATTATTTTCATCTCTATTATGCCCTTCATTACTTCCCTCACCCCCTAAATCCTCTTCCTCATCTTTAAAAATCTACCTTCTAGCTTTCTGTCATCTGTCCTTCTCTAAAATTTTATTTTATTCATTTTTTAACTTCACATGAGGAAACACATGCCATATTTTACTTGTTGAGACTGGTGTATTTCAAATAATTTGATGGCTTTCAGTTATTTCCCTGCAAATGATGGAAAGATTATTTCATTCTTCTTTATGGCTAAATAATACTCCACTGTGTGTATATCATTTTCTTTATCCATTCATCTGTTGGGTGGCATGTAGGCTGATCCCCCGGCTTAGCTACTGTGAATTGTGCTGCTATAAACATGAATGTGGATGTGTTACTATTGTATATTGCTTTTAATTCTTTCAGGAATATACCAAAGAGTGGGATAGCTGGGTAAAATCATGTTCATATCTTTAGTTTTTTGAGGAATGCCCGTACTGATTTCCACAGTGGTGTATTACTTTGCATCCCTACCAGTGGTGTAGGAGAGTTTCTTTTTTCCACATTCTCACCAACATATGATTTTCTTAGGAGCCCAAGTTATTTACTCTACACCTTCACTGTAATGAACATGTTTTTGTCCAGCTTCATTTGACTATACTAATATCAGTGATGAAAGCTATAGAGTAAGAAAAAAGGGAGGGCGCAAACCCCTAATGTCAACAGTTGTGGGACTCTTGGTTATCTTCTCATCTAGACTTCCAGTGCATTCTCCAGGGGTGTGTAAGTTTTACTTATTGTCAGCTATTTCCCTTGTATTCTTCACAAAACTGTGGGTGTGAGGGGGGAAAATAATAAAAGGAAGCTACAGCATAAGTGGAAACCATGCATATGGGATAATCAAACTATATGATGCATTTTAAATTTTTAAAATTCACAGTAAAAGACACATTGCCATCAATCCCTCTCAAAAACGCCTTCTTGCTTCAAATGCATTTATCTTATTGTTTTGCCACATTCTGAAGCAGTTCTGAATGTCTTCTTTCGTTAGTGTCTTTACCGGGTGTAATCAAAAATGTACCAAATGCTGCTGCAAAGTGCCATCCAGTAGAAAGGCAGGCTTGTAAAAATACGCTGGTGTATCTTCATCCACTTCAGTCATTGGATCCGGCATCCTGGGACTTCTGGCTCTTCCCCAAAGTCAAAAATGATCATTAGGGAAATATTTTGAATCTATTCAAAATTGAAATGACCACATAGCACAACTAGAAATACTCACAGGAGTGCTTCAGAACGTGGCAAGAATGTTGAGATGCATGTAGTCACAGTGAGGGGAAGGTTTCTGATGGAGATTAATGGCAGTGTGTCTTTCGCTGCAGTACTTTTTATTTAAACACTCACCAATCTTTTCTATCACATCCCATACATATGGGTGGAGTATTTATATTGTGGATGTGCTAAGTAGTAGGATGGATGTAAACAACAAGACAAAAGATTCTTTCTAAAAAATGTAAGATCTCAAGTGACAAAATGACAAATGTATGAAGTTAGTATCTTTAACAAAATGACACAATTAACAATAGACACTGTGCTTTGCAGCAGTATAAACTACTATTCTGTTTGATTTTGGTCGAGAGAGACAATGGGAAAGGCTTCCCAAGGCAGACGGTCTCTGAACTAAACCTCAGAGGATGAGTGCCAAAGAGGAAAAAGACATCTCAGGGGAACTGAGATCTGATACACAACAGTGACTGGGGAAAGCCGACGTGGCATGTATGTGTGTGGGGCAGTGGGCGGTGAGTGCAGGATTGGAGGAGCCAGCTATGGAAACAGTCATAGGCACCCAGGAGGCTGTGATGCTCAGAGCAGAATGGAAGGAAGAAGAGGATGAATGAAGAGGCACGTGAGTCACTTACACTCGGTATCGCACCACTGCGTGCCGTGAGCTGTGTGTAAAAGATGAAGGCGTTAGATTAGGGTGGAGAACAACAGGACTAAAATAGTGGTGTTTGCTGAACTAAAGCACGGAAGACAAGCCAAAGCTTGTGGCATGTTCTCATGAGCTATGGGAAGGGCATTTTGGAAAGAACTTCGGGGAAATGAGGGATGCCCAGGGAGAGAGAAGATGCAGAGAAAATGAGGACCAAAAAGAAGCCACTGGACTTGGAGTTTCAAGGCTTTCTTAGATTTGAGGAAAGTAAAAGCCTAAAAGCATAAGGGAAAATATGCACAAAGGGTGTACAGCACACAGGTATTATTCTTTCCAGATCCATACAGCGAAGAAGAGGAATGGAGCCTTCAGGGGACAATAGATGCATCCAGTCGCGTTGTTTTGCTGTGTCTTGTCAAGCCAGGAGATGTCCAAAAGCAGAGGGAAATATAAAGATGCTCAACATTAATGCAAATAATAGTGTATAGTTGACATTTTCCCATTTATGTTCCACAGTAACATCAGAAAAATGATGAAAAGTGTCAGAGTGGGGACAGAGAGGCTCTTCTGCCCTATCCTTTGTAGCATGGACACATTTACCACAAGGAAGAAACTAGCTGGACAGAGATCAAATCCAGAGGGTAGGAGTGGGCAATGATCTTGCTCCATTTACGTTGCTATAATGAAATACCACAGACTGGATGGTTTACGAAGAGCAGAGGTTTATTCACCTTCATGATTCTTGGAGCTGGGAATTCCAAGAGCATGGCACAGCCGTCTGGTGCAGGCTTTATTTTGTCATTGGGCCATCCTATGGTAGATGACATGACATGACAACACAGCAAGCAAGTCAGCGCAGGTCTCTTGTCTTATAAAGCCACTAATGGCCTCATGGCAACTTACACTCATGACCTCATCTAATCCTAACTGCACCCCAAGTGCCTCAAACCTGTAAGTTTGGTGATTAAGCTTTTGATACATGTACTGTTGGAAGACACTTTCAAACCACAGCCGGGATTAAGCATCCCAGGCAGGTTGGCAATGGGAAGAGACAGTGGCTTAAGTGAGAGGTGAAGAGCAGGTGGACTGAGGTTTATGTGTTTTACTTGGTCAGAAGCCAACCACCCCTTTATCCACCAGTGGCAGAAATAATCGTACATACCAGCCAGCCTTCCTCCAGCGCATGACACAAAGAACCTGCATTTGAAGGAAACACTGCTTGTGTTTATCTCTTAAAACATCCAAGTTGGGTGATTATGTGACTGTCATCTCCAGAGATCCTCAGAAGTGTTTTGCAAAAATGCAGAAAGAAATTGTTGCTTAATGAGTACCTACCATGTACTCAGCTCAGCACTTATGAGTCACATGTTAAATTCTAGAAATTTCATAACCAAGGGTTTCCACAGGTCATACTATTTCTTCAAAAAGGAAAAGAGAAAAAAAAATCACTTCCCTTCCCTAATTTTCCATGTAAGCCAAAGTTGTCTGTCTGTTTGTTTGTTTGTTTGTTTACACTGGGCTCCAGAGCTCTCTCGGTGGCCACAGTTATATCACAGATCTGCACAGATCCTGAACGCTACAATCGCATTTTAGGCTAAGCTGAAAGTTGAAATCTCTGTTTTGCATCAGTAACTCACAGGAGAAACACGTCACAGGAGACTTTATTTTCTTAAGGCAATGTTTCCTAGTATGACTTCTCACAAGGCAGGGTTTGAGGGCGGGGGGGTTGTCTTGTTTTTAATGAATTCATTGCACGGTCTATTTGCAAATCTTTTTTCCTGCTGCCATCTGGTGGAAACCACAGAAGGCCTTTTGGAGCAGTGGACCCAGAAGGGAAACTGGTTCTTCCTGGGTGACGGATCCCACAGTGTGATCAAAGACAAGGTCTTCTTAAGAAACTCCCAGCTGGGAAGCTGCAGAGGCTGGGCTCTTACCCCAGACTGTGTAGAATGTCACATGTTGAATGCCCCCAACATTTTTCTCTTCTTTTATCTTTAGACTCCTGTGGCTCTCAGACTTTGAATATAATTCTTTCCCCAAAATTCTTTAAAATCACTATTTGTTCTTTCTTTTTTCTTTCCCTTTTTAATATTTTTTTTTCTTTTCTTGGGGTACACTAGAAAGAAAAAGGAAGAAGTATCAAGAAAATTAAATTGATATTACTCATTTAATTTCATTAACTCCCTGCCATAGCAGTTTAATATGACAGGCCATTTCCATTTTACTCATCCGAGTCTCTTGTGCAGAGAAATCATGAGAAAAGGCTTGGAAGTGCTTTTATTATAATCATAAATGATCTGCACTCACTGAGAGGAACAGACATATATTGAAATGACTCTGTTTTGTTTAATAAAGTCTCCTTCAGCTGATTTGGCTGGTTCTTCTATCAAGTGTTATGGGAAAACAAGTCCTGATATTAAATATCCCAATGATCCCTCCAGCTTTTATTCTATAATAAGTCAATGTGCGGTTTTACAGCATTATGTGTTACCCACGATAGTCATTTAGTCGGTCAATTTCAGGCCAGTGATAAAACTTTGACTAATAGGAGAACTGTGTTGACATTCCATATTCTCTGAGAGAAGGTATCTATAAATTAGAGTTCCCAGGTTCACACTCAATTTATATTTAACAGCCATTACTAAATGTAATATCTAAGTGAAGCTAAATTATGACCTATATATATGGAAAACTAATTATAGCTATTGGAAACAATCTATTTCTCCTTGGATTATTTATGTAAATAATCTAAAAACCTAGTATAAGTCAGATATCTTCCTGTCCATGCCTGTTACACAAAGCTACGAACATTTTGCAAGGAAAACGGTGATCCTTAAGAACTGAGCTCTAAATGCGGTTTTCTATTTTTATAAGGATATAGGTTGGGTTATTAAACATCAGTACTTTGCAAAATAGCTTTTACTCTCATAAGATAAAAGATCTTAGAAAAATCTCTTCGAGTGAAAATATCTACATAATTTTTACTAACTGGCTCACCTCCTTGCTATATGAGAAATAATTTTGAAAGAACACCAATGGTTTTTCAAGTACAAAAAAGGAATTTATTCTCACTGATTTCTCAACTTTTCATTAAATTGCCATTCCCTTCGTGATTTAAATTTGTTTTATGGTCTTAGAATCTGTTGAGCCTAAACATACTCATTTTCTTGAAGAAGACAATACAGGTTTTGTATGGAGCAACACAGGTCTACCTGAAGTTCAGAGAGAGGCTGGTCTCTCTCCAGGTGTTATGGGGAAACAGGTGGCAGGAAAGGTGAAAGCAAGGTGTGAACAGTAGAGGACACCAACAAACAGAAAGGCCACAGAGCATGTGGCATCGTGGGTGTGGTACTCTACCTAACCAGTCGTTGGGCAGTGGTGGCCTCCAGCACAGCCTCAGAGGGTGCCAGCACTCCCTGGGGGGGGGGTGCCTGCAAGGACTGGGTGCATTGCAGTGACAAAGAACAGGAAACCTGAGTCAAGTGTTTCTTGTTGAAAGAAGTGTTCTTCTTGAACACTTCTGAGTTCAAGAACAGGAAACCTGCCTTCCAAGTGTTTCTTGTTGTTTCTGAATCAAGGGTCTCATAGTTCCTTGGTGCTCCTGTGACACTCACTGTCCTAAGTCACCCCACTGCAAGGGAAAGCTTGGAGCACCGTCTAATTAGAAAGCATCTGCACAAAAGAAGATACCTGTTGCTCCATACGAGATATGCAGCTCCACACTGATGCTCTCCTAGTGGTCAGGTACACCCACCTCCCTCCAAGAAAGCCAGGGGATGTAGCCATTTGGAGCCAATGAAAAGAGATCAGAGACCTCCAAGGCCCGTTGTTACAATTACTGTTTTAAGAAAGGAACTCATGACTCGATGGGTTTTTCAATCAGGTCATTCTGCCACTTATTTTTTTAAGTTTAAAAAAATTGCCGTTCTACTATGGCATTTATTGAGTTTCTACTGGAAGCTACCGGTTGTAAGGCTGCATCTTCCCATATAAAACCACTGAACATTGTCACATTTGATCCTGAAACAACCTTCAGGTGCAATTGTGAGAAGAAAAAGAAAGACTTGGAGAATTAACCCAGGTAGAAACTTAGCTACAACCATTTGGGTTTTGAAGATAATTCAGTAGTATATATTTAAGGCGATAGTTGCTGTAATGTCAAAAAAGGTTAGAAAGATCTAAAACACATTTATTCCTCTATGTGTTTTCTTTAATGTCCATATTTTAATTTTATGAATTAAACAATATACGTATATTTAAGTAAGCTGTGGACATTGCCCAAATAACCATAGACTACTTGCCTAACTTGAAAATCTAACTAAATTTTCCAAATATTTATAACAAGCTTATTTAATCAAATATTTCTAAGCATTCACTTGAAAAAGAAATTCTGATAGATAGTTTTCCCTAAGCATTTTTAATGCCTTCCAAGTCTATAAAAGTCTCACAGTTTATATTCACAAAGGCAAAAATAATCAGTGTTTTCAGATTAAAATGTAATGAATTTAAATTTTTCTTTTATCTTTGTCTTGATTCACATTTTTGTTGTTAGTTTCTGGATTGACATATCAAAGACATTTATACCTTTTTAGGGTCCAAAAATATTATCATTTCCAAGTGAAAATCAAACAGCCACTACAGAATAGCCATAGTTGAAGGATCTGGGTTATGAACCAGTTGATTCTTGTTAAGCACATAGATCTTGGTTTCCAAAGAGAAATTAAATCCTAGCCATTCACAAATGACATCAGATTAACCTTCACTTAAAGCCACATGTACTGAATTGTTTTTTATTTTTGCAAGGATGATTCCTCACAACTGATTTGGCCAGTGTCACAAATCCTGTTTTATTATTCCATCATTGTGATGTACATCTTTGGTTTTACTTTCATGGTTTCAGCTCACAAGGTGAATAGTGGTTCAAAAATATTAAATGAAAAACTCCAGAAATAAACAATTTATACATTGTTGCGCAGTCCCACCAGGATGTGAGTCAACCCTGTGTCAACACTGTGTGCCACCTGCTTGCTTTCACTTAGTGGTCATCCCTCTTACTGGACTGACTGTCTCAGTATAATGTCACGATTGTTCTATTTTATCATTAGTTCCTGTTGTTAATCTCTTACTGTGCCTGATTTATGAGGTAAACTTTATCTTAAGTATGTGTATGTAGGGAAGAAAACAATATAAATGATGTTCACTGCTATCTACACTTTCAAGTATCCACTGGAATATTTAAAACATACTCCATCTGGTTAAAAAGACTTACTATTATACTTGTTGGGAAATTTTTAAGTATTTTACTCAAATTATTAGGGTCAGATGGAAGTATTTTCTCCTAGTAGTTAACACCTAGAATTCATATTTTAGTTTTCCCCATTAAGATCACTCTTAAATCATTGTTGATTTTTTTTCTTCCTGTAATCACTGCTGCCAGTGAACTGTGAGCCTACCCCTCTCTAGTTATTACATAGAGCTACACTGACTGGCTAATCCTTTCTTATCTAATGATTGTAGCTACCTTCCCTAGAGCATTTGGTTTACTGTTTTGTACCTACCCACTGTAGAGACAATATAATCTATTTGGTAACCTTTTTTCAGAAAAAGTAAAATATTCACATATGTTAACACCCCACCATTAAACAGGCTCTATTTTGTTTACCTATATTTATGTAACTACCTCCTGTTTCTTTGTGTAACTACTTCTATTTGGCTTACATTAACTTTTCTATTATAATCTATGATTTCACAGACTAGATTCAAAACTTCTTTTAGTTGATCATAATTCTCATTCTCTTCTCCTCTCTCTCTCATCAAAATTTAGCCAAAGAAATTTTATTACCTTCATTTCATCTATCTTTTTAATGCTTTTGTTGTATCCTTAAATTCTTAGAAACAGATCTTGTGAAATGATGTTCCATATCCATTCCAATGTGTTTCATTTTGTTGCCTCCAAAACATGGAATCAATTTCCCTACAAGTAGCAATAGGAATCAGTATAGTCATACATATAATAAGCCCTAAAGACTAGACTAACAAGCTGCTAAAACTAATTCAAAAATGTATGAAGTTTCAGGTTGCAAAATCAACATACAAAAATCATCAGCCTTTCTCACAACAGATTATCCAAAAAGAAAATAAAGAAGTCAATCTATTACCACTAAAAGTAAAAGATAAAGTACTCTTAACCAAGAAAAGGAGACTCTACTGGAGACTATAAAACACTGATAAAATAAGTTGCAGAGACAAATGAATGGGAAAACATGCACATATTCTGTGTTCATGAATTGAAAGAAATATTATTAAAATGTCCATTTGTAGGGTGACACATGCCTGTAATCCCAATAGACAGGGGGCTGAGGCAGAGAACCAGTGGATGTTTGAGACCAGTATGGGCTACAAAGTAAGCACAAGTCCAGCCTGAACTGCATAGCAAGACCCTGTCTCAAAAAAGGCCAAAACCAATGTCCATTGTTCCCAAAACAAGCTACATATTCAGTGCAATTTCTACCAGAATCCCAAAAACTTTGTAAAAAATAGACAAAGCTGGTCACAACAGATAAGGAATCAATCCAAATGTCCCATTGATGGATGACTGTCTAAAGAAAATGTGGTAAAGAAAGTGTATGCACAATAGACTACCATCCAGTCTTCAGAAAGAAAGGAATCCTGCGATTCCCAACAGCATGGATAATGCTGGAATTTCAGTGAGAAAAGCCGGACACAGAAAGATAATTATTGCACGATTTCACTTAGACATGAAAAGTAAAAACTTGAGCTCATAGAAACAGAGTAAAATGGTATTTATCAGAGATAGTGGGACTGAAGAACTATTAGTAAATAGACGTAAATATTGGTGAGACAGGTGGAATAAATTCAGGAGATTTATTGTACACCATGGTGGCCACAGTTAATAAGAAAATATATGTGTGAAAATTTCTGAGAGTAGATTTTAGGTGTTCTCAACACACATGCAAATATGTTTGTGAGTAATATGTTAAGAAGTTTAACTTAGCCATTCACAATAATATCAAAACATCATGCTGTACACCATATACAAGTCTTACTTGTTAGTTTTCTAAATCTAAAGTAACAATAGCTTCTCTTGGAGATAATGCTTCAGCTCTCAGAATTAACCAGAAATGAATTAAGGATAGATAATTTATGATTATCAGGAAGGAGGTAATTTGCTGAAATTCCTACCCCAGATCGAAAAATAGAGGGACATGGATATGTGCTAATGCTGCCAGGTGGCCCAGGCATCTTATTTTGACAGTGATTTAATTACAAATCATACACAGTCACATAGGGAAGCAAAGCTAACTTGGACAGGGTTTTGTTCTGGGTCCATGGACCCAATCTGCTTTATTTCCTCGGGGAAATGGGTTTCCTGGTTCTTACATGATGCTTAGTTAAATGCTGACCAAACAAAACAGATGTTAAATTGTGTTTGATGGGAAGGAAAAGCCCTTATTTTCCATTTAGTCCAGTGAATATTGCATCAGTTCACCCAGAACTATGTATGGAGTGTTTTCATCTTAACAGATGGCATCCTTCCAAAAGAGAGCAGCCAAGGGGCTCTAAATCCTACCGGAAAAAGGGATTCTCGTCATATATTGCTCTTGTCTTGGGTGAATAAGGGAGCGAGGCAGGTGGATGTACATGGGGGCTACAAATCAAACACAGTCTAGGGCTGCAGGAGATGAAGAGGAAGGTCTCATTGCCCAGTCCCAAGTCCAACAGTTCTGAGTAAGAAAAGAGATTCTGAAGTTCTCACTGTAGTTTAAATACCTTTCAGTGCAAACACACCCAACTTGTGTTCTTTCCACGGACCTCCAGGTTCTAAGAAGATATCACATAGCAATGCTGGGAAGCATCTCCTTGAAATGCTTTAGGGGTGTTAGAAGCAGAAGATCAACAGAAAGCACACAGACTCTCTGCAAAAGAGCGATGACAGTTACCAAGAAGTAAATCATAGTCTCAGTTTTGAAACAAAACCAAGCATTGGTTCCTATGTCTGACTCCTGAGGACATAAACAATGTAATTAATAATCCTTCAGTCTTCCTCTTAACCAGAGTGATTTGAGTTATCATAATTTCTGAACAGAATAAAGCATGCTGATGCTCATTAAGAACACGCATGAGGTCTACAATGAAAATAAAGAGCGAGGTCCATGTGCTTTAAATACAAAGGCTGACTCCGTACAAGCAGAAATACCACACCGCGCTCTTGCTGGAGCATTGACCAAAGAGGTATGTCTCAGAGCTTTGTTTAAAGAAAGCAAAAGAAAAGCCAAAGAAAACAAGAGCTCTGTAGTCAAGCATGAGCATCAGTGCCTGCTGTGCTCGTCTCTCAGAGAACCTCGATGTACCACAGTGAAGAAGTCTGCTTCACACTTAGAATCTAGCTTTTTTTTTTAATTTTTTTATTTAAAGAGAAAAAAAAACAGAAAAAAGGTAGAAATATTACAGAATTTCAAAAAAATGATAAACAGTAAGAGATCACTGGTTGATAAGTTACATTTTGTCCTTTTAGAAATAGTTGTTCAAGTTACAAAATTAGAGAATACAAAGTAGACACTCAAGCGGTGAGACTGCGAACAGATCTGAAATCCAACAAGAACTCAGAAGTATGGTTATCAATCCTACACACTTGAATATTCACGCAGTTATATCTTTTATAGCATTTACTATTTCCTCTCTTTTTTACAATAGCAATTGTGCATTTTTAAATTTTTATTTAAAGAGAAAAAAAAGCAGAACAGAAAAGGAGTAAAAACAATACAGAATTTCAGAAAAAAAAGAAGAAATCACTAGTTGATAAATTACATATTGTCTTCTTAGACCTAGTTGTTATAAAGTTACAAAATTAAAGAATAAAAAGTGGACATTCAAACAGTAAGACTGCAAAGAAGTTCAATGATCTAGTAACAACTTAGCAACATGGTTATCAATCCTACACACTCAAACATACATGCAGCCATATCCTTTAGAGCACTTTCTTTTCTTCTTTTTACTTTTTAAGTCCATTATCTGCTTAGTTGTATCCTGTTTCAGGTTACTCAGTACCTTACTGACTTGTTTTGTTGTTGTTATATACTTTTAATCACCTTATATAATTCCATTGCATTGTTTTTGAGTTTCTCCTTATCCATGATCCATGGATTAGCATTGGTGGAGTTGGGAGATTTTTGGAGGTATTTTGTTACTTTCTAATCTACTTTTTTTAATTTTACTTTTTTTTGAAGGTAGCAAAATACAGCAGAACAAACCCATGCCACCACACTGCAATAAAACTACCACAGAACCTCAGAGCAGGTCACCAGGACACAAGCAATGGGCTCAATAGTACAGCCCATTTTGTTCTCATTAGCTGTTCTTTGAATCAAGTAGAGGAAAATGGAAGAAAATATATAACTTTTAAAAATAGAATATTGAATAAAGCAGTACCATTAATCAAAACTGAGCAAAACAGTGATAAAAATATTTGCCTTCAAAGAGATGGTAGAAGGAAATCCCCCTTACTTGCCACACTGTATACATTCATCCTCCAAAAAGATACTCAGACTGTTGGTGTCTGCTTGCTAACAGGCGGGGGGAGGAATGGATCAATGTCTGATTCTTAGCCCACGCACCGGCAGGGCCTCAGCTGCTTACCAGGGCGGCCAGTAGGCCACCTGTTCTTCCAGCGCCCAAAGTTCCAACATGATGCAGAGCTTAGGAGTCGCTGATAGTTCTCACCCTGGCGTGCCAGTGGCTTGCCAGGCCACCAGCTGCTCACCAGGACGGCGAGTAGGCCGCCCGTTCTCCAGCACCCAAAGTTCCAACATGATCGAATCTAGCATTTTTTATATACATTTGACAGTAAAAACCTTTTGGATGTGATGATCACTAACATCTCCTTGGACTTAGTATTCTGTTGAACATATATGGAGAAGGCTTAACTAATCAATCCACAGAGAGAGTTAAAACCCCTCAGTCATTTAACAGCTAATATACTAGAAGGCTGTTAGCATAAAAAGGAGATCTGATGCTCAGAGACCAGGACCCTGCACTTGTCCTCTTCTTACCACCTTTATTTTACAGGTCACATTGACCAAGGGCTGGGATTCTGGCTCACAGGAGGACTGGTTCACATCATCTGTATTCCCCACTCTCATCAGTAGAAACTATTTTAAATGTGTATGTTATTCACTGGCATTATTTAAATCATGCAGATACAGGCTAGGGGAAGGGAGTATTAACAGTGCAGAGCATGAATTCACAGTCTTTCTACAAAGCCCCTGGACTCCTGCTATAAGCTCAAGCCAGTCATGTCACTGTCTTATTCAGACCTAGCTGCCTTCTACAGAGGGGACTGGTGACAGCACCCATTTTTCAGGGGTTTATAAGACTTAAGTGAGGTAAGGCATAGGTGCCCAGCACAGGGCAGGTCATGCAGCAAACTGCCAATGTCTAACAGCTCTGCTACGTTGTCATCATTTTCTTCCCAAATTAGTGTATCTTTGTTACCTAAGAAGAAAATAAGGAAGACAAAAGTCAGACATCATGGCAGGTAGAGGGGATGCAGCAGCCAGCAAAATTTGTGACCCGCGTCTCTAAGTTAGCAGTGATCAGAAAGCCGCCATCCTATGGCTCAGTGGGCCATGATTTGGAAGGGGTTGTATAGCAGCCAGAGAGACAAGAACACAGGGAAAGAACTGGACCAGCTCAAGGGACTTAAGAACTAGAGCTGACAGAATGTGGCATCTGACTTTCTGTGCTCCAGGCAGACCCTGAAGTTCATAATGTGGACAGTGATGTTGCCGAGGTGAATGGCACCGGAGAAACCAGCCTTAGGCTGAGGGCAGTGGTTTGGTTTCTCATTTGCTCTCATAAGAGTCCAGCAGGAATTCTTACTGGGTCTTGATGCAGTTTGGCACTTAGCTCCACAACTCTGGCTCCAGGCTGGCACTTGGGGGTGTGGATGGGGTGATCATGGGCAACAGAGCTGAAATAACCCAGAGACTGAAGAGCAGAGGGCAAGGGCCCTGGGGGACTCTGAGAAAAATGAATACTGCAAAGAGGATCAGAGGTAGGAGAACTGGCAAAACAGACCAAGAGAGGCAGGAGGACTAACAGCCTGAAAGTCAAGCGAGCCAGACTAAACCAACATAAGCACAAAGGGCAAATGCTGCCCACCAAGCTGTGGTCCTCCCTCGGCCCTGGGCAGTGGACCAGCCCTAAGGACCTGGAACACAGGGACCACAAAGGAGACCACTTGTCCAAGAAGGTGACATCCTTGCCCATCGCGGTCACTGTGCCTGCGCCTCGGTGTCTGTGTGGTTTTCCAAGCTGTCCCTCCACGTCCAAAGCAAAATCTGGAGTATGCGCTGATCCTTGGCAGAGAGTCCAAGCACTCTGTGTGAAGCCTGCACCAACAACACGAGTAAATGTCATGTTTACCTTCACCAAGATCCAAATAACAGCACTCAACATTAACCAGGCTTCTAATCAGCAATCCAAGAGGCAAACAAGGTAAAATAGTGCTCAGCAAACCTCTGTTGAAAAGAATCATCTGCACTCAGCACTGCCGAGGTATACAAGAAAAGGCCCAGATTCCTGGAGCCGAGGCAGGGACTACAAATCTCCAGACTCTGGCTTAGAAAACAGTATTTTCTGTAAACCCTGCACATGACCGTCGTGTTCACCAAAGTTTACGAGCCACCAAGTCCAAAGAATAGAACTTCAGATTGGAACATGCAAAGGCAGCTCCACTTGGGAAAAATAATGTGAAGGAAATACTATGCTTTTCCTTGTGGCAAATAATCCTTAACGGGATGGGTATGCTGTGTGGAAACTAATCAGCTCTCATCTCTCACCTTCTGAATTATTCCAGGGAAAATTTTTCACCCTTCCTGCTATGAACTTCATGATTAGTGCACAGTGAAATGAGTTATGTGTCTTCAAGCCCTCAGAGCAGAACAGGAGAAAATTTTCCTCCTGTATTTTTTTTCAAAGAGAAATATTTTGAAAGCTAACCTTAAGAGGAAGAGTCATAACATGGTTTAACCTTTTTGTCCCAGGATATGATGGGTTATTTTTGCACTGCTATTTTTATGAAACACATTTCAATTTATACTTCAGTGAAAGAATTGACCTCTTTTTTCCCTGGTTACAAATATCAATGCCCAAACTCATTGCCACTTACAAACTTCAAAAATGATTGCTCAATTTCAGAGTTTATGCTCCAGTGCTTTATTCTGACATTGTCTCCTTGTTCATTAAGATTTCTAAACTGAGCCAGACTTGATGGTGCACATCTACAGTCCCAGAACTCTGAGAGGATAAAGCAGAGTGATCACAGATTTGAGCCTGGGCAGCTTAGATCCTGTCTCAAAATACAAAATAAAGAGGCTGGGGACACAGCTCAGCATGAAAGCCCTGGTTTCAATCCCCAGTGCTGCAAATAAATAAATACTAGTGGTAAAACATAGCTGAAAGATACCACAATGAGATATTTATTAAAAGAAATATAGACTGTGAATATTAAAATATTTCTACTCTGTGCTGATACTTGGAATAATATCATTAAAGATTAATTCAGATGATAAAGACATTTCAACCTCCTAGAATTTCTTATTAAGATGATTTTTAAAGAGAGGGTAATTATTACGCCCTTATAATCCACACCACGTGAAGGTTTGGTGGGGACTTAGTTGAGAACAGGATGGATGGAGGGGAAACTGGAGGCAGACGGAGGCTCAGGACTATGAGAGATGAAAGAGCTCAGAGCCGCCTGCACCCTGTCCCTTCCCAAAGGCTCCCAGGCTTGATTCTCTTCACGATAACGTGGGCTGTGGAAAAACAGAAATTTTGAAACACTTATCTTTGTGAAGCCCTGGAGTTCAAAACTCACCTGCCACCTTATGTAGAGAAAGAGTTACCAGCTAGGAGAGACCAAGATTCTAGTCCTCAGCAGGACCACAGCACTCATCAGACAGCTGGAGAACCCCAGACCTGCCCTAACTTTCATTAAAAACGCCAGCAGTGATCAGAGCTGGAGAACACCTTCCCCCAGTCAAACCAGGAAATAGGGGCAGGGTAGCCAAGAAAGACTGCTGTCAACATGATAAATGTCTTTGTGAAATGTCTAAGAGCAGACTTTAGTTTGGAGGCGAAAATAGAGCCCTTCCCATGTCACCCATCAAAACCAGCATCTAGCCTTGGGGCAGTTAGGACAGAATGCTCATTTCATTGGCTTTGGGGTCCAGCCTGGAAACTGGTGGGATGAATTGTAATGGCATGACCTTGGGGACTATATTTGGTCCCTGGCTCCTGCCTTCTGTCACTGTTCCTATGCTCTGCTTCCTGTCAACCCTGAATTTAACTAATTTGTTCCACCACACCCTCCCACCATGATGTTGCTGCCATGGAGCCAGCTTACCATGGACTGAATCCCCTGAAAACATGAACTAAATTAAACTTCTCCTCCTTTAAGTTGTGGGTGTCAGGTATTGTATCCCTTTAGACTGACTAATACAGGTCTCAGTTGCACCTTCTCAATAATTCTTTACTCAGCACAGAACACTAGCAAGCTAAACCACCCAAGTAGCTTTAGACAACTGGCCTCTCTAACATGGCCATTCCCTTTCAGTACTACCAAGCTTGCCTGTGCCTCCCATGCAACCAAAAAAGCTCAGGGGCACTTGTTAATAATTAGTAAAAACTTTCCCAAGATATATAAGAGACTTTATAATAAACTATTGGCATGAATATCATACAAAAATTAGCCTTTAGAAGATTTCCTTGACTGCTAGACTATATTATCTATGGCACCCAAGTTGGTATATATGAAATCGAAGTAGTTCATTAATTCCACAAATTATTTCATTCATTGCACAATGTTTGGTGACCACCTAATATGTACCAAACAAGATCAAGATGGCAAAAATGAATAGGCAAAGAGATTACAAGCATAGACTTTATAAGCTCATTCAGGATAAAGAAGCAACATATAAATAAATTTTAAGCTAGGCACAGTGGCACATGTCTGATAATTCCATCCCTATGGGAGACTGAGCCTAGCCTGAGAAATTTACTGACTTAGTGATACCCTACCTCAAAATAAAAAATAAACTGGACTTGGGATGTAGTTCGGTGGAAAGACCCAGGGTTCTATCCTATGATACGTGTGTGGATAGATAGATGATAGATAGATAGATAGATAGATAGATAGATAGATATGTATATATCTCTCCTAAGATATATATAGATATAAAATATATGCAAGAAAGCTTTGCAGCACCATTGGTTATTGGTTGGTTGGTTGGTTTGTTGATTAGCTACTATATATAAATATAAAATCAGTGGAAATGACTAAGGTTAGTTCAGGTTGGATTTTCCACTTCTCTGAGCAGAATACTTGGCTCTGAAGAATTTCTGGCTTATATACGATGGGAAGAACTACACCCTACAGGCAGAAGCCATAGGTCCCAAAGCTGGAAGAATCCCAATCCTCCAAGGAACAGAGATAAGACAAGGGATGACTGGAATCTGTTGAGCAAGTGAAACAAGCAAATAGGGTAGTGTCAGAATCAGAGACAGAAGTCAGAGTCCAGTCCTTTCAGTGCTTTTTCTTCCATGTAGTCCAGAGTGGCAGGATACATCATTGGCCCTCAGAAAATACGTGGCTATCTTCTCCTCAGGGTCCCGAACCTCACACAGAAATTGCCTTAGTGGAAATTTAAAAAGAGGGATGAAATAGCATCCTCTGATCCCTTCAGGGGTCAGGGAAGCATTAGATAAAAGACCTAGAAAGATAGGGCTGCATCAGCTTCCACGATCCTTTGCCAAATGCCCCATTGGGGTGAGGGGTCAGGGAAGCATTAGATAAAAGACCTAGAAAGATAGGGCTGCATCAGCTTCCACGATCCTTTGCCAAATGCCCCATTGGGGTGTTTCATGGGGAAATACTTCAGGAACACAGCCCAGGACAATGGGAAGCGGAGGAGAATTTTTGTGGAAATAACAGTTCTCTAAAGCCATGATCCCTAGATCAAAGATGAAACTCTAAGAGTTTGCTTTAAATTTTCATGCTTTACTTTCCTCTTGAGAAATGGTGATAGTAATAGCACCCCCAAGGAGTGAGGTTTACGCTATGGCACCTGTATTAAAACACTGCTCAGAACAAGGGAAGGAGTCAATGGATTTTTACTTATTGTTGATAACTCTGTGAAGTCCTGAGTCATAATGGAATAAATTTGCTGACAAAAGATGTGCTTATGGTTAGTACAAATTGACTGCTAGAAGACAGCTTCACAGAACCATTAGTTGTGGGTTGGCTGGTTGATTGGCTGGCTGGTTGGTTGGTTGGTAGGATGGATGGATGGATGGATGGATGGATGGATGGATGGATGGTTAATGCATGTCTGATTGGTTAGTTGGCTGGTTGATTAGTTGGCTGGCTGGTTGCTCAGTTGGTTGGTCATAGAGAGCAGGGCTTTGGTCTTTTACTCTGTGAGATAAACACACAATATATGTTTGTGTAAGTGTGTATATGTGTGTATGTGAATATATATATATATAGCACACACATGCCTTTTGATCAAATAGAGCTATGATAAACAGTATATTTTGAAAATAGCTTGCCCCTTACTGGCATATGACTGACAATTAGCAAAGGTCAATTTGATGGTTTCTCGCACATTTTATTACATTTTTATTCAAACGTTTATCATAATAGATTTGTGGATTATGATTATTTCATATTGGCTATTAAAAACTCTTCAAACTTTTGTAACTACCCAAGTCATTGACACACTAAACTCAAAAGGTGTGTGCTTTTGTGCTGTGCTGTTGTATTTGTTTCTGCTATGTTGTGTGGCTATTGGATGTGACATGTGTGTAATGTGTGTGGTATGTGTGTTTGGCGGGATGTGATATTTGTGTGGTGTATATGTGTGTTATATTTATGTAGTGTGTGTGATATGCTGTGTGTGAGCACATGTGTGTGCGTGCGTGTGTGTGTCTGTATGTGTGTGTGAGATTGGTGTCCTACTTGAGAGGAAGGTGGAAGATTGAGAAGGGAGTTAAGTGGATTGAAATCAGCAATAAAGCGGCCATTCTCCAGGACTAAATGTACTTGAAATTTATTCCTCTGCATCTGTAGGTAAATGTCCTTCTGTTCTTCAAACAATAAATCCCCATAAACTTCCCATAAAGTTGTGCAGAGGCAAGATATGAGATTGGTTCCATCAGATTCTGCTCAGTACTTTGTTTGTGCACTTCCAACCTGCATTTTAAAGCCCTGGCGCCCTCGCTTTCTGAGCCCCCACCTGGGGAAGGTCAGGATGCCAGTGTTTCAAAGCTGCTGTGCCCTAGGTGGCTTCCTGGCTGTTGGAAATAATTGCTTTCTAAAGCCAGATTATGCCCATCACCTACTTGGTTTCAAATTAGCATAAACCAAGCACCATGCTGTGGGGACTGAAATTTTCACTCTGATGTCTCATCTGGATTCACTTTTACAATTACTAAGATGCTCAAAAAGCCAAATCTGGAGGTGCAGTCTTCCCCACTGCGTTCAGGAACCTCAGAGGCAAAACAAAGAGACCCAAACCTCTCTTGCAGAACTTGAAACTCTGAGTTGCAAAATATCAGTCAGACCATAAAACCGCAGGGCAGACTATCCACTGTAATAATTTCTTCCATCTCAGTGGTCCAGATGTGCACCCCTCCATTACACTGTCCCTGTAAACAGTACCCTGAATGCCACCTCCAGGACTGCATTTAGGGTTGTCCCTTCCTGCAGAATATATCTTTTGTATTGTGGCACCATGGCATTTCTGGGCAGTTTGCACAGGCCTGGGGCCGCCTTGTGATAACCATACATCCAACCAGGTTTTCGGCTGACCACAGTCTTTCTTACCCAACAGTGCACTCAAGCCAGCTTAGACAAATTCCCAGATTCCCTTGAAGTAAAAAGGAGCAAGATGTGATGCGTACATGTACCAATTCCCCATGAGTATATTTATTATGTGTCTCAAACATACACTAATAAAGAAGGAAAAAAATAAAACTGTCCTAATCAGCATATTAGATGTCATTTCATTCAGATACTGGTTTTAATTATGCAACACACAATTACAAAACTCCTGTTAGTCTTATGTAATCTCAGGCTGCCCCATGGCACCAGCAATATCTTGGAATCCATTTTTCAGTCCTCATGCAAAGGTGGTCACAGCCAAAGCTCCGTGCACCTGAGCCTCACTGCTTCCCACAGTAACAGAGGACGGAAGGTGCAGCACAGAGTGTGTTCTCAACTCTCTTCTACCCTTGAAATCCAAGCAAGCTTCCATTTCCATTTTGATATGCTATTTATTTTTGTATCAGAAATTATCTTCACCTAGCTGTTAAATAGAGTTGGTTTTCAGCTTTCTTCAAAAACACTCCCTTCTTTTCTGATATATGTGAGTAGAAAAGAAACAGCACCTCATGCAAATGTTCAGACCGACTATCTCACCCTTGCACACATGCAGGTCTTTGTTATTTTTCTATCATTAGTAGATAGAGGTAGAAATTATTTTGTCTTTTTTCTGTTCTTTGGTGTTTCAAATGCTTCTGTGTGATGGTGTTGTATTGTATTAGTACAACCACCTCATGAAGAAGGAATTACTTCTCCAATTTGCAAATAAACTTAGGGGTTTTTTTATGGCTTTAAAGATTTACATGATATCATTCATCCATATGCACATTGTTCACAATAGCTGTTTAATGCTACTTTTAAAAGGTAATTATTGGTAGATTTTAAGTATGCAATAGCCCATGCATTTGTAGTTTTATATGAAAGAGAAGCATGTCAGACTATTTGCTTATTATCCAAGTTAACTAATACTGAGTATCATTAAATATTTTTATTTGAGTTCACTAACAAGTCATTAATGGTGGTTTAGCCACTGTTTGGTATCTCTGAGGGTATCTAGGTCCAATGTGCTGATGATGTTTTACAAGAAATGAAGTTGAGTGTTTTGGGATAATCATTCTACTTTACAATACTGTATTACCTTGTATTTCAGTTAAACTTTTTGGTGTTTTATTATTATGAGCCCATGCTAGCAGTACATACTGGTTGCATTCCTCATGGAGAGCTGGTCCATGTCCACAATACATCCTACTTCTTATTCATCCGTTTCCCTCCTCTTTCCCTCCCTCTTCCCTCCCTCCATCTCTTGGTCCCCTGGAGATTTTAAAAGATCACATCCCTTTCCTCCTCATATGCTCTTTGCATTGCGGGCTGTATCCCCAAGTCCCCGACCCATCCCCAAGAAACAAGATCCTTGTTACTGTTTTCAGTAGGAAAACAGTACCCATGAATAGCACATGGGAACTTCTTTATCTCCTATAATGAAAAGAGCACAAAGAGGAAGCTGTGATTTGTGTAACATAATTAAAAGTATCTTATCAACCCATTACGCTGCGTGTAAAGCAGTTTCCTGTCTTCACATCCATCACTCTGCTGAAACAGGCAAGTTTTTCCACGTTCTATTCCCCCTAATGGATTTCATATAAAATCTGGCTTTCTATGGAAGTGGGGCTCTGGGAGCTTTGTGGTCTATCAGTACAAAAACCCACCTCACATTGCAGCATGCCTGCCCTGTGTGGGGCTGAGCTCTTCATGGTCCTTCACAACTCGGCCATGACATTCTTCATCGCAGGGCAAGAGTAAAATGGGAACTCAGTGTCATTCGATCATGAATAACAATCACACAAAGAGGAAGAGATGAGAGGAGGGAGCTAGCACAGTAAGGACGGAAGTGATGTCCATGGGTGTGGTGGTCCTCAGAACCGTAATTAACCACCAGCAACGGACTTCTTCAGTACGAAGATGGTGAGCACTTTGGATCTTAGAGAAAGGAAATGGTAAACATGCCGTCAAGTCCACATAAATAACACCAAACCTAGAAGAGCTTCTGTCCTTGTAGCCTAAATAACTCCTTAGCTCTGAAATTGTCAAAAATAGGTTTCACAGATGGTCACGTCATTGAAGAGGGATACACGGTGGTGGGATTAGCAATCATTCAAATTCTTCCAAACACGATTTTCTTTTGCTGATTTAAGAAATATGCTAAATACCTGTACGTAAGGATACTGGTAGAAAGCTTTAAAAATGAAATCTCTGTTTGCTAAAATTGATAGCCTAGCAAAGGAGAGGGACACATGCAAGTAATTATAATGCGACATTAAGTTAGAAGCATAGATACAAATGATGTCCTAGGAGCACAGGGAAAGAACATCATCTACCACCCCAGGGAGGAGTCTCCCGACCTGAACGTTAAAGGTCAAGGAAGAGCCAGGCATGGTGGTGCAGACCTGCGACCATCCCAGCTCTCTGAAGGACTGGGACAGGAAAAGCGTAAGTGCAATCCCGGTTTGGGCAGCATAAAAATTTAGGGAGACCCTGTGTCCAAAAAAAAAAAAAAAAGTGAGAAGTCCTGGGGATATAGCTTAGTGTAAAGGCCCTGAGTTCAGTCCTCAATATTGCAAAAGACAAAGACTGAGTGAGAATCAAGAATCTGGTCAGATGAAGTTTGTGAGTTGGGAGGGTAAAGGAAGAGAAGTTGGAGGAGAAGATAATGCTAAAAGCAGAAACAATGCAAGTAGAGACAAGGAATCTAGAAACACCCCATGGGTGGTGGGATCAGCATGGCACTGGAGCAGACAGTCTGAAAAACAAAGCAGGGAGAGCAGACTTAGGCTTACTATGCAGGGTCAAATCTTGCCATATACTCTGAAAGCTATTGGGAGGCACTGCGATTTCATGCATGAGAGAAAAATGGCCAGTGTTGCATTTTGGATAGATTCGTTTGTGGGATTTGCAAAGGATAAGTTAAAATGAGCAACACAGGAAACAAAGCCAAGGCTTAAATGTCTGAGCAAAGAATTCTTAAGTGGAGAATACTATGAGTAGAGTTATTTTTTTGAAGAAAAATATGTTCATTTTTAGATACTTAGAGGCTGAGTTACTAATAGGGCTTCAAGATAAAGCTATTCAACAAGAAATGCATATATTAACCTTAGGCTCATAATAGACATCTAACAGTATCCATAAAAATGGGAACCACTAATCTGATGTCAGTACTAGAAATTATGAAATGGGTACTATTGCTTGGAAAAAAGAGAGACAAGCAAAACTATTCACACCTGGGTCACAAGAGTTTTTGAAAACTAGGCCATCTTGAAAGTTGCCCTCTCATGACTGTCAGAGCACATCACTTGTGAAATCTTATCAACCTGCACAGTGTGAATATGAATTTCTTTTACAACTTCCACAGGCAGAATGTATTATTTGGTCTTCATTTTGAAAAAGCAAGATCTTCCTTTGGTCCTCTGTTTGCCTGGCTTCAAGAGAACCTGTCTTTCTAGTCTCTCCTTTCTTGGGATCAATGACATAGAAACCTTTGGGGCTGAATCAAAACTAAGGTTTAAGGGCTGGGGATTTAGCTCAGTGGCTTAAGTGCCTGCCTTACAAGTATGAGGTCATGAGTTGGATCCCTGGTACAAAAAAAAAAAACCCTAAGATTTAAGTAACAAATATAAAACCCAGAAGTTTGCATTATATTTCATTATTCATTTTCCATACTTAGTTATTAATTGGCAAATCTGAACTCCAAAATGCTTAGGATTGTACATGCGTAAGGAATGACCCTACTGAAGTAAGTTAGAGGAGCTGAAAGGACCTCATAAGAAGGGTCTGAAGAGTTTTATAAGAAAATGTAAACTTGTTCCCAATCTTTCAACACCCAAGTACTCACAGCTGTTTCGAGCATTCAAAATCAGCCAAAATTATAAATAATTTTCATAATTTATATTTAAATGCACCATGAATGGGCTCAACATATAATAGTTTCCATGACTACTTAGGAACAAGCCACCTTTATCAAAATCTGGCTATTGATCAGTTCATACAGCAACAATAAGTACCCAGAGCACCGTGACCTTCAGGGCTGCCCCCTTATATTCTTCTTTTACCCCCATTTTACCCTCCAAGAATCAAAACGAAGAAACACTAGATGAAATGGTTACAGCATTGACTGCTCTCACCATACAAGTTTCCTTTTGTACCACAACTTGGAAAAAATCTGGCCGCCAAAGATGAAATACTATGAAGACTGAAGCTTGCTCGAGGCCAAAGGCATCAACTACAATTGCAGACCCCCATTTGGAGTTTAGCTTGCCCAGGAAAGTGAAGCTACAGAGTTACTCTCCTCACCTGAATGTTCAAAAAGTTTTCATTAAAGGAATAATTTCCTTCTGTTCATAAGGAAACCTCTACCTCACATCTGCATGCAAATTAAGCCATCTGGTTTGTTGTAAACAGCACCCAGCCCAGACTAAACACTAGAAAACTCATTGTATAACTCAGAAAACACTCAAATTTTAACCTTTGGGTCACTAATAATTTCTAGAGTAATTAGTCTCTTTGCATCTGGTATTTACATGGGAAAATGCTTGCCACTTAAAGCAGAATGTATGGATAGGCTTTTTCGGCGTGGTCCAGGCACCCAGGCCATTTGGTGCTCTGAAGAAATTACTGAATCAGGAAGAAGATGGCTAAGACCTTTAGCAGCCACACACCTCACCCAGCTGCTGCCCAGAGAGCTCTCGGGCCTCCTCTTCTCATTAGCCCGGCACAGACCCTGCCGCCCGCCCTTCCTACTGGTCTCCCCACCTCTGCTGAGGAAGGAGGCCTGCAAGGGCCAGACGCGTTGCTGCTGCCAGTTCAGTCTCCAAGCTCTCTGGCAAATCGGGATGCAGATGAAAGGATTTCTGTTAAGTGAGTAGCTCTGCATCTTAGCGGTCCAGTCGGTTCTCTCCTCATCGGGGTTTGTAGTAAGGACAACTCCACAAAACCACGGAACACCTCGCCAGTGCTGCTCAGTCAGAACTGCGATTCACACATCCTGAATGGATATTTTTTTCTCAAAAATCGTTAAGGAGATAAAGACATGGGCAGCCCGGTTTTGTAAGCCAGTCAGTGTGAAGAATAGAAATGAAGAAACAAAAATAGAAAGAACAGAAAAGGTAGACAGGGATGGGAGCCTGCGTTGGGTCAGCGAGCTGAGGAGGTACTGTTGCGAGCTTAGCTCTGTCTAGCACTGCACACCTGCCGCTGCCTGTGCCCCTGGAGATGATTTAATCCCCATGGCAAGGCAGACTTAGGAGGACAGTTGGCAGCTGTCTTCCTGGTGACTCCTTTAAGGAAAGGCGGCACCCTGCTCATTTGCCCGCACTGCATGGTCAAACCTTGGATAGATGACAAGACCCCAAGATTCATCAGTTCAATCATGGTCAGTGCACAGCGCTCCCCTAAGTGTGCTGCATGAATTTTTCCACTGTGAACATCATCATGCCCTATAAGAGAGGTTCTTTTATTATTACATAAAGGAGCAAATTGAGATCTAGAAGGTGAGGCATTTACCCAAAGCTGTCCAACAGGAGACCGTGGCAGAGCCAAAATGAGGATCAGACAGTCTGAATCCAGAGTTGCACAGGGCAGGACTCGGAGACACAGGTGACAGGCAGCCCCAGAATCTCACTTCCTGTGGTCCCTCCTAAACCACCACCTCCTCAGCCCCACTCCCTCGTGGCACCACCACCACCAAGGCATCCAGCAGGATTCTTGCATGGCCCCCATGTGGATGGTGACCTCCCTTTGTTATCTGTCTCTTGCTTTTTCTGTGAGGGTCTTCAGCACATCCCAAGAGGCCCATGGAGGATAGACTCAGGAGTTCATACAGGATCTTTCAGATGGCCAGGTCCCATCCTCTGACCAGCCACCAATTGTCCTATCCTACCCAAGCAGGAGGTAGCAAGTTTATGCTCCAGACAACAAGCACCAGGGAAACAGAAGTACAACATGTTAATAAAAATGAAGAGAAGTGTGGAAATTCACAGTACAATTGAGACCCCCTCTTAGCCTCTCCTCCTTTCATCTCCCAGAGCATGGACCACCAGATATCTGTGTGCCATGAGGGACTGGAGCTCCCCACATTGTGAGGAAGCCCAATAATTAACAAATCTACCACTAACCCTGGATATCCACATT
This sequence comes from Hydrochoerus hydrochaeris, assembly GCA_004027455.1. Classification (NCBI taxonomy): domain Eukaryota; kingdom Metazoa; phylum Chordata; class Mammalia; order Rodentia; family Hydrochaeridae; genus Hydrochoerus; species Hydrochoerus hydrochaeris. The sequence continues at coordinate 818,025 of PVLA01000058.1, forward strand.
CTATGCATCCCAGACAACTTCCTTGCAATGGACAGGCAAGATTCACAAACAGTGTGCAGTAAGGTGAGAAATCTCATGCAACCAAAAGCCAGAAACCCAGACTACCAATCTGGGCCAGCAAGGGATCTTGGAACCAACAGAAATAGTGCCGAAGATAGAAATTTTCAACTTTTAAAAATTAAATTAATACATACAAAGAGGCAAAAGGAGCCACTGAGATACTGCATCAAAAAAATTAAACAGGGTTTTATAGAAAAAGGACTATCAGAAAACAAGAAATAATAGCTTAAAATGTAAACTATGGAAGCTAAAGTTAAAATTCCATGGCTGGGGTGAAAATAATGCTGAAGGAATGCTCGAGGAGGTAGGATGCAACCAAAAAAAAGATCAAAATCAGAAATGCAAAGAAAGAAGAGAAAGATGACTCTAAAATTAACAGATGTTTGAGAAGGAAGGATTAGAGAAATTATTAAAGTCTTAGACCTGGTGTGGGGACAAGATCTGCATCAAGGTCATCATATAAAATCTCAATAATGAAAGCTAAAAAAAAATCGTTGAAAGTTTCCAAAGAGAAACCAATACATATAAAAGTTGTATGCTATATATAGTAATCAAAAAGCATTAGTTTTCTCAGTAGCAAACCCAACAGCTTGACAATTTTCTTTAGGAGTTTCTCGATTAAGTATGAAAGTAGAATAATCAGAAAAACAAGAATTTGGAACGATAGCCCCAAATATACCTTTCCTGGTGAAGCTATCTGAGAATGTGTTCCAGGAAAGTGAGGTATAATGTATACCTATAACTGAAAGAGCTAAAGGCGTTAGGAGGGCTAGTTTCTAAGGAATTATGTTGGGGAGGAGAGGGAAAAGCAGGGAACCGAGGTTTGCTATGCTCTTCTGATGCTGTTAGGCTTTTACACTTATAATACTTTGTAAGAAATGAAAAGTAGCCGTTAAAGGAAATTCCACCCATCAGAAAACTCCTTCCAAACTTTGAAGTTGAAATCCTATAGCAAATAATCATTGGTCAGATTACAGTAAATGGCTGTTAGACAGTAAATGATGCTGCATTTTCTGCTAATGATCGACTGTGTTTGCAGGGATGCTGGGTACCAGCAAGACCTGATTGCCACCTTGTCTCCTCTGACACTCAGCTGGATGACAGGGGTCCAGTGCGGCTCCCTGGATCCTCTTGTCCCACGTGACAAGCATGGCCTTGCCCAATATGTGCTTGAAAATATTCTCACGTGACTGACTCCTTTACAAGCTTGAAGGACTTTCAACATCACCCCGAGCATTTCACCAGCCCAGAGCTGCGACCTTGACCCTTGTTCTCTGCCCTGTTATTCTGTTACTGTTGACTGAGTGTTCCAGTCCTGGACACTCTTTTCTACTCTGCATTGTTCCTTCTGTTTGAAGTTTCAACCTCAGTCCTTTTTAAACTGGTCTGGTCTCTGCCACCTACTGTGGCTCATGCTTTGTCAGAGAGGGAACCACTTTCTTATTGCTAACAGAGGTGTTCTCATCCAGTGTGCTTTACCTTCCATAGCCCTGACCTTGAAAACAAGTACCTATCTCAACAACCTTAAGATTAGGAGACCATCTGTCTTGCATGCCATTGTTCAGTGAAGTCTATGGGAAATAATAGAAATAAAGTCAGGGATGAGAAAAATTACAGTGTGCTGGAGCAAGTGGCATCCAGTTATCCATAGGTGCTAAAGCAGTATTCCCTTATTTATATTTATTCAGCTTCTCCCATACTCAGGGTGCCATAAAGCACATTTTGTTCTCAGAGGACTTTGCATATGGAGTAGAAATGGATATAAATGAGACAAGCACTAATCACTTGTCCATTTACTTAATAATTATTTACTGAAAACTGTGTTCTGAGGCCAAAGGTTGTAGAGATGCAACTGTTTTTTCCCAGCTTTCAAGGCACACACAGTCCATTGGGAACAATAGAAACAAACAAGCACACTGAGCAATGGGTAGGCTCCCACAGATTTTTATTATAGCCCAAACTCCCAGTGACTGGGTGACAGGCTCCTTAGAACAAGACGCAAAGAATGTTAATAGGGTTTGAACCTGCAACATCCAAGTTCTTTTCTTTGTAAAAACAAAGTAAGCCCACATCGCTCTAAGTGTTTGCTTACAAATTCTATCCCTATACCACTGTATTTGTACCTTGTCTACTCTGTAAAGTGTAACTCAAATAGTCATGTAAGAGAAAGAGCTTTTAAAGATATATAAATGAGAGTTCCCATGTCCTCTGGGTCACCTTCACTAGCTTGGGAGTAGATACATCAACTTTGATACCACCAGGCTAACCCAGAATGGAAGTCTCACTACCACTGGCTACAAATTTGGATTTAATAAATGTATCCAGCTATTTGGGACAACTCACAGTGACAACTGCAAAAGTAGCATGGAATCATTCAGACATTTCCAGGATTCTGGTAAACACCATTTGTACAAGACATGATTTCCCTGGAAGAAGCCTATTCAAGAGAAAAAATTAGATTGAAGTTGCTTAGTGAGCATAGAATTAGAACAAATGGAATTGTGGTCTGTAGAGATGTTTCATCAAACTGAAATGATGGATCAAAATGCCCTACTCCTCTCTGGGGATATTTCTGCCCGAATAACCAGTGCTGGACCTCAAATAAACACTGACATGTTTTACTTTTAGCATTCGTTTTTCTAGAATCATTTCAGACAACTGCCCTTCTGTTAATCTATCAGCATCTCTGGAAATAAGAATATATTTCATTAGATCACAACTTGAAAATGTTAATTACATTCCTGTCCTGGGGCTACAGCCTAAAGAGACAGAATTGCTTTGCTTAAGACGGAAGAATGGCTGGGGACTGGGATGCTTAGGTGGTTAAGGGGCTCTCAGCCACTTAGGACAAGCAGAATCCTTCCTGCCTCAGGTGACTCATCTCCATTTTCTCCCAGCTGTGGGGCCTATTCTTTGCTGAGTAAGAGGGTTTCTCATTTGACGTAGGTCTGCTCAAGAGTCCTGCATTTGTGAGTAGCCAGTAAAGGTGATTGCTTCTGAACTTCTGTCTCCAGTAGGAAGCCAGACTCTGAACCAGAAGGAAGGAGGCTCAGGCCTCCAGTGATAGAAACTTCAAGGATAGAAAAGATCCTTTCTTCTCCAGTATTATCCTGTCCAAGACCATATCATATTCTTTTTCTGAAAAAGACTCTAACCTACTTTTCCGCTCTGACACCTGTGACTTTGCACTTACATAATAGTTTAAAATTTTACTAAAACTTTCAGGCATGCCTTTAGAACAGTCAGTCCCTCTGATTTTACCACCACTCTTTTTATCTTAACTGAGACATACACAAATAATTTTTACACTGACTTACCGATCGTTCATTAGCTGCTAAAATAATTAATGGTGAGGCCATTAGACTGAGTCAGCTGCAGTGTCTGAGATAGTATGAACAACTTTATGTCCATGAATTAAACAACATAGCTGAAACCTAGAAAATTCCTTGGACACCAAAACCCAATTTGATGTAACTACTGAAATGAAACTCAAGTTTCATCAATTCAAAACCACCAACTAATTTCTAACCAGGGACTTCCCACATTCATCAATCAAATACGGTCAGCCTTCCATGGCCTTGGGTTCTGTGCCCATGGAGTCAACAACTCCTGATAAAAAATACTCTTTAACATCGCATCAGTTCTGAACATATACAAACATTTTTTTCTTGCTATTCCCTAACCAATGCAGTATAGCAGCTATTTCCTTACCACTTGCACTGTATTAAATATTATAAGTAATCTTCAGGAAGATTTAATGGAGACAAGTGAATTGCAAGGTTATATGCAAATACTTCTGCATTTTATACACGGGTCCTGAGCATGCACACATTTGATATTTGCTAGGAGTCCTAGAATCACTCTCCATAAAGGAATGACTATTTTACTTGCTTTCACAACACCTTATAAAATTCCATCTCCTGTCCTCAACTACTGGGGCACTTACAGCCTGATTATACCCAGTTCAGGAATTATTAGGCTGACATAAACTCATTAAAAGTTTACTGTGCCTATCTATAATATGTTTATCTTTAAACATTTCATACATGTATCTAGATGTCACTATATCCTATATATCTGTAAAAACCAACAGCACTAATTAAATAAGAAAGTATCTTAACGTACAAGATATAAAATATTTTAAATTTAAATTTATGGCTTAAATATAGAAATACTAGTGTAAAGTTAATTTTATTTAAAAATAATGGTTGAATTGCATATGTACATGACTTATTAAAGGAAGTATGTGGTGGGGGTCTGAATAGAAACTAAGAAGTTTACTATGCTCTTTGGAGAAAAGATATAGAAAATATTTTTTTTAAAAAACATTTTGGACCTTGTGTTAAAACTAACATCTCCAGTTACTGTTTTAAAATATACTCAAGGGGGCCAGGGTTATAGCTCAGCTGCATAGCACCTGCCTGGCAAGTGAAAGATACTGAATTCAATTCCCAGTACCAAAAAAATAAAATAAAATAAAACATGCTCATTTATGTTGGTCTTATGGCATGATAGAAAATATACACAGAGATGTGCACATTAAAAAGGAATTTCTTCCTTGGAGGTGAAGAAGAGAGCCAAATCATTGTCTCCTGCTATATTTTTGATCCTTCTGTGCTAATGGGATCTGAGGGATCCAATCTGGTGTTTCTAATTTATCCTACCAATTACTGCTCTCCTGGATACTCTTACCAAGCGATGAATGGAGAGGGGCAATGGTGCCATCTTGTCTTCCTTAAGAGGTCCAGCGTAGAGGCTGAGGAGAGTACGTTGGCTGAGCTCAGCTCGTCAGTTTCTTTCTACCCTTCAAAATACAAGTCAGAGCTACACTGGGGTTCCCAAGGAGGAGCTGGTTAGGGAGACTATTTTGTTGGTTAGCTGGTTGGTTGGTTGGTTGGTTGGTTGGTTGGTTGGTTGGCTGTTTTGGGGAGTTTTGGGGTTGTTGTTGGTGGTGGTGGTGGTGGTGGTAATGATGGTGGTGATGATGGTGGTGATGGTTGTAATGGTGGTAGCTTTTGTTTTGGTGATAATGAACCAGGGTGTTTGCACAGAACTGTGTCCCAAGCCCTTTTTTAAATTTTCCATTTTTATTTTTGAGGCAGGATCTCACTAAGTTCCCCACACTAATCTCAAACTTGCAGCCCTCCTGTCCAAGCCCAGGACTGTTAGGATTATAAGCGTGTACTATCATGCCTGACCAGGAGACCCTCTTTTCACAGCAACTCTCTACTGGGGATTAGAGAAGGGGAATCCGAGGAAACTACCCTGGCTCGACCTGGCCACTTCTTGCTTTTTCTCAAACCCCATTTCTTTATGGCTTCTGACTCCCCAGGAGCATCCCCGGAGTACCTGCTGATGCAGGAGCAGCCAACCGCTGGTTACACAAAGGCGGAGATGAATAAGAATCATAAGCAAAATGCCGCAGGCTTCACTTCCCTGGTTTATTATCCTTCCATGGGTCTCCAAGGCTTCTCCTCCAGACCAAAGCCACCAACACACAGGCGCAAGCACCAAACAGCTCCCAACCCCCAGCTCACACAGCAGCACCAGGGGCTTCTCTTCATTTCTGCCTCATACCATTTACTCCCAAAGTCCCTCCAGGACCATAGGAGCATCAGCTGTCAATCTGTAACAAAATACTTCATACAGACTTTGCATTGATATTTTAACTATGCATAAATCTTGCTTGTTAAAGTAAAATAATATGCATACAATGAATGTACTTTATTTCTTTAATATGTACATCTGTGGGACTTTCAGAAAGTCAAAGATAGCTTTGTAGCTTTTGGCAAAAGCCCCTCACAGTAGAATGAGGGGAGCAAGGCCATCAGCAAAGCAGGATGCCTCAGCTCACGACATGAATGTCTTTCACGTAATTAACCCAATCAAGGTGTAAATTAACAGGGTTACTTCCTTTTCTTTTCTTCCCACAGGGAATTACTGGAATGCCGCCTCTTTCCCAAACCCATCCTCCTATCTGCACTTTTCCACTTTCCAAGGGGAGACCAGCGCTGACATTTCTTTCTACTTCAAGACATTAATCCCCCGGGGAGTGTTTCTGGAAAATCTAGGGAATACAGATTTCATCAAGCTGGAGCTGAAATGTGAGTATCGGTCCTCTGTCAACTTTGAGGGGGCACCTTTGTGCCTTCAGGCTGGTTCTGGCCATGATGGTGATGTGGTACCAGGTGATGGGAACGCCGATGGCCCTTTTGTGTTCCAGGAGCAGACCTAGAAAGCAAACTTGAGCTGGGTCCTTGGGATACTCCCAAAGACCAGGACATAGGTCCAGGCAGAGATGCCCATTCCAGTTGCTCAGGGGAAATTAGACTACTCCAATTCAGGGGAGGACAATAGACAGAAAGTTCTTTCTCTGATGTGATTGTTTTCCAAGACGACAGGTCACAAATAGAGGAGTGTACAAAGTGATCTGAGAAGCCGGAAAGGGGAGAAGGGTAACACGAAGCAAAGCAGAATCATAAACAGTAATATCTGCCTGACGGAGGCAGCTCTGAGACCAGTTATCGGATGAAATGCTGAGTGCGCAGTCTTCCCAAAGAGGCCCCACGCCCACACACTCTGCAAAAGTGCAGGTTTCAAATGCGCAATTCCTGTCTTCCCACAGATTCTTTCATTAGCAAGGAACTTACAGTCCACTTGCAGGTGAAGAGCGTGTTTGCACATGCAGGGCTCTCCTGGCTGTTTAGACAGTGCTGTGCCTTGTGTCCCAAAAAGCTGGGCACTCTGCCGGGCATGTCCCAAAGCAGTCTTCCCTGCAATGACCCCTAAGATTCTGGGTCTGGTCCAGGGATGATCCCAAATCCAGTTCTTAATATTATTCCATAGGCTGTTTTTGTGCTTTTGTGCTTAGAATTATGCAATACAATATTAAAAGAAGAATATCCCAGATAAATATTTTGCTGATGAAATTCCACAATCTCCTCTCTCTCACCCTGTCTACCTCTGTCTCTCCCCCCATGTCTCTTTCCTCTCTCTCTCTCTCTCTCTCTCTCTCTCCCCCCCCCTGCCTCCAAGGGTACACTGTGATGACAAGGACAAGCAAGACAAGGACTTTTTGGAGTTAGCATTCTCAATTCACATCCAAATTCTGAATGAATTGCTTAATTTCTCTCATTGTCAATTTCTAATACAGTAAAATGGGGTGTTAATTTGTGGGTTTGTTGTGGTGATAAAATGTAGCTAATGAAGCATTCATTTCAGCTTCTACTAGGTACTATAAATAATTACCTTCCCAAGGCTACTCATTAGAGATCTGATCTGGGCCATATCTGACTGAGAGGGAGACTGAGAATATTCTTGCCCTAGAATTAAAGCTAATTAATTAAAATTCTTAACTAAATTATGAATTAGAATTATTTAAAAGGGATTTTCATTTTTTTAATTGAGTCAAACTAGAAAGCTTTTCCATTTGTTGGATCACGTTTTAGAAATAGCTCATGGCCAGAAAAGAAAATTGATGATTCCATATTTGAGTAATTCTGTAAGTTTTTGTAAAATTACTTGGATTTCTCCTCTTTACTTTTCATCTCCTGTTTTGTAAAGCCATGACTGGAAGGGAGAAGAGGAAAACTCAAACCCAGACAAGACAGATATTTCTCCTTAGCATTCACATCAAAGAATTCCACTCATTTCTGATTAAGAAAAGTGTTCAGAGATGTTTTCAAAGGTTTCTAGGTCTTTTCCATAATGTGACAATTCTGTACACAGAGTAGTCACTGGACAGAATCTGAGGAAGTCCCTGAACCAAAACCTGCCCTACCAGCAGAAAGCTTCACATGCAGGATGAATGATTCTCATTACTAACCAGAGATATGAAGGATTTATTAGGCAAAAGTTTTGAAGTACACATGCAAAAAAACAGAATGCAGGCCTTCAAGAAAGCGTTATTTGCTGAAAGTTGGATCATTTATGTTTCTCTTGAGGGGGTGGAAACCCCAGGAAAAAGTGGCCCACTGCTCTCCCATACCGGCGCAGATTACAGATACGGGCCTGTTTTGAAAGTTTTTATTGGTATATGTGTTTATAGATGAATGATGTTTGCATCCCTTGGGTGAATGTGGTACATGTATATAACACACCTTCAACTGCTTGTTTCATTCCCTTTCCTTCCCCTCCTGCCTCCATCTCTTGACCCCCTTCCCCTCTGAAAAAGATCTGTATCCCTACTCCCTCCACTCTATCTTTTATTTTGCTCTTTATTTGGCTAGGGTTTCTCCACATGCTATTTAAACCTTTGTATCTGATTTACTGCACTCCACATGACAGCCTCAAGGTGTATTTATTTACCAACAAAAAATTCAGAATTCTCTCAATCTATTCTATTATCTTAGGATTAGGTTCCTGCTCTTTATTTCCTCAATTAAGCCAATGTATGGACACACAGTATTTTAAAAGTAACATTTTCAGTTACGATTTCCTTGTCTCCTTTTCTATCTTTATTTTTTTATCCCATCTCAGGGTGAATTGCTACAGGCTGTTTCTTATTACATCATTTATTTTTTTGTTGTATAGTTTGCTCTGCGTAAAGGCCCATGGGATATTCAAAGCACAGATGTGAGGTTGATCTCCCCCCAAAGACCCCTTAAACATACCTCCTTAAAATCCCCACATGGCAGATCTCAGACAACCAGCATCCTAGGGCATCTCCATGGGGTCAAAGCAGCCCACTCATGGAAGAGGTGAGACAAATCTCTGTATTCAAGAGAAACCTCCTCAAAGTAAAGGAGAAAAGAAAGAAGAGAAAAGCAGATAAGTATACTACACGGTTAGTTCATCTAAAAAACAGTTTGTGCTTTCATTGAATGTTTGATCATTTTTTCATGTCTGTATCTTATAATCTGAACACTACTCTGAAGATAACAATACACAATATATTTACAATTGTCAATCGATTATTTTGTTTTGAAATTCTGTACCATTTTTGTTCTTTTTTAGCTTTAAATTTTAAAAAAATAAGCAAACCTCAAAACATTTGGGGGGGAAAGAAGTGGCTTTTTCATGAAGATATCAGCCCTTTAGAGAAACTACTCACAAACTGATTAAGCAACAGAAAGGGTTTATAAACATAGAGTCTTGAATTCTGGGGTCTTGCCAAATTCAAATGAGTTCTGAAGGCTAAAACCACAAGAGAGAAGGAAGATAATGCCAGCTGTTTGTCAAGAATATAGATCATATTAGACAGGACAGCGAGACAGCCTCCTAGAAAGGGTCTGGACATCTCTTTGTTTTGCTTTGGGGTTCTGGGGATTGACCCTGGGCCTTTGGACTGAGCTATATGTCCAACCTTTTCTTTTTTCTTCTTTTTATTTTTCTTTGTTTTTTTCTTTTCTTTTCTTTCTTTCTTTTTTTAATGTTTTTGTTTTTTATTTTGGGTGTTTTGGGTTTTTTTGCTTTTTTTATTTTTAGGTAGGGTCTCACTAAATTGCTAAAATGCCCAGGCTGGCCTTGAATTTGAGACCCTGCTGGCTTTCCAGAGTGCTGGGATTATAGGCATGCACTGCCATGCCCAGCAGGCATTGGGCACTTTAAAGAATACATATAAAACAGTTCTTGGGGAAGAAGAGGGAGAAAGGGAAAAAAAACAAACTTTTTGTCTATGAGGACTTCGGGGTGAGGTGACCCAGATGGCTGTTCCTAGGGCGGGAACCTTCCACTCTTAGGAGCACAACAGAACTACAGCTCTCAGCACATGAGCTGAGCATGTAGTGTGGGAGGGTCTGGTGCCATTTCCACATGTACAGCCAAAGGGATGGACGTTCCCACAGGGTCACAGATCTGAGAAGCAGGCGAGATGAAAGCCAGGTCGCTCATGCCCTCCCTGACCTATAGTTTGAGGTACCGCAAAACACTTTGACTTTTGATTTGAACTTCTTCCACAAAGAACGTGGGGAGGAACTGTCATGGGTAAGACCAGCTGCTCCCACTCTGATCACAGTTCTGTTCCAACATTCCGACACTGGCCACTGGGGTCCCTGGCATTTATTTTGCCTTGTGCCCAGCGGTCCCCACATACTTTCCCATTCCCCAGGAGCGGCTGCCACCAGAGAACTCCAGAAAAGAGATTTCTGCTCTCAAACTTCTGCAAATTGCCTCTCCCTTTTCCTTCTCTACTTTCTCAGGCTTTCTGAGCTCTTTCTGATAGGAATTCAAATTTTGTTTCTCTGCGTGTGTCTCAAAGGAATTGTGTCATAGCGCATGTCTTCCTGCTGTTCTCCAGAAGAGCAGCCCTGCTAATTAACTACACTGTGCCCTTCTGTCAAAAGTGGAAAATTCTCGACTCAGGGAACAGGAAGCCTGTGTATGATAAGTTAATGAGATGCTATCGACAGCTTATACGCAAATAGAAAAACACGCAAGATAAAAATGGGGCAATGTACTCATAGGCATACATTAAAAATAAATTATAACTGTTCTATTCCACTTATTTACCATTAATATTTACTAATTCATTCAATGAGTACTTACAAAGTGTCCACTGGGTACCAGGTACTGTGCTGGTCACTGAGGGAACATAGTCAAACCAAAAATGGCTTATTTCCTTCTGGGTGTGTTATCTGTTTTGGAAAGATATATGTTCTGGAAAAGAAGCAAGTAAATCAGTGGATACAACAGTGATCAAATAGTTGAGATTTATTCAGACTTTTACATCCCAGGCCTTATCCCAAGTATTCTCTCTCCCACCCTCCAGCTTGGGCAATGCCATTCGCATCTCCGAGTTACACAAGGGAACTGAGGCACAGGATGGATAAGTGGCCCAGCCAGGAAGTGCAGAGTGGCTGTCTGACCCCAACACTTTGTGTCCCAGTGACTGCTGAGGACACTGAGGTACACAGTCTCCAGCAGCAGACAGTGAGACAGTGGCTGAGAGCAGCAAGGGGAACATGTAAGCCTGACTAGAGTGACAAGGAATGCTTCCCAGGGGACAGAATGCTTTAATTAAATAGTGATGGATGAGCAAGAATCAGGAAGGCAAAGAAACAGAGGAAAGAACAGGAATCAAAGAAGAAAGGACATTTCAGGGTAGCACCAAAAGAGTGAAAATACCAGGTACAGAACCCCAGGACTAGGAGATTCAGATGCAGAGGAGAAAAAAAGTGTGAGAGGGAGCAGCAGGCAGTGTTAGGCACCCAGTGCTCTCTGCCTGGAGAAGCAGTTGGCTTGACTTGACCTTGGAAGTTGCAGTGAGGTAAGATATGGCACGAACAGATGTGCATTCAACAGGAAAAAGATCAGAAGACAGATGCGTTAGTCCATTTTTTTGGTTACCATCATGAACTACCTGAGACAGGCTGATTTTCAAGGATGTACTCAGTTCACAGTTTTGGATGCTGGAAGTCTCCATGGTGTGCTTCACTCAGGCTCTGGTGAGGGCTGGTCTTAGATGCATCACCTCATGGTGGATTGCAATGGTGGTGGCACAGAGTTATAGGAGCAAGTAATCTCATAGCCAAACAGGATGTCAAAGAAAAGCTCCAAGGTGAGGGTTAGGCTCCTATGACAACTCAGTCTCCTGAGAAATCAGTCCTAGAGACAAGCATTCCCTTCTAAGAGCAGGCCCACGGAGACCTAAGCACAGCCTACTGGGCCCCATCTCTTCTACGTTCCACACCATCACCTGCAGCCAAAGGATGGTTAGAGATCAAACTCCATCCAAGTCAAGACACAGACAAGAAGCAAACAGAGATGTATTAAGACAGTGGCAAAATGAATGGCAAGAGAGAAATAAAGCAGTGAAGAGTTATGGATATGGAAGATGCCTAAGAATAGATTCCCCAGATTTCTAATGACATAGTCATCAGACTTAACTGGAAATCCTAGAACGAAGCTAATGTTTCTGGGTTTGGTGTTACATAGGCAGAGCAGCTTTTATGAAGGGGCCTAGTACTCAAGGGTAGGAGCGAAGCTATATTGGGATATTTGAGTTTGAGTCTGTGTGAGCTACGTGAGTATCTAAACCAGTGGACATATCTCAGGGATGCTGAAATCCACTGCTGGAACCCAACAGAGAAATCTGGGTTGGAAATAACCCTTGGCTTGGTTATAGAGCTTGCCTGGTACATGCAAGACCCTGGGTTTGATCTCCATCACTGCAAAAGTAAAAATAAAAATTAGGGTCAGTGGAAGTAGATGTGTTGCTCTAGAGAAGAAGGTATTATTTATTGTTCTGACTGTCTAAAATGTGGGTTTTTAAGTGCGCAAGTATGGTATGGAGAAAAGTCTGGCAGAGAAGGAGACATTACAGTTACAGGAGGAAGAGGGACTGGATGAAGGAATTAGGTCCCCGGAGAGGGAGGTGATACACGCAACCCAGCAGCATCACGGCACTGGAGAGGGCTGTGGAAACCAGACCAAAGTGAAAAGGACAGCGTGGACCACCAACTCGGAAGTTCCCTTTCAATCAGACCTTGCATTGTTACTGCTGCTGCTTGGATTGTTATTTCTTAGTGTTTTTGAGGTGGTGAAAGGATATTGCTTGAAAACTACTTAATTGGAGAAGACATCAGAAGACCCAGGCTCTGGACCAATCTGCATCCTAAACAGTGCTGGCTATTTGACCACTAAAGGGATAGTTTACTTCTCCAGATCCTTCTCCTTCCTGTGACAGTAGTCAAAACCATGGTTCCAACCCCAGGCCACCACTGACTGAGCACCCACCACATCAGGGTGCTGGGGAAGATGCAGAAGAGGAGAAACCCTACAGCCTCACCCAGGGAAGGAGACACGTGCATTCATGACAGAATCAAGACATAATTTTACTGGGAGTTTTCCAAGCAGCAGGAGCTGTTCTAAAACTTTTATGTTATTTTATTATTTTAAAGATAAAAAAGCAAAAATAAAATTAACAATAAATCAGAGTTTCAAAACAGGCTAATAAGGAGAGTAACAATAATTAATATATTGTTCATTGTTATCTTCATATCAGTTGCTCAGAGTACAGATCCAGGCATGAATTATTACCCAAACAATATTAGCACAAAACTGCCTCTTCAATGAACTACTAGGAACTAGCTGTATAACCGTCTTAACTGTCTTGTGTGTAGATATATTTTTCCCTTTTCCCTTCCTTCCTTTCTGCTTTTCCCCATCATGGTTTCTCTTGTCACTTGAACAGTTTCTTTCCAACTCACAATATCTATTGTGCATTTTGGATCTTGCTCAGTTTCTCACACAAGTGAGAAAAAAAGGATGTTTATACATGTGGGTCTGATTTATTTCACTTTTGAGTATGGTCCCAAGTTGCACCCATTTACCTGTAAAAGTCTCCAGCTTATCCTTCTTAATGGATCAGTACTATTCTATGATATAAAAAAAAAAAAAACACAAAATACATCTCTTTGTCCATTCCACAGTTTACGGGCATTTGATTTGTTTTCAAGATTTAACGATTACAAATTGTTCAGCTATAAACATGGGTGCACATATATCACTGTGACATGATGCTTTTAATTCTTTGAGGAGCTATCACATAGGGGAATAGCTGGGTCAAATGGGCCTCTAGTTCTACTTTTCTGAGGAATGCTGATTTCCACAGTGGTTTAACCAGTCTACACTCCCAGCAACATTGCAGAAAGGTTCATTTTTCCATACAACCCACCAACATTTGTTATTGCTTGATTTCTTGATAATAGCCATTATTTCTGGAGATGGAAGCTCTGTGTTGTAATTTGAATCTCTTAAATAACCAATGATGTTGAACATTTTCTCATGTATTCATTTGCAGTTTGTATTTCTTCATCTGAGAAGTGTGAATTCATCTCAGCTGCCCATTTTTGGATTGGGTCCTTGAATTTAGGAGGTCTGATTTTTTTTAATTCTTTATATGTTCTAGATATAAGTCCTTTGTCTGTGGGATAACTAGCTATAATTTTTCCTACTCTGTGGATTGTCTTTTCACTCTGTGAGTTATTTCTTTGCTTGTGAAAAGGCTTTTTAATAAAGTGAGATCCCATTTGTTGATTTTTATGGTATTTCCCATACCATCTGGCTTTTTTTCATGAAGTCCCCACCTATTCCTATGTCCTTAAGATTTCTACCTATTTTCTCTCCTGGTAAATTTAGTGTTTCTGTTTTAATATTTGGATCTTTAATCCATTCTGACTTTAGTTTAGTGCATGGTGATAGAAGTGGGTCTAGTTTTGTTCTTCGGTTATGTGGAAAGCCTATTTTTCCAGCACCATTTATTAAAGAGGCTATTTTTCTTCCAGTGAACATATTTGGCTCATTTGTCAAAGATAAGATGGCTGAGTGTATTTGGAGTTTTGTCTGTATCTTCTAATCTGTTCCACTGATCCTTACGTCTGTTTTTTTTGCCAATACCATGCTGAATTTATCACAGTAGATTTGTAGTATAATTTCAGATCAGGGATTGTGATGCTCCCTGCCTTGCCTTTGTTGCCCAGAATTGCTTTTGCTATTCTAGGTCTCTTCTGGTTCCAAATGAGTTTTAGGAATGTTTTCTCTAGTTCTATGAGGTATGCAAATGGTATTTTCACTGGGATTGCACTGAATCTGTGTAACAGTTTTGGGAGTATGGCTATTTTCACTATGTGATTCTTCCTATCCAAGATCAATGGATATCTTTCCATTTTCTAAACTTTTGTAAGTATGAATGCTTTTAGATTTCCTAACAAATTTTGTCTACATTTTACAGATTTGGGAAACTGATGTACACAGGTGATACAGATGATTCCAGATTCAGTATTTTTCAGTGTAACAAGTTAGCTATAATATAAAGCATGAGACATGATAAGCATTTGGGGGAAAACTTTATGCAACTCATTCTGAGGATGAAGGGGAAACTAAGATGATACCTGAGTTGAATCATAAAGAACAGGGAAAGAAATTAGCTAGAAGAGTAAAGAATTCTTCTAGAAGAAGAAGACAGAGCAAACAAAATCACAGGGTGGGAATGAAATGGATGTTCAGAAGACTGCAAGCTTCTGAGTACCAAGGAAGCCACAGAGGGTTTTTAGGTCTGATTCTAAATATGCCAAGATCTAAATACACAACCCATGGTTATTGAGTATCTCCTATGTGTGTGGCCAAGGAGACACAGGAAAAATGAGATACATTCAGTGCAGTGACCCAGACCCAGAAGCTCTGTTGTTATAAAGCAACATTTTAAAGAGGCTAAAATAAATATTAGAAGTATGAGCCAAATGCCGTGGTTCCACCAGATAAGGCAACATTTATTTCTGACTGGAGAATAAGAAAAATTTCCTTAGAGATGATATCATTTGAACTGAGCCTTAAAGCAAGTGGAGGAAAAATCACTAGGAATCAGGATGCTAAAGGCAAAACATAGAGCACCACAGATGTCAGACAGCGACACACCAGAGAGGTGTGACTCCGTCATAAACCAAAGCCGAGAGGCAGGTGGGGCACTATTTATATCCCATGTCCAGGGCCACAGCGATGGCTGGCCTGTAGTAGGTACAAAACAAACATTTGTTTTATGAATCAAATACGTAGTAAGACATAGCAAACTTAGCTGGAGAAAGACAGGACTATAGCTGAAGTACCAGCAATTAAAATGAAGACAAAGGCTGGGGATTCAGCTCAGTGGCATAAGCGCCTGCCTGGCAAGTGCAAGGTCGTGAGTTCGATCACTGGTATCAAAATAAAGACAGACAATTCATTGAAAGAGATGAGGTAAGGGCATAATAGGAAAAACTGGGGATTTGAGTGTCCACATGGAAGCAGTTTGGGTGATAAGAACTGAGATGCATGATCTAGTCACACAAGTGAGAGGCCAGGTTGTACGGAAGGCTGGGACACAAGAAGCCCAACTGTTGGGTGGTCTTCTGCATCAGTGTTGAGCTTGCTGATGCTGACACCAAGAGACAGAAGGGGTGAGACAGCTGTGGGCCAAATGGTACCATCCCAGGGATCAAAGGATGACAGCCATAAGAACAGGGAGATGGTTTGCCACAGGAAGATGCATTGCTGAACAAAAACGCTGATACCAAAGAATTCAAGAGGCACTGAGAGGGGTTGGGTGGGCCAGCTGCTCTCCTGACCCCAAGACATGGCTCTCTGGGGAAGAGCCTGCAGTGCTGGTGGTCATCATTTAGGGTCCCCTTAAAGTGGACTGCAAGCAGAGGAAAGCCCCTCTTGGATGTGCAGGATAAACAGAGACCTTGGGGTTTTATTATTTAACAATTTACAAAAAGATTTCAGAGGAAATTCACAAAAAGGATTTCAGGAGGAAATTTTTGAAGAGAGTGTTTGTTAAGTAGGAAACATTCAGGAAAAGAAACCAGAAATCCTTGCAATGTATTTGCATAAGCTTCCGTGTTGACCAAGTTTGATCCTTTTTGGGTATCAGGATGACTCAGAGAAAATTTCTGCATTTAGCAGGCACATCGCCCCAAAAATGCAGAGGCAGCAGTTCAGTACCCTACTAAGCTTAGGCACAGGCAAATCTAAAGAAAATTTTCATTTCCAAGATACAGCCTTCTACAATACACATTCTCCAGAAAGTTCCAGAAAAACATACTCTGCAATATATAGAAACTGATGAATCAGAAGAAGTAAATTAGCAGCTATTTATCTTCCACTATTTCAAAACTGGAACAACTTTTAATATTAGAAGAGCTTCACTTGCATAGACAAGAAGAATGGTAAATTCTAGTTAACTAGGCTGTGGGGCTGTCAAGATGTTATTTAGGATTGTTTTAAAAATACTGAGTTTTTATTAATACCAATTAGATGTCGGCGCCTGAATTTTTCCTGTTTAATTATGTAAGCCAACTCAGGTAATCGACATGGATTTAGAAAGAGTTTTAGCCTTTTTACTGCTTTGCAGTCTAACTGCAATTTCAATTCATATTTAGGATTTGGAATCTGAAGACTTCTGAATGCATCACTATACATAAGAGAAAAATTACCTTAAAATTCTTAACAAAAGAAAAACATTTCAAACTCTAAATAGTTCATTTCAAAATTTTGTTAAATTCTTAACAAAAGAAAAACATTTCAAACTCTAAATAGTTCATAGAACACATAAGGGTTTTAAATTTTTCCTCTAACTTCTTGATTTCAATTTGGAGGGTGAACCAAAAGATTTAGAAACATAAACTAAAGGTGAAATTTGTTCCATGTTAAAGCTACACTACATCACTATTTAAGTTTTATTAAGTATTAAGAGACATATAAATAATTAATAAATAAAATTGAATTAAATTTGTCCAGATCCCGTTGCCAATTTCATGAAAGGGTCAGCTATGTGAACATACAGCACGGGCACCCTCGGGTCACAGGGATGGGCTTCAGTTTGTTTACCCTCTGGGTATGAAAAATTAACCAAGTCTCCTTAGAGTTTATTATAGGCCCATGCAGGTCAATTGATCTGGAATTTTCTGGATGGAACTGGAAATTTCTTGTAAGCAGGGCAGACATTATTTTCTCTAGGGTTTATGGTCCTACCTCCCTTTCCCACACTCCAGAGGTAACTAAGAAGAACCCCCAGCCTTGACACCTCTCTTCCATGGTGGCTTGCAGAGTACTCCGTACCCCTACCACTATCTCATGGAGATGTGGGCTTGCTTTGCCTATCCTCTCCGTTGAAGAGAGATTCTTCTTATTTGCAAACACCTTCTTGGTAATAATTCTTTTGCCTCTGCCTCAGTTCATAAACTCTGAGTTCTTAAGGGCAGGATCCTTCTAGTCACAAACAGATAGCTTGTATCTTCCCAGGAATTCAACTGCTCTGGAAATCAGGCAGAGTCCCCAACATGGGCTCCCCAAGACCTTGCTGCAGGCTGCCTGGTGTCTTAGAATCTCCCTGGTAAGCACCAATTAATTTACATAATCAACTGAAAGATGTTTTAGGGCCATTAAAGATAAGATAAATAGAAAGGGGCAGGATTCCCTCAGACATTACATTGTGCATATGTTACCATGTATACTGATTTACTTTATTTTATGTTCAAGAATAAACCAAAGCCATCTGCAGATAGAAGTCAGAGTAATGAGCAGCACTGAGAGAAGGAAAAACTAACTTTGAGGTGGGACAAAGGACATTTATAGGGTGATGGAAACATTATTTACCCTGATCTAAGGAATGATTCCATCTGTAAAAGTTTTATATGGCCATGACTTAAGATTTGCACATTTTACTGCTTACAAAATGTACTTCAGTGAAAAAAAAAACTGGAAAAGGAAAAAAATCCTTCTGTGAGAAAATCTCAAATTAAAAAAAAAGATAATAAAATGCAATTTTTCAAAAAAGCAAGCCACAGACCAGGATTCTAAACTGATCTACACAAAACCAATCCCTGAAGTTTTCCAGACCATATCACATTCACTTGTAGAACAAGCAATGTAAACTAGGTCATTGCTATGGTCTCTCCCAGCTCTGCAGGACCAGCAGAACCCACCAGGTTTAAGTCCCTTGCAGTGTGGTCACCACACCCCATCCTAAGTGGACTCATATTTAAGCATCAGCTTCATTGTTTATGATATGGATCTCAATTCTCATTAAGGGTATTCAAGAAGACCCTTGTCACAATGAATGATGCCTGCTTCAAATAACTCCAGCCCACACCCATGCTTGAACTTGGTATAATCTCTTTATTTCCTAAAACCATTGCTACCTATGTGTAAACACTAGTTAAGGACCCATAAACATGGCTCATGAATACCTCAAGCTCCTCACTTCAAAACCAAACTCCACTACTGTTCCTCAAAGGCCCTCCCTCCCCTGCACTCCATCAGTGACTGTCATCTCTCTCATCCTCATTATCTGGGTTAGAAAACTCAAAGTCATAGCCATGTTTTACTGGCCCCCTCATATTGGATAGACTCTTTATCTTGATGGGTCACTGTATTTTGAATGCCAAAAAAATGTCATCCATCCTGTACTTCGTCATACTGCAACAATCCCAGAAAAAGACTCAGTTCCAACTCTTTGTCATAAAATATTTTGAACACAGATGCAGAGCTAATGAAATCTTCATCACACTTCTTTGCTAGTTGAATCAACTGGTTCCTTTTTTCCCTACAAGTTTCCTTGATTCAAACAGTGTCATTATTTGTCCCCCTTTCTGCTGGCATCAAATCTTCCCCAATGAGGGCAAACTCCTATAGATCTGGTGCTTTTACTCCTTTCCTTATGGACCCTAATGGGTTCTCAGTGCCTTACAGACAAAGTTCAAGCACTGAAGCTTTGTAAGTGATTGAAGGCTTTTACATAGCTTTCCTGTCTTCTTTGCACCCCATACAAACTTTGCCCCTCCCCCACAGAACTCTGTGCCTGACTCTGGCTTCTACCAGCCACTGATGTTCCCTGGACACCACACAACCATCCCCCAGGCTCACTGTTTCTGTTCCTGGTCTGTAACTGCTCCTCACCCACTGAAATTGTGCCCACAAAAAAAGATTTGTTTTTCTACATTTTGGTCTAAAATATATCAGATTAATAAGGCTGCATTTTCCTAAAAATACCAAAAGTTTTACAAGACAATTAATTTGGTACATTGCCTGGAAAATACTAGGCATCCTATGGATGAGCATCTCCAAGTGGTGTTTTTCAGAATAAAGTTCTGTGTCATCATTACAGAGAATTCTAAAGTTTCAAAAGGTATTTTTCTTTGATGTACCCTTCTTTCTGCCTCGGTGCCTCTGATTCTAATGTTTTCTGCATTATTTATTATATATGGTATGTCACATAATATTTCAAGAAAGGATGGCATGTTGAAGTGTCAAAAAGACTAACAACTAGAATCAACCTGCCCAGGACCACTTGGAAGACCACAGGCTACTGAGAAGAGAACAAATCAAAGACACTTGACTATTCAGAGACAGGAGATAGATGTGCTATTGCCACCCAGCCATAAGCACAAGGATTAATGGGAAAAGTAGAAATACACATGAAGTTTAAGTTATAATAAGGTTAGAGATCTTCCATCTGCCGTGCTAAGAGCTCATGGTGTCTCTGCAGGCTCAATGTTTTCATAAAAACAAAGCTTCAAGAAAAGAGTTGGTGCCATAGTCAGTTAGTGTGGGTTACTAATGCTGGAGAATTGATTCAACTAAGGATGGCACTTGGGGCCAATTAATTCAAAGCTGCTTAAAAAAAAAAAAAACAGAAGAAGGAAGAGACAATAAATCAGGCAGCAGAGCTTCATTTACATATAGTGAGTGACGGCAGTAGATTACTTGAAAAAGCTCAAAACCAAGAAATATCTCAAAGGACCAAAGACAACTAAGTGTAAGTACAGCAATTGTAGGTTTTCACAAGTCATCAGACAAGTGCTGTGTTAATTAAAATCATGTGAGAAAACGCTGGCCAACTGACGTCAGCCAGAAAGCCTAGAAAAACAATCTTTTCCAAATAAAAGTTTGAGGGAATTATCTTGTTAAAGACACATCCTGCTGAAATAAAAATATGATTTTGGGGGCTGGAGATTTAGCTCAGTGGCACAGGCACCTGCCTGGTAAGCACAAGGTAAACAGTTCGATCCCCAGTACCCAAAAAAAAAAAAGTTTGAGAGAAAAATATGATTTTAACAGCAATCAGAATAGGAGAAAAGGTAAAACATAGAGTTACCTGGACTCTGGGCTAAGGTATGTTATTCTTGAATAATTTAAGAAAAACTTTGTTTCCATTTTTCTCATACTCAAGTTTTTGTTTGTTTTGTTTTCTCATTTAGGTACTTTCTGTTCCACTTTAGCTACTTTTCTTTCTGCTCCAGAAGTTTCGGGGTCGCTTATTGGGAACCTGGGTTGTATTTTCCATAGATATGAGTCACATACAGCACTCATGTCCCCCAGCTAACCAGAGGAGCTTTCTCCTTGTTCTTTTGAAGAGTTGTTCCAAGTTGCCTCGGCCAGCTGGAGCCAAGGTCCTAATGCATGAAGGACATGACCTAGAATAGAAATGTTGAAGAACAAAGGTAGTTGCTTCCCGTATTTCCAAATGTCGGGCTCACCCACAACATACTTCTTAGCAGGAGAAACTCTTACTGGCCTGTGTGACATGCAGAGCACAGCACAGGCAGGACAGGGCCACCTGGACAGGCGCCGAAAGCTGTGTCTCTGTACAGGGCTCCCGCTTGGCTGCCGGCCACTGCTCTCTGCTCTGAAACACCTACAGCAAGGTACATAACCATGCTACTGAGTTTTTGTTAGTTCATCAAACAGAATGGTTTGTTCTGTCAGTGTTTGATTGTCTACTTTTTATGCTTTGATTCTGTGACTTGAGCAACAACTTCTAAGATAAAAATACATAATTAATCAACTAGTAATTTCTTACTTTTTTTGAAATTCTGTGTTATTTCTACTCTTTTTACTGTTTTACTTTTTTTCTCTAAATAAAAAATAAACACCTACATACTCGAGAACTTTCATGAACTCATTTGAAGAGAAGCTTCCCGCCTATATATTTTTTAATTTATGATGTTCTGACCCAGGAGTGAGTGTTGGGAATAAGGTAACATTGTAATACAACAATCCATCCTTTCAAAATTAGAGTCTCTGAGAAAGACAATCACCTGGTTGATTTTTTGTTATGACAAATAAATGGGAAAATGTGATGAGGTCGGAAGTGAGTTAAGAATGAAGTCTATTTTTATTTAGGAATAAGAACTGCTATAAGAAATACAGCCCAGCTTCTATGGCTGTATGACAGTTTACTGCAGGCTGTGTCAGTGTATCCTTGATGAACTTCCAAAGTAAGTCAGAGATCTAGGCTCCTTTGATTCTGTCTCCAAGAGCCTGAAAGTATTTAAATCCAGGTGCCAGACAGAGAAATGCAGGATGGGTCAACAGCACCTTTTCTCAACCACATCGTGTGTCCTGAGGGAACACACATCCCTGTGCCCTCAACTCATTGGTGAGAACTAATCACATGACTCCACCCGGATCTGTGAAGAGTGAGACAGGCACCTCCTGGCTGGGAGACAGCTCGGCAGGGAAATAAACTATTTAGGAATAGTTAGCAGTCTCTGCCAAAGTGCTATAGCAATAAAAAGAAAAAAAAGAGAAGATTAAGTTTTAGTCACATCTGAAGAAGTCCAAGTTTGATTTACATTGAAGGATGACTGGAAGTAAAGAGAAGATAATGACATTTTTCCAGGAAGGAACCAGTTTAGGCAAATCCCAGTAGAGAAAGAAGGTCACCATGCATGTAAGCAGCTGGAAACTACATAGCTGAAGCCCAAAGATACTTTTCTTTACAGAAATGGCCCACAGGATATCTGTGTTGAGTTTGACAAAAGAAAGCTAGCTAGACCCAGGGCTTCTCAGGAAATAACTTATTTCACTTGCCTTTGTAGACAGTGTTTAAAATGGCCAAATCTGGTGTTCTGGATCTCTGAATTTGATTCTTGGGATAAGAGCTGATGCAAATGCAAAATGACTTCTCCTGAAGAATGGGTGCTATTTAGTATTCTATGAGCTCTTTCTGGTTAAGTGCAACAGAGCCAGTGAATAAGCAATGTATATCTGCCAAGAGTAATTATAAACCTGCGGTATGTTCACCATGCATTCTGATTCCTGTGTACATTAGCTTAAACATCAGAACACACAGGCACTTCAGACCTATGAAGATTTTACTTTGAAAAATGCCATGCCCTTATTTTTAGGCATTTCTAACTGGAAAAATACCACATCTGGTTCAAAATTATTTTATGGTAAGTTTTGGCCACTCTCTTTTTTAATCTCAAGTTTTTAAAATGAGGAAAGAAGCAAGGAGGAATGGTTTGATCTAGTTCAAAGTGCCTCTAGTTTGTTGTATTTAAATGCAATCTTGTCTTCTGTATTTTGATTAACCAATCCCTCAAATTGGAGTTGCTTAAGATGTCAACACTCTTCACCAAAAGAAAGTGCAAATTATCAGATTATAACTTTAAAATTATAAAAATATCATATATTGTTGAGTAATTTTAAAATCCAGAAAAACAAAAAAGATAAAATAGCTATAATACTATATTCTAATGAATTCAAGTTATCTTGGTCTCTATATTTCTAAACATTTTTCTGTGCATTTATATATAATCTTTTTACAAAAATGAGATCATATGCTGCATACTGTTTTGTAAGCTAGTTTTTTTTCATGTAATATTGTAGAAGCACATTTTCATGTCACTTTAGAAAACTCCACCACAGTGTCTTTTGTAACGGAAGCCAAGAACCATATTGAAATCTCCATGAGGGCATGTATTGTTTGATAAATATAATTTTACCTGCAGAGAAAACCAAAAAGAACTATTGTTTTTGTAGTACAACCTATAGGATATAAAGCACAAGAATTCCTATTGGCTGTTAAGATGTTTACCTAGGATCTTCTGGAGTTTTTTACATGACCCATTAGTCTCCTGCATGGGTGTGTCAATATATGGTGGGATAGACCGTTATGTCAACAAATAGGAATGTGGATTCTAAAGATGGTGAAATACAGTGCCTAGCACTCCATTTTATCAACAATCTCCTATTGCTTTGGGGAGGTTTGTTCTTTTGTGGGAGGAGATTATTTTGTTTGAAACGGAGCCTCACTATATAATATAGACTGGCCTTGAACTCCTTTATGTAGTGTAAGCTGGCCTTAAACTCATGATGATCCTCCTGCCTCAGCCACCTGAGTTCTGGGATTATAAGTATGCACCACCATCCCCAGCTTCAATTTCTTATAGATGAGTTTAACTTCTAAATTCTCACACCTCCTGATGTATTGGCCGCTTGTTAGTAATTCTCCATCATACCACACTCTAGTCTGCTGCCTAATTTATTTTGTAGTATGATACCTTTTTTAAGCTTGCTCATACTCCTAAGCAACAAACAGCAGGGTAGAAAGTGATGGAATTAGAGGACTCATTCAGCAAGGCCACACAAGGGTTTTCCCAGTGGAAAATGCTGCTTCCCATTAGCGCACTCACTGAGGACTTTTCAAACCATACTGAGGTGGAGAGGGTGACCCTTAACGGGACCTGTGACTGCTTTCTCAGAGGAACCATGTTCCCATTGGTTACTTAATCAGGGAAAAGTAAATGTGGTCCACTGAACACTGGGCAAACTTGTCCTGAAAGAGTTTGGACATGATTGATTTGTATAGACTTTCAAAGCAAAATATTTACTTATGTGATATATAGGGAGAGAAATTCTGGTTTATATTTGCAGCTGTTATGATCAGAAACAAAAAGAATAGTTTGTGGTGAATCACTATTACTATTTTATATCATCCACTTCCAAAGAATACTTGTTCAAGTAGAATTTGATTGGTGCAACCACAAGGAATCCTGTGAAAAGACTTCTAGCATTTTTTAGGCATGGAAATACAGGACCTTGAGGATCTACTATTTTTAATGGAACATTCATCCCAGGAAATTTCAACCTTTGAGATTCTTGAATTTTTAGCATTCAACCCAATTCCTCTTTACTAGTAAAAGATAAAGAAAAAGTTAAATAATCACAGCTAGAGAACAACCAATAAAATTAATTAAATCAATTATACACCTCTTGCAAAGATTCCACAACAAAAGAAAGTTTTACGTAAGTTGTTCATACTTTAAGAAGGTTTTTTATAGATAGTCTTTTTCCTTCCCTCTCAGACACTGGACACTTCCTAATCAAAGTCTCCACTGACCCTAAACCACGGTTTCCCTTTTCTTCCAACTTCTGGCCAATACTGCAAATGCACATGAGTCAGTCAACGTGCATTTGCTCTTGTAATGGAAAATGAAATAAATAAATTTCTTTCATGCTGTGAGTCCATAGAATATAGAATATTAGTCTTCTGTTGACAGTTTTTACTTTTCATCACAGACATCTTGTGTGAAGTCATACCTAGGTGGCTTTGAAAGAATTTTCTAGAAAGGAAAAAAGATTTGACAAAACAAAGATGCCCCTCAGACGGGGTGGCAACTCCATCGTCCACCACAATCAGGAAAGGGTTGTCTCCGGGTCTTCCCTGCTGCAGACCTGCCCGGGCTCTCACCAGTGGATGCCCTTCCCATCTTGTCTTTGGTTTTTCCCATTGTCGGCCTCTCTGCCAGGTCAGCCATGCACAGCTCAGTCACTGAGGAGCTCCGATCTCTTCTTAGACTCATACGTTGTCTGTGTATGAGCTTCAGAAAATACTTGTGAGTCTCTTTCCTAACTCTTGTTCGTTCCGCCTCTGGCTATGTCACTTTTGGGGGCTTCAGATCCTAAAGTCCCCTGGAGGCTGGGAACTCTCCAAAGCCTTGAACCTCACTGCCCACTTGCTCTGGTATCACCTGGACTCAACCTCACAAATGATGTCTAGGTCTCTAACAGAAGACCTTTCGGTCAGTTGTTCTCATTTGCTGTAAAACCTGAACGTGGTCAAGAGGAAAACTTCTTTGCCATTTGTTCTCTCCTAGTTTTGCTCTTTTCTCTTTCTCTGAGGAACCTATCAGCACCCAGCTTCACAGTTGCTCTAAAGAAAGCGCTACATTCCCTTTTGTCACAAAAACTGGTATTCCCCCGGAATCATCATCTGGGATTTTTATCTATTCTGTCAAGACTGGGTATCCTGCAGTCGCTGCTTATTCCAAGTAGGTGGGTACTGGAAACCCAGTCGTATGTCCTACATGAAGTATTGTCTCAAGATCATTTTGGAATGATTTTTGTCTTGTTTCTTTTTAAATCAGATAGGCCCATTATTATTCAAGGAGTCATTCTCAGAAGGTGGTTAAATGCATGGAGAAAACTGAAATTGGACAGCTTTGCATTTTAAAAACAGCACTCTATCTTCGCATGGCCAGCGGTTTCTCCCTCTCACTGCCTTCTCTCTGTGGATGCCTTTGTTTGTGCAGTCATATTTTAACCATAATAAAAAGCTCAAAGGCCAAAATGCATGAAGAGAAATACTTCTCATACTCAAGAGGTTATCAAGATACCAGGGATTTTAAAAATGAGTTCATAACATTGATTCTTAAGCTCCAGGCATTTCCTTGAAGAATTTCCAAAAAACTTCAAATAGAATTTTCTTGGCATGCTCAGTTCCGGATGTGTTTAACATTGTTTTTTCTGGTGCAAATATGTTCATAAGGCTCAAAAAATCACTATATTCACAAACTAAGATTTTTTAAACTTCCTTAACAATAGAAAAGGCAAAACCATCTAGCTCCATACTTAATTAGTATGTGTTTTAATGACTCACAATTTTCTCATCTAGGCAATAAGGGTGAGCTTGGAGGTAGACGTCTGTTTTCTGAAATCTTTAAACCTAACATTATCAGGTTAGAGCCCGTAGTTCTAAACTGAAGTGTTGAGACGTTTTTGGTTTTGCAGAGTTAGAACGAGCTGCAAAATTAGAGACCACAGTGCCCATACAACTGCACAGGTTTCCAACACCAACTGTAAGTACAGGGGGCTCCTCCCAAGCCACCCCCAGGTTCAGCCATTCTCTAGGAGGCTCCCGAGCTCCCAGAAGGCCACTGTGCTCTGGTTGGCCAATCACAAGTGGAGAAGGTGGGTGAGGCTCAGTCAAGGGTGCTGTGCTGTGGTTCCCTCTCCCTGCAGAGTGAGAGCATATTTCCCCCCAGAAACTGATATGTGGCCAGTGCATAGGGCACTGACAGTTAGGGATCACTCCCTGAGCCTCAGGGTCAGTCTTTGCTCAGGGGTGACTCCCCACATGGCTGACCTCAAGATTCAGCCCCTAGTGGCTAGAACCATGTAACAGAACACCCATAACCCACAGTGCACTGTTAGTATGACATGAACACTTCCCATCCTAAATACTATTTGGTGTGGCCAGACCCTACCTTGAATCACATTGTTAAACTCTCTGGTATGATGCAAGATTCCCAGGCAAACAAAGAAACTCCTATGGAGAAGGATACGCAAGAGTTTAGACATCACCCTCCTATAGCCAATGGCAAAGGCCAGACCTGTTTTGGAGAACAAGGTTAAATTTTTAAATTTTTAAAAATTTTAACGAATGCACAGTAGTAATAATATGTATGTTTGGGGTACAGTGTAGTATTTCAGTACACGTGTACTATATGTAATTGCAAGATCAGGGTAACCGGCTTCTGTTTTTTTTTTTTTAAGACAGGGTCTCGATATGTGGTCTAGGCCCGTCTTGAACTCACAGCGATCCTCCTGCCTCACTGTGCTGGGATTACAGGTGTGCACCACCACGCCTGGCCTGGCATATGTTCAGCTCAGATACTTGTCATTTTTTGTGTTGTGAACTTTCAAAATCCTCTATAGCAGCTATTTTTAAATGGCCAATTAATTATTGTCAACATATCGCCCATAAGAGGCCATGGAACATTAGAGGTTCCATACAGCTTCACCCCCGGCATGCATTAAGCTTCCTGCCTCCATCTTCTTCCCACACGCCCTTCCTGGGCTACGATAACAGTCTCTTCTTGCATGAGGAGCAAAGTTAAATTCTTTAGCACACAATTCCTAATTTTTTTCTATTTTAGAGAGCAAGGAAGCAAAAGATTGCTAAGTATCTTATTGCTAGAAGGGAAATTGGAAATCCTAGTGTTCCTTCCAGCAGGATCCCAAGAACAGATTCTCCAGTGCAAGAAGTATCAGTCACCTCCAGACTACAGGCTCCTGCATCAGATACACCGAGCCAGGTTCTCTGTAAAGGGATCCCGTATATTTTGAGTACATTCTCCTGGCAGCTTCTCATGCTGACCAAAATTGGAGAAATGCAATTATGACCCAAATTTCTTGTTCTTAAATGTAGAATAAAATATAACAGAAGATGTAGCAAAGGGCAAAAATTCTGTTGCTGGTTCCGCCACTGAGTTTCTGAGTATATCAGAACTCGAGTACATCCTGGTTTGGAGAACAATGTTTAGCACCATTTTTCCCAAACAGACATAACTGATTGCATTGTGTTTTAGATTGAGAGCATAATTTGCATTACTTTCTGCTCTTGGGGAAAATGTCGGTGAGACACACAGTAGTATTCCAAATGTTTTGGTTGGCCTCTGGAAAAGTGAATTTCACCCATCAGAGTATCTGTGTGACAACCAGTGGTGACCAGTGGCCTCCTTGATCTCTGAAAACACTGACTCCTGGGTCTTCAGGTCCACTCATGGTAGGAGTGTTCCTAATCATTCACTCACTCATTCATTCACCAACCATTGAATGTGCATTCTGTAGCAGGCACTGTTCTAGGTGGGAAGGACAGAATCAGGACCAGAACAGAAAATGTCCCTGCCTTCGTGAAGCTGGGAGGACATAAATATTCTGATAGCTAGTGATGCATGTTGGGTAGATTATTTTTTTAAAGCAGGATATAAAGGGACTAGGGAGCTGAGAGGGTGGTTTGCTAGTTAGCATAAAATATTAAGGGAAGGAATTTCTAATATGGAGACTTATAAGCAGGGAAGCAAGAGAGCAGCCTTGAGCTACTTGGGTAAATTCAACAGCAAAGGCTAAGGCTCTGATGCAGAACAGTTTCATATGCAGTAAAGGAGAAAGGTTGATATGATGAGATTAAACGGAGACTAAGGAGGAAAATGAATAGGTAAGAGTGCCAGTCACCTTTGCAAAGAGTTCGGAAAGAACAGGAAGAGGTGCAGTAGTAAGTTCTGGAATAAGTAAGGCCAAGAGAAGGGTTTGGCCATGTGAGAATCGTTAAGAGTAAAAGCTTATCAATGCATGCAGGTGGAAAGCCCTAGTAAAAGGCAAATGACCGGTGCTGTGGCAGAGAGGGGACAACCATTCATACGAGTCCTTGCCTAGGTAAAAGGAATAGCAATGTGTATGCAAGAGGCATCTCAGGCTGGAACATAAAGGTCTTTTTCCCGTCATGCTCCTTTCCCTCAGGTCTCTGTTTTCAGCCTTCCTGCCTTTTCTCATGACCCTATCCAAATTTTCTTGTCTTCTGATGCCTGTCAGGAAATAAAATGAATAAATGATATTCACAGCACTTCCTACTGGAGAGTGAGCCTGAAATATCTTCTCCTCCTATTTTCAGCTTTGCGGTATGAGTCAGATGAGAACTAGTACCAAAGAGCTGTGGAGAAGCTATCATTTCTCGAACTTCATTTTGCGAAATGGAAGGAACATCATTGCCAGAATGCACCAGTGTTAGGTGACCCTCCCATCACCTGCATGCCAAGCATCTTTCCTTGTCTTTTCCTCTTTCCCAGTTTAATGTTGAGTGACTAGATTTGGTCTGCTACCTCCAACTGACACCGTTGGTCTAATGTCTAAATGTTACCTCCCCAGCTGGAAGAACTCAGAGCCAATAAAGGCTGCTTTCTGGCCAGTTGTTAAATTTATCACTCAGTCCATTAAACCTGCAGCGATTTGTTTGAGGAAACCGATAATGAATTAGAAAGAGGGCCAATAGCGCCACCTGCTGGAATTACACTTAAAGGGGGAGAAGATGACGAACGCTGTCCTTGGTTCTGCGCATTCTTTCATGACCCAGTTTTACTGGACAGAATTTCTGTTGTCTATAGTACAGTATTTTTTTATATCAATACGCCACCTTGTGCACTTATCTTGTAACTTTTTTCATGGTAGTTAAAACTACCATGAAGATAAGTTGTGCTTCGTTCTGTTGTTTCTCTTAGGATCTCTTGGAAACTGGGTTCCAGAACATTGCAGTTTAAAAGGAACTTAGAGGTAATATACTAATCCCAAACTCATTTGGAAAGGAACTCTTGGGAAACCAAGGCATAGTCTCCACTTGGACACAAGTGAACTGAGGCTCAAACCATGGAAAGACAAAGCTAAGACCATCCCCAACATGTCCTGATTCCCAAACCACTCCCGAGATCAGTTAAGATGCTTGTAGATACAATGAAATCAGCTTAAACAATAATGAACTCCTTAGGTGGGTGGCTGCAGGAATAATTTAAGAGCTGAGTGATGTCACTAAGGTCCCAGTGTCATGCCGCTGTCCTCTGCTCTCCTCAGTACATCTGATGTTTATCCAATGGTTCCAGCAACATTAGAAGCCACAGCCTCCCCACCCATGTCAAGTGGCATGAAAGAGACTCCCTTTTCCTTTTCTGTCTTATAAGCTAAGATTCTTTTTTCAAAAGACCATCGGAAGTCTCAACTTACATCTCATCGGCAGAAGGGAATACTTGGTCCTATCCTGAGTAATTCATAGCCAGGCAGCATGGAATTGCCATGTTTGTGTTATCAAAATCCAGATTCACCCTCGGGGCTTGAGCCAGAGCCATCCTCTGAGAAAGGATAAGATTCTGAAAACACTTTGATTTCTGGGTAGTCAGGTCAGCGCACAAGAGAAAAGGTAAGTGTGACTAATTCGGACAGGAAAATTCCCCACGATTTCTCCTGTTCCTGCTGGTCTTCTGAGATAGTGGCATTAACATCTTTGTTAACCTTCCTAAAAGTGTGTGTGTGTGTGTGTGTGTGTGTATGTGTGTGTGCAAATGCACACTTTGGAAGACAGTGCCTTCTGTCAAGGCAGAAATGTTTTGTTTCCTGACTGGGCTAATAAAGACAGTACTTCTCCCAAGGCAAAAACTGAGCATGCTTGCTATCAGCTCATTTAAAGGACCAGTTTTCTAAATTTGGGGGTCTCCCACTATGAAGCAAAGGTACTGTATGTGCAGCACCATCCATGAAGCCCTATGTCACCCCCATGGGACTTGGGAGCAGGGAGATGGAGAATCATATGAGCATGCAGCTCACACTGCCCACTACACTGGGAATATAAGTTGTCTCTGACCAGGATTCTCATGTCTTCCACCCATGTCATGAAACTGGGCAGCTAGCAAATAGTAGCTTGCAAATGGGTAAGAAACTCAGAACTTCTCAGCTCTTGACACTACTGGGATCCAGAAAATCATGTTTGAGAGTATGTCCTTTCTGATGCGTCACACTATCTACACCCAACTCTCCAATCTTTATTGCTGGAAAGAAGAAGAAACATGAACATAAGGGATTCCTTCTTGACAGGCAAAACCAGAGCAACACTTCTGTCTCCAAGCAGAGTCACATTAAGAGAGGACAGTGTCATTGGCTCCGGTGTCTTCTAAGCTGCCTCTTCTTTATTTGCTCACTGGCTTTCTCTATAATTATCTCTTTTAAAATGTCAGTTGCTCTCACCCAGAAGACCAAGTGCAATCAGCCACGAACTGAACTTTAGAAGCTTTTAAAACACATTGGCTGTCTTCCCGGGAGATGGGATTTCTCGAAGGTATGCCGCAACAATGTCAGGGCAGCTGATATTGAACGAGGAGAGGGACCCTGTCCCTGCCCTCTCAAACTGTGCCTGCAGCCCCTTCCTTGGGAAACCACAGGAGGGAAGCCGGATGGGCCAAACTTGTAAATATTTCAGCAGAGTCTCAGTGGAAGCTCCGTGTGGAGGAAGTTGCTCGTAGAATCCTGTGACCTTGGATCCCTTTTGCTATACCCTTGGAGCAGCTGGCAGGAGTTCTGAGCTGTAGCAGAACTCTATCAACTTTCTTTCCTTCTCTAGAGCAAGGTACTGCTGCTAAGGAGATCATGTCAAGAGAAAGAAATAGAGATCCATTGTGATAAATACAGAGAAAACAGTGGATGTTTTCTAATGACTGCTAGTGCTTAGAATTTCTCCAAATGTTGACAGTTTAAAGTCTTGGGCAGGGATTCATCATAGCAGAAGGACAGCAGCAGAGAAAATTAGACCAGTATTTATCCTTTTGTGTTGAACCTTAGGGTTAAACTCAATTTATCCCCAAATTCTATTTCCCTGATGGCAGTTGATGCCTTTAAAACAAAACAATCTTTCCTACTTAGCCCAGAATTCCTTGTTCTCTTGCTCTTCTGACAACTTACATTTAAAACCGCATCTGCCAGGACAAGTGCTGTGAGACAAGAGCAGATTTAATCTTAAACTAAGGCCACTTTTTCCCCCATCGACTGTCTCCAAACTGCCAAGAAAGATCATTCAGTCCATGGGTCACATTGTCACCCACCTGCATTCTGATCATAACTTCAAAACACCATGAGAGCTGTCACCAGCCTGTCCCAGTGACCCCTGAGCTCTGCAGATTTTTCCCTGGAGTGTGCATGGAATCACCACTGCTGTTAACATTAAAGTTCTCTTCCTAATGACACAAAGGATTAAAATTCTTTAGCACAATTATGTTGATTAAACTGAGTTCTACGTCTAACATTCCTGTAGTTCAATAAGTTAATGCAGCTTTCAGGGGGGTTCAGCATAGAGGCAGGGAACACTCTAGCCCCTGAGAAAATCCTGCTCAGTGTGGCTTTTAAATGAGAAGTCTGATTGCTTGCGACACCATCTCAAAAAGGTACCAGCCTGAAGAAACTGAATTTTCCATTAGCCCTGGAAAAAATGACAGATATTTAATTAAACTGCTTGGAGATTAGGCAGAAGGCTTATTGATGGATAGAGGGCTGGATATCTTTATGAGCAAAGTCAGGAAATTCACTGTTTTGCCACATCTTTAATGTTGAAAAGAATCCAGCAAGCCTAAGGGAGCTCGGGACGTGCCTGCTGCTTCAGCAGTGAGCCGCCCTCCTGCCAATCACAAGAAAAATACCCATTTAAAAAACATGTTTATAAAGCACGGTATGGTCACCAAGGAGATGTACAGAAAACCAAAAATGTGAAATAAGAAAGCCGCTTCTAACTAACGTTGACAAAGCAACCACTGAACCCATTTGCCTATTGTTGGAAGGTGATTTATTGCAGAAGGAGGAGAATAGGAGGAGAATGATTTGTGGTCAGTGCTGGAGGGAAGTTATGCAAAGGCCCCAGAATCCCAGCTGAGGGTCAGCCAAGGTATGCAACACACGATGTAAGAGGGATTGTGCCCTAAGCATGTTGTACAACTTTCGAGACAGCTGAAAGTGGTCCAAAAAACATGTAGGTCACCCTCACTGTTTCAGCAACTCACGGATTCCTGCCTTTCAAAGGCTGATAGACTGTATTTCTATAAGTTCCCCCCAAAGCAGTAGTTCTCTACTTATTTCCTGGAGAACTTTGGGGAATACCAGCACCTCTTCCAGGTGCAGTTAAAATCTCCAAAGCCAGATGTGTCAAAAATCTCTCAAAAGAGTTAATCACCGCCCAAATAGGGGCCAAAGAAGTCAGTTGTAGGTGAAATTGAAAGATCGCAGGGTCTGAAGCCTGGTTAACTCGGACTCAGATCCGGATCCACTAACTCATCATTAACCTAAGACATTCAACTTCTGGGTCTTAGTATCATTGACGTCCCTATGCCTCAGTTTCCCTCCCTAAAGGGAATCAATGATGATAACTTCTTGAGAAGCTTCAAAAGTTTAAGTAACATCCCGGCACATAGACCCTCTTGTTTAGTAATGGTGATTAATAGGTTGAAGTTCTTCACATGCTTCCTCCCATGTGCCTTTGTAGCAGAGGCCCGGATAGACATTTTTCTCTTCCTGCTTTGTTTTTCTTTTCCAGTTCACTGCTGTTTGGTATCTGGCAGAACCATGCTCATCTGTCTTTCACACTTTCTGCTTCTCCAGCTGCCATGGAAGTGTCCTTTTCGTTCGATGTTGGAAACGGGCCAGTAGAGATTGTCGTGAGGTCGCCCTCCCCTCTCAATGATGACCAGTGGCACCGGGTCACCGCAGAGCGGAATGTCAAGCAGGCCAGTCTCCAGGTGGACCGGCTGCCCCAGCAGATCCGCAAGGCCCCAACGGAAGGTCACACACGCCTAGAACTCTACAGCCAGCTGTTTGTGGGTGAGTACTGGAGAGACTGTCTTAGTTAACATTTGCATTGCTGAGATAAAACGCCCAACACCCACACGTGAAGGGAGGAAAGGTTTATAGACATTTCAGTCCACAGTCAGATGGCTCCAAGGCAGGGCAGTATGGCAGAGGCCACCACAGGAGAAACAGTCCGTGGCAAGCAGGCAGGAGGCAGCAAGCAGTGAAGCAAAGCAGTAGCAACAATATTCCCTTTCTTTTTTAGACCACCCAGGCCACAGGTCTTATGGGGGTGCTTCCCACACCCAGGATGGGGCTCCTGTCTTCACTAAATCCATTTAGCCACACCCAGAGCTACCCTAATTCTCATCAGTGGACTAACTGAGTACCACACACCCTTAATCCCAGAATCACACCCTTCATCCCCATTCACACATTCTAGATCCAAACATCTCCCAAAAGCCCCACCTAAGACTGCATTAGACTGTGGGGGACATCTATATACAAACCATAACAGGCAATCGCACCTTCCTCCTGTTGGTTTTAAGAATCTTTACAATGTAAAAAAGTAAAAGAGACTATGGAAGGTTTTGATAGAGATCTTTCCCAAAGTAAATGTCTATACCTCTTATTATCTCCTCCAAGACAGAAAGGAACAAGGAAAATACCCAGAAGAATAAGATCTGGCTCCACACCCATTTCTCTGGGACACAGGGTCCTCAGCTACAAAGCCAGTGTGTGAGGTGGCACATTTCTTAGAGCTCTCTGATGTCTGTGGCTTTATATTTATGTTTTTAAAGTATGCCAAATTATTCGACATTCAGGACACTTATGAGTGTGAGGAAGGAAGGAAACCAGAGAAGAAGGAAAGAAGGGAAGGAGGGAGCTCTCTAAATTCCACTTTGCTTGACAAGAGGGAGTAGAGAAAAACAAGCTATGTTCAGATTTGCCTGAAATGATAAATAAAAATGCATTCCTTTCTCCAAGCTGCTAGGCAGAGAAAGACTTAGATTTCTCTTAACGTAGTGTCCCTCGACAGAGGAAAGAAGTCAGCAACAAGAAGATATTTAAACATAGCAAAAAGTACTACAATAGAACCTCATCCAGCCTCAGGCTAGTCTTCATCAATACCTTTGCTGTTGATATATTCCAGATGAACTTAAAATCATTTCAAAGCATTACATGTTCCCGTGGTCAGTTGAGCCTTTAATTTTGCTTTCCAGAATATTCATATTTTAGGAAATAAGCAACTTTTCCTCAATTGAATGAAAACAAAGTAAGTTTGAATGGCTTTGTGGGATGCACCACCATAGAATACCCCACTGGATTTTTGGGAGG
Source organism: Hydrochoerus hydrochaeris (assembly GCA_004027455.1). Lineage (NCBI taxonomy): Eukaryota > Metazoa > Chordata > Mammalia > Rodentia > Hydrochaeridae > Hydrochoerus > Hydrochoerus hydrochaeris. Next base: position 853,053 of record PVLA01000058.1, read on the forward strand.
GGCCATTGGTCACGTCACCTGTGGCCTCCCACCCAGCAAAACTTGAGTGATGCATTGCTGTTCATATTTGTAACACCTGCCACCTGGTCCCCACCCTTAGGATACAGCCCATTAAGCATTTGTTGCTGTTGGCAAGGGCCAGTGACAAGGTCAAATGGTTTCCCCTGGTTGTGTTTGGATGCTTGAAAAGCTTTAGAAAATCACAAAAAGAACTCTTAAGAGTTAAATTAAGTACCCACTCTTTTCATGTGATGTGTACAAAGTACAGAACAACGGTGAGCTTTGAAAAGGAGGACTGATTTGCTAAAAAGCCCTATCAGCCGGGGGCCATGAAAGAGTTGAAATTTGGAAATAAAGTACTCCCCAACCTCAGTGAGAACCCAGCACTTTCCAAATCTTTCCTTGTAGTTATAGATCACAAAATTACATGTACAGTAATACTTCAGTTCATGAAAGCTCTGTTCACAAACAGTTTGGTTCCAGAACAGAAGCATTCAGCAAAATTTTGCTTCCACTTGTGAACTTGGTATCAGATGGCAAACATAACTGCAGAAATCTTCCAAAGAATTATGGAAAAACTCAGTTTATGAACCAAAGTACCACTGTAATTTTTCACACATAATTTTTAATCACCTAAACATCAAGTCCATTGATTCCTTCCAAATTCAGTAAATAAACATCTCATCTTCAATGTATCTTTCCAGGGTTACCTACAGCAAGTTTTTTCCTAAATTCAGCTGATCCCACCCTCCTGCTGAGTCTACTCTACTAGTTTTTCATCATAACAGCTGACTCTTCAAGGCTTGATTCATTGCTTTCCTGACTTTTCCTCTGGACACAGAGGTCCAAATTTAGTTTTAGCCCTTTCTGTCACTCACTATCATTGTCTTGAAAAATGCTGGAGAGTTAGTGAGGTTGTAAAACAAAGAGTTAGGAGGGGTATTTATTATGATCTTGGAAGGAATATTGATCCAATTAAAGAAAATGACCCAAGAATAATGTGTTTTTTAGAGAAAGCACAGAGCCTAAGTCAAATTTCTACAAACCAATGAAATTCAAGGTCTGGGCATAAAAAGAATGTTTCAGGAGGAAGAATGAAGAGAAATGGAGGCACAAGTAAAGGAGAATTAGGAGAGGGTGATTTCATAGGAGCAGAAGGTTTTATGGAAAAGGTAACAGCAACTAGCATCATGTGCTATGATTTAAAAATAAGAAGCTAGAAAAAACATTCTTTGGATTTAGTAATTGTGAAACCATTCTCAGAAAGACAGGTTTGTAAACAGCAAGCTGACATGATTATTCGGCCAGTTCTTCTTACTCAACAATAAAGGGTTAGTCATGGTTTCCAGTTTCTGGTCTCTGGTTACCCTCACAGAGAACAAGATGAGTATGCCCAAAACACAAGCGGTTGAGCCAACCTGAGAAATACTTCTCTGCAGAAGTCCACTCCAGAAGAAGCAGACAGGAGCAAGATTTCCAAGGTAAAAAATTCAAGTTGACAGCTATGGAGCCTGAAACCAATTATCCCAAACTATGCTTCAAGGTTATGGGCAATTGGAGTATTGGTCTCAGTTCAACTTTAACAAAACTATTTTTTGATCAAGCAGTCCCTTTTCCCTTCTCTCAGTATCTTTTCTCATTTTAGGACCAGCAGAAGAGCTAGTTTTTCCTCAGAATCCTTTCCATTACATATTTAATTACAAGTTCAGTAATGGCTGAACAGGACCTGGGTTCCCATACATCCAACATTTCCACTGGGCTGCGGGCTCACAAGAAATGAGTGTTTTTTGTTTTTTCGGTAGAATAAAACCAAACAAAATGAAACCAAATAAAGCCAATCAAAACAAAACAATGAAAGCAGTATAGGACTTCAAAACAAGATAATAGGAAATCAACAATGGCTACCATAATGCATTTTGTTATCTTCAAAATAGCTGCCCATACCATCAGACATAACAAAATCAAAAAAGAAGAATCGAATAAAACCAATCAAATCAAAACAATGAAAACTACACAGGACTTCAAAACAAGATAATAGGAAATTAACAATGGCTACCACCTTTCATTTTTAGGCATTACCTCCCTTTTCACTTTCATAATATCTATTGTGCATTTTGGTTCCCACTAACTACTTCAGTTTTTATACGAGGGAGACAATGCAATGTTCACTCGTGTGAATCTGAATCATTTCACCCTTGAGCATGTTCTCAAGTTGCATCCATTTACCTACAAGAGCGTCAAAATGATCCTTCTTTCTAGCTGAGTAGCTTTCTAGTGTATAAAAATACCATAGCTTTCTTTTCCATTCTGTGGTTGATGGGTAAGTTACCCCTGCTTTTTTCCTGGGTCCTCATTGTGTACAACATTGTCTCCACTTATCCAACACTTAGTCCATGAATTTCCTTTCAAGTTAAATGTGTTTCTTTTACACTCATCAATAGAGCGTGTTGATGGATCCTGTCTCCTGATGCACTCTGCCCATGTTTCTTTTTATTGGTGAATTGAGGCTATCTGCATTAATGGTTATGACCAGCATGCACTGGCTCATCTACCATGTTATCCTCTTGCCATTGGCTGCCCACTTTTCCCCACTGTTCAACTGCTTGTCCTGCTCAGCAATCCTCCTCTTCTGCTGTTCGTGGAACCATGGTCATCTTTATTTCCCTCTAGAATATTCTTTAGCACTCTTTGTAGGGCTAGTTTGGTGGTCATGAATTCATTCAGTTGGTCTTTTCCATGGAAGTTTCTTATTCCTCCATTAATTTTGAAAGATAGCTTTTCAAGATACATCAGTCTGGGTTGGAAATTGTTTTCTTTCAGAACTTGACATACTTCACTCCAAGCTCTTCTTGACTTGATGGTTTGTATTGAAAAGTGTGTCATGAGTCTGATGAGTTTTCCTTTAGAGGTGATCTGCTTCTGTACTCTAACAGCCTTTAATATTCTGTTCTTGTGCTGAATTTCAGGACCTTGGTTGTCATATGTGTGGGTGTAGATTGAGTTTAGTTATGGCTAGTTGGAGTTTTGTATGCCTCACTTATCTGTATGTCAGGCCATTTTCCCATGCTTGGAAAGTTCTCTGCTATTACTTCTGTAAAAATTCTTCTTATATCATTTGTGTTGACTCTTCTTTTTTTGCTGATACCTATCAGTCTTAAATTATTTTTCTTTGCATCATCTTGCAGCTGTAGAATTGTTATTTCCTGCTTCCTTGTTATTTTTAAGAGATCTTTCCTTTCCCAATTGCTAGATGAAATCCTGTCTTCAAGGTCTGAAAGTCTGTCTTCAGTTTCTTTCCAGTGTTCAGTTGAGTTTTTAAGTTCCTGGATATCTCTTTGAATCTGTTTCATGCATTCCATTTCTTTCCTATATCATTCATTCAAGGTTCCCTCATTTTCCTATGCTCTTTTTATTTTTTTAACTATGTCTTCTTTGGATATGCTCAGCAATTTTTTCATTGTTTTCATTTTTTTCTTTTACCTGATATATTATTTCTAATATGATTTCTTTTACAGCCTCATGAAGTTGTTTCTCTATTTCAGTTGCTATACTTTCAGAAATTTCAGGTGTTTGACTTCCAATTTCTTCCATGTCTGTGTCTCCTGGACTTGTTCTCTGTGGGCTGGAGGTCTGAGATTGCCTTTTGCTCCCTCACCTTAACATTTTCCTGGGTTCCTCCAGACAAGCTGGCTAGGAGGGTCCTAGGAGTTTCCCACATTGGCTGCCTGACTGTGTGTAGGGGAATGGGCCAGACACCTGGGTTTCTCCCAATCTAGGTTCACAGGGAAGCTGTAGGTATGGGGCAGGCTTCTCTAGACACATAGCTACAATGAGACTCCCTCAGTGGTGCCAGGCATGAGGAGGAGTGGCTGGCTGGTTCTCTCTGCCCGTGCTGGCTATAAGTCCTCAATGGTGGCCAATGGGCTCATGGAGAGAGGGACTGACTGGTATTCCCAGCCCAGACTGCCATAAATAGAGTTGCTCAAAAACACAGAAATGGTTCACTTCTGAGTTCTCCAGAAATGAAGTTTGAATCTCACCTCTATCACTTGCCAATTTTGAGACCAATGATAAATTCCTTAATATTTCTGCATTTAATAAAAATATAGGTCCTATGTCTCAGGGCTAAATGAGAAGTTCCATAAAAATCTCTCAGAGGAGAACTTGACCTAGAGTCTTTATTCCTCAAGGACTCTGCTTACCTCCCTCAGTGGCCACAGAGCAGCAAAGGAAAAAGCATCATGCCAGTGTCATTAGCAGCTGAGGCAGGTGGCAGAGGTAGCTGCATTTAGGGTTCTAAATAAGGAAGGGTTTTTGACACAACTTAAAAGGAGAGTGTCTGAAAGTAGTTCTCAGTTCTACCACAGATAGGATCCTGGGCAGGGCCACCTCCACTCATGAAGATAATCCATGGTAACAAGGTCCATCTCTACTTTTAAAGTGACTAAAGACACACAAAAGACATGGTTCTCTAAGATACTATTAGATGCTCATCTAAAAGGGCCAACACCCAGAGTCACTGGGAAGTCATCAGATTCCAACCATGATACTGATCTAGTAGAAACGTAACAAACATTTAAAAATCAAAAATGACACAAAAAGGAAAAGCACTTGCTGGTATTTGTCTTTAAAATGCTTCAACAATGATGCAAAATGAGCAACTAGCATATGCCAAGCTCCCTGGATGGCCTGGCAGAGGCACTTACACCCCATGATGATCTGACCCTCAGTCAGGCGAGTGCCAGACCTGAGCTCCCTATGGCAGCATGGGCAAGGTTTCTCAGAAGGTAAGGACACAAAGGTGCTCACAGTCATTATCTAAGCAGCAACGATGCCAGGCTGGCCCAAGCCTAAGCCCTCTGACTCAGAGATGTGCAGAGATCTGGAACCCTGGCCGCTGGGGCAGCCTATGAGGAGGAGGATTATGTGTCAGGCCCCAGCCAGAAAGGAGCCCATCTGCTATCACAGGAGACGGCAAGTGTGATCTGTAGAATCAGGGAGCGGAGCGATCAGGGAGCAATCAGGGAGGGCAGGGGCTGACTAGGAGTCAACTTTTAGCTTGTTGGACACAGGCCAGAGCATGGGACACTGTTCAGTCCTTTAAGGAAGTCAGAGATCTAAAGGCCACTTCATGAAGATTTCAAGCTTCTAAATGGCTTCTAAGAAGCAAGTTTAGGTCATCACATCAAATGACAAAGGTCCAGCTTAATTCACTAGGCTCTGATTGCTTCTGAAATCCCTTTGGTGGTAGAAGAGGACATTTCTTCTGGGCAACATGGAGCACCAAGGAGCTGAAAGGTAGTTCTCAGTCCTTCAGGTTCTTATATGACAGGTGGGGACCTGACTGGAGACTGAGTGGGATAAATACTGTCTGATTCAGAGACTGGGGGGTCAGGAAGCTCTTCCCCTCCTGGCAGCCTATCTGTCTATTCAGGAGTCTGAGACCTTTTTGGCCTGTGGCTGCCTGAGATTGTAGAATAATCAGGGTTTTTTAAATGGCCATAGAAGGAAATAAAGACCAGAGTACTAGGATCAGTCTATGAGCTAAGCTTGGATGGCAATCCCAGAAAAGGTCCCAGATTCCTCCAACTCAGAAATCTGGCTTGTTTGGTCAGCTGTTCCTCAAACTCTTGGCATTCCAAAATCACCATTGGATAACTTCTGTGCCATCTGAATTGCCAAGTGACTGGCAGAGCAGAAAAAGTCAACACCAGTGTGCAGGGGAGAAAACTGGAATTCTAGGCACGACATGTTCCCAAGCCTGTGGGTGAATAAAATGATCGTTTCTCATAGTTAAGAAGTTTGACATATATATATATATATATATATATATATATATATATATATTCCAATTTGCAAGGATTGTAATAGAAAAATGTGTGTTCACCCGCATTTTCTACAAGCCTGACTCAGATGCAACCACAGGAGCACAGGTTAAGATATCCAAAGTGACATCTCAAGGTCAAATGCATCACCTGCTTGACCTCTCTTAATCCACACAAGAATTCTGTAGATAGCACTGAGAGTTCCTATTTCACTGACGCAGGAAAGAAACTGAAGCTACAGATTAGCTAATTCACAAAAGGTCATGCCTCTTTGTAAGAGACAAGCAAGAATTAGATCCTAGGCAGTCTGATTGGAAAGACAGGGCACTTTCCTGTTCCTCTGGTCAAAGTAACAATCACACTACACAGATGTACAACAGGCAGGAAGAGTTCACACAAGGTGACTGCAGCAGGGAACAGAGACCAGAACTCAGCCCCGGCTTAACCACCCTCCCGTCAACTGTGGGAGAGTTATTTTTATTGCTGGTTTTTCATTGTGTTAAAGCATAAATCAGTAAGGTTCTGTTTTGTTTCATTTTGCTTTGCTTTTGCATTGGGAATTGAACTCTTTACATGGAGCAACATCCCCAGCAGTGCTTTTTATTTTTTTGTTCTGAGACAAAATCTTGCTAAATTGCTCATGCTGAACTCAAACTTGAGTTCAATCCACCAGTCTCACCTCCTGAATAAATGGAATTGCAGGTGTATGCAGGAAAGGTTTTAAGAGCTGGAATAAGAGTTTACTCAAAGAGAAAGTACAACTTTTTACATCTTCAAGAGAGGAAGAATTGGGGAAGGGAGTCAAGACCCATGAGAAGTTACACTCCCACCTTCCCTTGGATACCGGGAAACAAGCACTATCTCCCCTGATGTTCACATTTCAAAGATCCAGCTTCTGGGTCCCAGAGGAAGACATTCCTGGATTATAAAAGTCTCCTCAAAAGGCTTTTAAAAATACACCTCAAAGGATCAGAGAATTAATAATTAGTACAAGGTTCCTAAAGTAAACATTAAGATAGAGGTTAGGGACCTAAGGTCAGAAAACAGTCTGTCTAAAGCTTGGCCAAACTGAGAGGAATGTTTGAAAATGATCTTGCTTGGTCTGTATGAGGGTCCCTACTTTGCAATGACAACTGAGGCCACCAGAGACATTTAGGAAAGTGTGGAGAAATAAGACGGTAGCTACAGGCTGCTCAGAAAGCTCCCCACAATGCACAGAAGAACCCACCACAGCCAAGATACATACCCACTCTCAGGAAAGTTGCTCTTAGTTAGGAGTCTATAGTAGGAGAATGTAGCAGACCTGGGAGGAGGTCAGGCCAGGCAGAGTCAGGCATGGCAGCAGTTTGTGGGTTATAAAGCATCAGGAGCAAAGATCAAGGCTGGTAGTGGCTCACTGTCAGACACACACAGGCGGGTTAGCAAGATGTTTGCATGTGAAGTCACTCTTCTCCACAACAAGACTCCAGACTTGGGAGTCATATGACACGGAAATAAATCCTCTCTCACTCATTCACAGGCACTCTCTCCCCTCCTCCCTCCCTCCTTCACTTTTCCTTTGTTCTTTCCCTTCCTTCCTTCAGTCTTTCCTTCCTTCCATCCCTCCTTGCATCCCTTCATCCTTACCTCCCTTCCTTCTTTGTACCTTTTGTGAGAAAAAACCTGCAGGAAGTGACGTAGAACTGTAACTCCTACCTGTCAGATGTGCACCACACGTGCAGAGTTCATGGCCTCACGGCAGCAGCAAATGAAACTGTGAAGCAAAGGAAGAAGCTAGGAGAGTTTTCCTGGAAATGAGGAGAAAACAGTTCCTAGAATTCCAGGAGGCAGTCCCCAGCGGGATGGCCAGCGAGGCCCTTTGTCTTTCTCTGACTATATATTAATTTCTATCTAACTTAGCTGCCTATAAGAAAAGATTGTCAAAGCCAACATGGGCCTTAAGTCTACACCACATTTTTCTCTTCCTCTTCCCATGACTCTCAGCACTCTTCCACATGGGCCCTTGAAATTCTTCCCATAGATCCCAAAGTAGGATACTCCCTGCTTTTCCTCCATCTCACCGGCTGCTACTTCGGTTTCTCCTGTGTTCACCTCCGCTACTTGATCACAAAATGTTCATGTGCCGCTGAGCCTTCCTGTCTTCGTGCACTGTCCTGGATACCATTCTCCACTGCCACGTCTGTTTTCAATACTATTTATGCACCAGTGACTCTGAAATCCACATCTGCATGTCTTGCTGTTCTCAGGAACTCCAGACATCTAACTGACATCTCACAGGAAGCATGCAGGATGGAATTCTTGGCACCTCCAAGGAGTGGGTTCCTCCACCAACCTTCTCCACCTCAGTAAATGATGTGATCACCGCCCATGTTTGTTCAGAGCCAAACTCTGGGGTTACCCTTGATCTCTCTGTTCCCTTTCTTTCTTCTCTATCTCCCACCAGTCATCATCCAACAGTGTGTTGTTATGTGACTCTGCCTCTAGACAATGCCAGAAAAGCATCCACTGACTTCTATCGCTGCAAGACCCTCCCTCATCAAAGCCACTATTTTTCTTGCTCAGACTGTTGCAGCCAGTGCCTCACTGGTCTCCACGGGCTTGGCTCCTTACTCAAACATGCCCAGCTTGTTCCCACCTTATAGCAGCTTGATATTTCCACCGCTTGACATTCTACCTCAGACAGGAGCAAGACTGGCTTCCTGACACTCTTTTTTTTTTTTTTTTTAAGTCAGGCTCTTGCTATAGTTCAGAGTGGCCATGAATTCATTATGTAGCCCAGGCTGGCCTCAAACTCTCAGCAATCCTCCTGCCTCAGCTTCCCAAGTGCTGGAATTATAGGCATATGCCACCTTACCTGGCAAAACACATGTATGATTTTTACTTATTTTATCTTTTGAGGGCGTAGAGACAGTGTCTCACCACTGTAATTCAGGCTGACTTTGAGCTCATTATATTGCCCAGGTTAGCCTTGAAGTCACGGTGAGCATCCTGCTTCAGTCTCCTGAATTCTGGGACAATTAAGTAAAAGGATAAATGAATTGTATATTTTTGCTCTGAGTTAATATCCAGATTCAAAACTAGATCATCCCATTTCCAAAACAAGATATTTGTTGCAGATAGTCTTTCTCCAAAATTCTTTTCTTAAAACTTAATGATTTTTTTCAATCTTTAGAAATATGTTTTCCACTAAGTATCATAGGCTGAAATCAAGCATGACTGGAACCGAAAAAAAGTCACTGAGAAAGTCAGAATATTATGAAAGACAGCATTTCGGGTCAATCTGGGCCCTGAATGTAGTTTTTAGTGTCCTTGATATCAAATCGAGGTCTCATCTGTTTGGCCGTAACTGAGCTATGGGCTGGACTCCTAATATGTTTCTGCCCTAAGCCTGGGAAACTTCTGGTCTCTATTTTACTCCTAGATAGAGAGAGAGAGCGATGAGATTCCCAGAAGCCAAAAATAAAAAATGGAATAATTTGCTACATAAAAATCTAGTTTAAAAACTAAAAAAAAAAAGTAATTTATTTATAATAAAAGGAGTAGTTTATTCCTCTACAAAGCAAAAGTGCAAATCAATTATAGAAGCCCTTTCCAAAGTGTCCATTCTTCACAGCTGCTCACCAGTGTTCCCATTTCTTTCTTGGATGGCCATCCTCCACCCGGCTCTCCAGATTAACACAGGTCAGTTGCCAGCTTCTCAAAAGGATACCCAGCATGCCCTGCTGCAGACAAAACCAGCCACTCTCCACCACTGCCTGCCAGCTGCGCTCCTTGCCCTTAACCCTTCTAGGCTCAAAACTGATCAGCGTTTGTACTTCCTCCTGTGGGTGTTACAGTTGCAATCCTAGCACTTGAAATAAGTGACATTAGGCATGAGTTTTGCTCCTTTTATTCATACGTTACCAGCATAATCAAATGAGTGGTGTGCTTTTTCTAAGAGCAGAAAAGCATACAAATCTGATTTGATGTTATTCACGGAAGCATTACAGAAAAAAACAAACTCAATTGTATTCTGCGTGATGAAATGAACAGCTACTTTGAAGAAAAAGAAACATTATGGTATCCATTGCTGATTCCCTATCGTCATGCTGTGAAATCCAGTAATGCTTTTATTCTTTTAATAGAGAGGTTTTAGTCTGTTTTGTATTATTTAATTGCAACATACATGAAGGTATGGACAGCTATTTTGAAGAGAATAAGAGACATTACAGTAGCCATCGTTAATTTTCCTATTGTCTGGTTTTGAAGATCTGTAATGCTTTCACTATTCTGTTTTTATACTATTTTATTTTGTATGAATTTATTGTGTACGAATATATAGACAACTATTTACAAGAAAACAAGAGACATTATGGTAGCCACTGTTGATTTCCTGTTGTCTTGCTTTGAACTCTGTGTCACATTGTTTTCTTCTGATCTGCTTTGTTCTGTTTTGTTTTACCCTCTTTAAAATAAAATTTGAAAGAAAGAAAGAAAGAAAGAAAGAAAGAAAGAAAGAAAGAAAGAAAGAAAGAAAGAAAGAAAAAATTAAGAAAGAAAGAGCAAACTCCCACCACTGGGCTCAACCTCTAGCACCAGGGGTGGAGAAAGTGAAAAACCAAAGAAGTATTTCGCAGGGAAGGGGATGCATTTCTAACCACTCAAGAAAGTTCATCCTTGGTCCAAAGTCCTGGTTTGCTGTCCCTTCTGATTTCAATTCCCATCAATTTGATTGATTACCCAACTCTATCTTAGGCCCTTCCCCTAACTGGCTGCCTCACTCATGCTCTGACTAAATAAACTGTTCTTTACATATGGCTTTAATTTTCCAAAGGGTTCTGATTGCCGTGTTAGGGGTAGGCTGTGGGAAGTGGTGCAGGGATAGAAGGCAGAGCTCAGTTAATAGGCTGTGATAGCAAACAAGTGAGAGATGTTGGTACCTTAGACTTGGGCTGCTGCCGTGAAAGTGTAGGAGGAGCTGGGATCCTGGTTATGCTGTGAAGACAGAATCAACAACTTCTGAATATGAGGGAAAGAGGAATGAAGGAGGCTCTAGGACTTTTGGCTTGGTGTAATTTTAAGATCCTCTGAGCTCTCCAGTAGAAAGCAGTCTGTTACCCACCTAATTATCCTCGCAAGAGCCGAGCTACTAGTTTCTAAAGCAGCGGTGATACGTGAAGAAGCTAGTAGAATGTTTTGAGCCTAAGGTTAGGAGCCAGTCCTATGACTCACCTTCTGCACAAAGCAGCCCAGAGCCACAAGAGCAAATGCTTCAGGGACTCTCCTCTTGCACTCTGGCTTTTTCGTGGCTGTCTGGATGGTCCAACCAGAGCATCTCTTTTCCGCTCCTTGACACCGCCAAGGAAGTCTTCATTTCAGCAACTATAATTTTTGTCATTTCAGTATCTCCAACCAGTTCTTATTCATAATAATTTGTCATAACCCCCTGTTCCTACTATCACAAAGGCATCCTTATAGCAATTTTGCTGCTATTTCAAGCTAGTCCAGTAATTAAGTCCCGTAATGGTGTTAATTTCCCCATTTTCTGTTCTCTCCTTGGTTCTGCCTCAACTGGGAAGGCCACACTGTATTGTGGTTTTTCCACAGTCCTTCACAGCCTTTGGCGTCTTCTGAGGTCTTGTCCTGTTTCTTTGTGATGCTACGCCCATTCCCTTGAGATTACCACATGCCCTCTCTGCTAGTGTCTGCCTCACAGGCCTGAATTGTTCATATCCTAGAAAGCAGAGGATTTGAGGACTGATGTCACATGAGGCTCTTTCTCCTCTTATATCTAATGTGTTTCCGGCCATTGCTGTGCTTAGGTATGGAAAACGCTGAAGAGCACTTAATATTGAAGACCTGTTTCAGGACATGGAGCTGCTCATGTTGCCACCTGTCTCAACTCTATCCTGTGTCCACTCCAGCCACAAACTCTCTCTCTCTCTCTCTCTCTCTCTCTCTCTCTCTCTCTCTCTCTCTTCAAAATTCCTCACTCAGACAATGGACAAACATTCTTTGCTGTGACTGATTCTTAGACCAGGGATATGACCGTGACAGCTAAATCTATTCAGTCAATAGTCAGCATCTCATTGTTGCACTGAGTATCTCTCCAAAAACAGCCAAATCCAACAGCTTCTTACTTGACCACCTGATAAAATTGAACATTTGTAACCTTTACCCTCCTTGAAATCCTGACCTCAAAACACTCCTCCATTCTGTTCTCTCAGCCTCTCTATTGATTCCCTTTTCCTCAATCTCCAAGTGTTATGGTGAGTATCTGGATGTCCCTGCAAAGCCTCATACACTGAGAGACAGAGGTTTGTGGAAGGTAAATAGATTACGGTGCACTACAGCTAACCTGGTGCTGAGAAGTGGGATCTAGTAGGAAGATGCTGATCACTGGGGCTGTAACCTGGAAGGGTGTGTCTCCCTCCCTGGATCCACCCTTTGCTCCCTACTTCTCACCCATCTTGAGGTGAGCAGCTTTCACCTGTCAGACCCTTCTACCATGCAGCCACCCAAAAACGGATTAAAAAATTATGAGCCAAAATAAACTTCTCCTCCTTCAAGCTTTGGGTGTTGGGTATTTTGTCTCAGAAATAAAGAAAGTAACTAAGACACCAAGCTGCTGTTCTCTTCCTCTACCTTCTTGGCCATAAAGAGCCCACACATCCATGATGACTTGGTTACCAGAGCTGTGATGATTCCTTCCAGATCCACGGCCCAGTCTTGACCTTGGGACAACACCCACATGGGCTTAAGTAAAGTCTGGATCCTGGGGTGTTGATATCAATGTGCTAGGTGAATATCAACACTAAGGAATCTTGACTCTGAGTGGAAAGAGACTAGATACGTTTATTTTAAATAAATTCTTTGAAAGATAGACCTTAAAGACAGTGAAACAGAAAAAGAAAGAGTGATGTGTGAAATACTAAGATCAGCAAAAGATGCTCATTTTGCTTCCAATATGAACAGAATTCACCAGCAGGGCACCATATGCACAATAACAAAAAGATATTTGTAAGAGAAACATTTTGACAGGGCTCAGCTGATGTATCTCAAGTTTGGGTTTGCACTGAAACGTACTAAACTACTTGTTAGTAGTTTAAACTTTGGATATGAGCCAGAGGTGGATGTTTAGCACAGTACTCTCAGGTCCCAACTTCTGTGAGGAACTTGGAATTATAGGAGCCACTTCCAAGAGCAATGTCCTTTGAAATCAGTGCTCTTGGACTGCCAATGGGGAGAAGATCAATCACCCACCACCCAGTGGCCAAAACCTGTACCTGCTTTGGCTTTGAACTTACAGTACTAAGTTTTTTAGCTGAGTCAGACATCTACATTCATGGCTCTAAATTGTGTAATTTGCATTTCTCTTTCCAATTTCAACCATTCTAGTGGCTCCAGGGACAAAGTTCTGGAAAGCATTGATTGACTAGTCTTCAATATTAAGTGCTCTTCAGCATTTTCCATACCTAAGCACAGCAATAGCCGGAAACACATTAGATATAAGAGGAGAAAGAGCCTCATGTGACATCAGTCCCTACACCTGAATGGCAGCTGTAGCACAGTTAAGTGTTAAGGTTTGAAAGCTTGGTAACCTGACCAGTTACTATGAGTATGTACCTCTGTGACACTGAACAGATTAACACTCTTGGTCTCAGTTTTGTCACCTGTTAAATGTGGCTCATAGCAATACTTATCTCTGAGGGCTGAAATATGTGACATTTTGGGACAGTACCTACCTGGTAGAGGTAGTATTCCATTACTATCAGTTTTTTAAGTGAATATTATAACAAGCTTGTCCTACCTCTAGGACCTCTTAGGTTCAACCACATCATAGAAAAAGTCACTTTCGGAAAAAAAAAAAAAAAAAAACTTTCTTTTTTGTCTTTTTGAGAGTTTCATTATGCAGTTCGGGCTGACCTTGAGCTCACTTTGTAGCCCAGGCTGGCCTCGAACTCTCAGCAATCCTCCTGCCTCAGCCTTTCAAGTGCTGGGATTACAGGTATGCACCACCACACCTGGCCACATTGGACACATATGATTGTTTTCTGCTTCTGGAATCTTAGCAGGCCTTCCACCTCTGTTTGGAAATATTTTTCTAGCTTCATACTTTGGAGTCACATATTCAGCATGTCCTTTACTCTGAGGACATAAAAAATCCATACAGTGATAATGAACTACAGAAAATCCATTCTATTGATTGAAGTTATGAATGAACACTCATGAGCATTTTGTGAAAAAGTGAGTCTGTCAAATCCAGGTCTCAGAGCACGGAACAGCTTTTTCCTCATATGCCATCAACATCCACTCTGACAGCAGCATAACTGATCGACAACAGCACCCAGTTCTCTCTTACTCTCTCCACCCAAAAATGGCTTCAGCTCCACCAGAGAACTAGGTTTTTATTAATAGATCTGCCCCGACATCACGGGGGGATTTGTATGAGTTCAAGTTGACAATGAAGACATAAGACACAGTGGTAGCATATGGAACGGGAGAAATAGCAGGTTGTGTATCTGACACTCAGGAAGGCCTGGCCCATCCCAGCGCATAGCCACATTTTCTCTTTTACCCACCTGGGACGCCTCTGGCTGCAAATAAGTCAAGGTCAGAGTCAGTCACCTGCACACAGAGCAGTCACACTTCTGTTTCCCACCAGTCACAGACTCGAGGCCTCTATGTCAGCTCCAAGCTTCCCCAGTCCGGCACAGTCCTGCACAGCAGGCAAGACAAAGACAACACCAAGTCTAGTTCTGTGCTCTCAAGAAACAGTGCCGGGCCAGGGATTTAGCTCAGCGGCATAAGCACCTGCTTTGCAAGTGCAAGGTTGTGAGTTCTATCCCAGGTACCAAAAGAAAAAAAAAAGAAATGGTGCAGCCAGAAGATGGATTCCAAGGTCATTCTCCCAGGCTAGTTGATATCTGCTAGCTTTTTCTGTTGGGGCTGTCATGACAAAATATCGTAAACTGGGTAGTTTGAATAAGAGATGTTTATTTTCTCACAATTCTGGACGCTTAGAAGTCATGATGTCAACAGGTTGATTTCTCTGACATTCAGACTATATGTTCTTACTGTATTTTCACATGATCTTTTCCCTGACGTCTCTTCCTCCTCTTACAAGGACAACAATTACAGCCACACTGGATAATGGACTTACCCTTATAATTGTGTTTAACCTTGATATCTCGTTAAAGACCCAATATCATCAAATACAGCCACATTTGGGGTTTCAATTGATGAATTAAGTGGGGACACAGTTCAGTCCATAGTACTCATCATATCTCTGGCATCGGGTTTACATGATTTATGTACATTCATGCTCTTAGAATATTTAACTTATTTCAGTTCTGTGCCTTTGTGGAGTTTTTCTTATATTCAATGGTAGTAACAATCATAACACCTACCATTAACTTAGCATTCAAAGAGGTGGACCATCAAGGCCATCAACAGGGTCCTGCATGGTGCGTGCTATTCTATTGTGTCACATCCAAGGATACTGAGAGCCAAGGGGATCCAAGGAGGCCACACAGGCAGCGAGCCGCAAAGCCAATGTCCAAATGTAGATCTCTGCACCCACACCTGATATTTCCTTCCTACTTTGTGCCAAAGGAAAAGTGTGCTCTGCGTCTTAATGTGGCTGTTGGTGATCACACTGGTGTCAACCTGTGCGCTGAAAGCAAGTCCTTGGTTCTCACTTTAGAAATGCCTCTTCCAGCCCCTTCTGAAGCTCCTGCACTGGTCAGTAGCTCTGCTCTTCTAAGCACCTCACAGATGCTCCCACCCCACTTCTGTCCCCCTCCTCACCACAGAGAGCACCCCTCGCCTCTTTGTCAGGCAGGCCTCTCTCTCCATGAACGCCTGATCAATTCTTTCTGTCCCCTTTCAGTGGGGCGTGGCCCAACTGCTCTACCTAAAACCACAACCGCCCCCTTCCCCCTCCAGATCCCACTAGGTCCTGCTTGACTTTACTTTGCCCGTGACAGTCATTACCTCCTAACATAGGACATATTTGATTTACTTACTGAGTTTATTGCTAGATTTCTCTTTCCCCTCAAGATTACAAGCTCTACAAAAGCAGAGACGTCTCACAGTAATGAACCAAACATACAAAAAATCAATAGTTCATGTGTGGGTTTTGATGTGATTTCTTGCTATGGCAAATGAGTGGTCAGTCTGTTGGGGCAAAGGTGCCCTGAGACTGAAATCACCTCCTCAGAATACTATGAACCTCTGAATTGGAGGGCAATGTATTTTTGGAAATCCCTCTGGATGATTATTTCTGTCTTTATTATTTAATGCAACACCTGATTACTTTGCCTTGTTCTTGTGTGCATTCAATGGCTGTATTATTCATTTTTGGTAGATACGGCATCTTTGTAATTAATCTTTAATTGCAACACTTGTATAGCATTTCGCATGAAAAATGATATACAAATTAAACTCACATCTCACCTGGGATCATTATCACAGGTCTGACTGATGTGGCAGGGGCTCCCTCGAATGACAATATGTTGATTTTCTAATTAACAAAGATTAAAGCATTTTTTTTCTTGATGGCCTATAATTTAAACTTAGATGTTTGTTACCAAGAAAGTTCTATAAAGCAGTGAGCAATTTTTACTGGCATTAACATCTTTTACATAAAATATATTAAAGCCGTTTTCAGGATCAAATTTTTTTTCACATCAACTAGATCAGGGAAAGTACTTTCCGGCTCACTGAACCATTTAAATAAACCAGAGGACCACCTAAGTAAGAAAAGAGTTCAATTTATTTCATTTTTATTTTATACAGAGACAAATAGGATTTCACCTGTGCTTTGTAAATTAAGAAGAGGGAGTAAAAATTTTTAAATTTAATTAGTGGGACAAAAACTATAGTGTTAATTTATTGTGGCTAAAGAAAAGAAGAATTTGACAATGCAGAAAAGGAAAGAAAGTTTAAGAGAAAGAGAGTTATTTACTGAAAGACAGAGAAGGAGAAACATAAATCAAGTGTTGGAGAAACTCAGAACAGGAGGAAATGGAGTTCTAGAGACCATATAACCATTCAAAACTTTCACTGGCAAAAAGAAACATCTGCAAATTCAAAGATACAAATGGAAAGATTTATAATGAAGAATAATGTTCAAAATACAGTTATCAAGCAATGAGAAATGCACTTCTCCTATTCCCCCAAAAAGCAAAAACTGAAAAAAAAGATTAAAAAATAAGAATTGTGAAAATATAAAACTGATTCAACTCTCAGTGTTTAAAGCAGAGCCAATTAAAACAGTGAACTCTTTTTCCTTCACTCATTTGGATTAATGTAAACTCAAGAGAATATTACCCACTAAAAGAACCAGTGTGGAGAAGGTGGCTATTTCATATCCTATTGGAAAAAGTCTTCTGAGAGGCAAATATATTTCAAGTGCCTTTACAATATATATGTCTTTGTGCTCAGCAATTACACTTAAAAGTCTGATTAATTCTAAGAGATTAATTTTAAAGAAAAACTAAACAAGTGTGCCAGAATTTTTACAAGGACCATATTAATATAACATCATACAAAATAGAATTGGAAAAAGCTTAAAACTCCATTTGTAATGCAATGGCGAGATAAATGATAGCACCTTCACAAAAGGAGGTGCTGTGCAGATATTAAACAAGATGCTCTGGTTGTACTTGTATTATTTGGTTAATGTTTCATGATTCATTAAGTGTGAAAAGCAATTTTGAGAACAATGTGTGTAGTCTGATCCTATTTTGTCCTTTGTTTAACTTTTTTACGCAGATGGATATTCACAGATAAGAGTAGAAAAGACTATTGCCTAAAAGTGAAAGTAGTTGTATCTGAGTAACAGAGTATCTGTAGTTCTCACTGTACTTTGCTTATCAGTATATTTAGTGTTCACAATGCAGAACTATTACATTGATAATCGGGCAAAAGGAAAAGAAAATAGCTAAGATCAATGAATTAGAAATTTCAGCACATTTTGATAGTACATATTTGTCTTAATTGACAAGTGATGAAAATTTAAATAGCTAGGCATTTATGTAATAAAAAGCCTTCTGGAAAATCCTTATTGCAAGAACAAAAGCCATCCTGGCTAAAATGATAGAAGCCAAAATGAAATTCTAACATACTAAGAGTGACTAATAGGTTGAAATTCTTCCAAATCAGGCAAAGGCCCCAATTCTCTCCAGCACAGAGGTGTGAAGCTCAGCCGACAAGCAGATGGCAGAATGTGAAGCCCTTCAAAGTGACTGTTTTCACTTTTGCCATCTTCTATCTCATAGCTTTGCTCCAAAACGGGATTGGACTCCTTTCAATTCAAATATTTGATGAAAATAAAGCAGTCCCTAGGAAGAGTGATTTATTCAAATCAATGTCCCACCCAATGAGTGAGCTGCGAAGTTTTGCGTTTAACAAGAGAGTAAAAGGCTTCCTTTGCCATCTCATTGATGAGGATTTGCTGGAAGATTGAGATGCTAAGCCATCCCTGCCCCTAAAGCTTTTGATCCACCAGGTCGATCTAATGAGCCTAATAGGTTGTACACTTTTGCTTAAGTGATCAAAACCAATCCCTAGCCTAAAAATCTTCTAACTCAATTCTCCTAAATTCCCATTTAGGAGAAAGAGAGTTATCTACTGAAAGATAGGAAAGGAGAAACAATTAAAGGCAATTAAATGTTTTCCTTTGAAACATGGATGTCTATTGACCCCAAACCCAAAATTCTCCACTGTACTAAGTGGTCATCATTAGTCAATTAAGACCACAGGTTCAGGAATAAGACCTGGTATAACTTTTCTGATTGGAACTATGAGTCCCTGAGTAAATGCCCTAACTTTGCTAAGCCTCAGTTTCCTTGTCTATACGATAGAGATAATACTAACCATACCTCCACTGACAGGCCACTGTGAAGATTAGGAAAATAACATATTTAAGGTACCTAGTATTGTACCTAGTACATAGCTGCCAATAAAAGAGCAATGAATTTTATTTTTATTAACAGCACATTTTTTTCTAAATCCTCATCAGATTTTTCTGCCAATAAGTTTAGATACTCTTCATTTTGAATATGCTTCCAGAACAGTTGTTAATCTAAGATATAGACACGTAGAGGAATCGGAGTTCCTCTTTTCATGCCAGCTGCTTTTTAAAAACCATAGCAAGGATAGGATAGACACAAATAAATTCACCTGTGACATCCTGCCGCCTTGAATGAATCTATGACCTCTGATAGGAAAATTTTAATATTTTAATGTGCATGGTCCTCAGTCTAACACTCCAGCTTATTCCAAAAATCACAATGAACCTCACTAACACTATAACTTATTCCAAAAATCACAATGAACACGATGTTTTTGCTCTATGTCTTGCACTGACATTTAGACGAAAGCGATAAAATCCAACCTCACCTAGTAGTAAACAAGATAGAGCTAACTTCATGCAAAATAATCAATTTCAACTTCCCGCCAGCCCAAACAAGAAGCCCTGTTCACCCTTAATGTGAACTTTAAAGCAAAACATTTCACATGAGACAGGAACCAACACACGCAATCACATTTCAAATGGATTTATGCCTTCTGACTAATTGACTTGTTAACTATGCTAATATATTCATGTCTTTCTGTCTTTTTATGTTGCTTTCAATACATAATGCTATAGAACTGAATGTTATGAGATTAAAGAACAAAGAAGCTAAAGATTTCTGTAAACCTCTTTTCTATAGGAAACCAGATTATACCATTTTTGTATATCTCCAAATATTTTATTTCTATAGCAAATTTATTGCTTCTCAGAAGACAGCATCTTTTAATTAGGCTTCAGAGCCTAAGGGAAAAGGCTTCAATTACTTCTGTTTAGACAGGACCAACTTGAAAGTGATAATACTAATGCACTTAGCAGTCTCTTCTCCTACAGCAGTTGTTCAAAACAGGAGAAAAAAAAAAACCAAAAGTGTACAAACTTGTTATTCTACCTGACCTCCATGCCTTTTGTTCTTCTCAGGTGGTGCTGGAGGCCAGCAGGGCTTCCTAGGCTGCATTCGCTCCTTGAGGATGAATGGGGTGACCCTTGACCTAGAAGAAAGAGCAAAGGTCACATCCGGCTTCAAATCTGGATGCTCAGGCCACTGCACCAGCTATGGAACCAATTGTGAAAATGGAGGCAAATGCATAGAAAAATACCATGGCTACTCCTGCGACTGCTCCAACACGGCATATGATGGGACATTTTGCAACAAAGGTAAGGTCAAAACTATTTCCAGACTCGTTTATAGTCATTCCGTAAACCCTGAAACCTTAGGGATTTTTCAGTTGTAAGTAAGCATATTCTACTTCAAAGATAAGGTGATGAGAATCCTCTCTCACCTTAGGTAGGAAGGTTCCCAAATCATTCCCTGGTCTCTACTGTTTACTAAGATGAAAGCAGTTTTGATGCTGGTGCAGAATTTCCCCAGATCTAGCACTTACTGAACTAGTACAAAGCAGGGAACCTCATCACATCCTGAGAGTGACAATGTTAGTGGCCTGTGAAAACCAGGCCTGATCTTCCCACATTAGGATTTCCAGTTGATTGATCAATTGAATGACTGATCATTTGCTGAAATGAATCAGCCTGTGCAACTCAGGCATCTCCATGGTCTCCCACCTTCCACCCATTGCTGGACCCAAGCTGTACTTGCAAGAAAGCTGCTCCCCTGGTCAGCCACGGTCCTTATCATCATTGGTGCTTCTCTTACTCAGGATGCCATTAGGAGAGATTTTCAGGCATCTGAAACTTCAGGCATGCTGAAATCATGCATCCAGTCAGTTTATAGCATCTGTTATTGCTGGGGTTTCCAGTCTTGAGTGAGCCCTTGAATCCTCAGTAAATTCCACAAATCCAATGAGCAGACTATCAGAGCCCAGTGCACACACATATTTGCATTTGGGATATACCCTGGCGAACCCACATGACAGGAACACATTCAGTATCTGGTCTGTGGCTTAATTTCCTGTGTGTAAACAACTGGGGTGAAGAGGGAAGCAGCTGGCTCTTTTCCTAAGCTGCAATAGGAATGCATGTAAATCACTCTTCTCTCTCTAAGTGAATGTATAGCATTTGGGTAAAGTTTTCAGTAAACAGTTGGTGTATCTCTTAATAAGAAGCTTTACATAAGTAGCCTATTCATACTCTCATGAATGCATGAAGAGTTGTTTACACTGGCATCATTCACACAAGATGCCACACACAGAAGAAAGAACTGTACCCCCAGCATTTGCTGTACATCCAGGCTACTGTCTGACAGGGCTAGAATATGAGCATACAAATTAGATCAGACAGGGGTGAAGAATGAGCATGAGACAACAACAAAGGTGGGAAGGAACACCAGTGCTGAATAATACCATCGCGCATTAACAGTGCTCTTACAGCGCGTCTTTCTGCTCAGAACAGCATGGTTCTGTGATTTTCCTGTGGCATACAATAGAATGGGTTTGCAGAACACATTAATTTTGCACTTGTAGAAATGACAGTCTCGCAATTACCATTCATTGTGCTTGATGCTAATTTAATGCAGTCATTCCCTTGCCAAAGGAATGTCTGAATGCAGTCAAATAAGCACTAACGCCTGTGCCATTCGACTACGTAAGTAACAATTTAAAGGAAATCATGATCCCCTTATTTTTGGAGAGTTAGGTTAAATGCAGTAGCTCATGCAATACCTCTGGGGGTTAATAGGCAATATTCACAGGCACAAAGGCAGAGGACTGTGCCTCTCAGTTTAGCCAATCAGAGATAAAGGCAGCCTATGTCTTTCCTCTGACATTACTTCAAGGGGATTTACACAAAAGACATCTAAATATTCTCTAACTATCTGTTCAGTAGTAGGATGAATTTACAATAGATTTCGCTACTAGCTTTAACCAAAAAAATTAAAAGCTGCAAAATATATTTAGAAAGTATTTGTGAGCATCCTTCCAAGTTAAGACAAGCATCTCCTTGCTCTGGGGAGATGACAGGAGTGTGGAGCAGGATGAATCATGAGGCACAGCACCCCAGGAGCCTCACCTGCAGCGAGAAAGCTCCTCAGGCACCAGAGGTGGGGTTGTCCTTCTGGGAGCTTCAGCCTGGGGCTTCCTCAGCTTGGGCCTCTCTGCCCAGGTGGCCTCAGGCCTGAGAGCAGCTCTCATAACCCTCACCTGGGTACTGTAAGCAAACAGCTCAGCTTCTAGAATCTGAGCCAAAGAAGGAGCTAAGTAACGCCCCTCTCTGACTTCCTTTGATAACATCAGTCTGTTATTATGAATGAGACCAGCCTGTCATACTGGGTGGCATGGAGTAGCGTGTCAGGTGAAAACCATGGATAATGAAGTTACCCTTGAAAATTTCTCTCAGTACATTTAACCAGAGCCCTTTTTGTTTTTCACGAGCATCTGAAATGATCACTCTTTAGATGGCCCTTGCTGGAGCCAGGCTGCATGAAAATGAAGAATCTTTGAGACACTTGTATCTTACTAGGCCCTCGGAGAGGTTCACAGTAGGACTGGCTGGGGATTCCATGTGAGCTGAGGAAACACTGGCCAGGTCTCTCCCTGTATGCTATGGTGGGCAAAGAGCAGCCCACATTCTTTATATCCTCTGTTCTTCTTCCTCCCCCAATGCTTTTTCCTTCCCCTCTTCCTCTTTCTTCTCCCCCTCACCTTCTCATCCTTCTCCACCTCTTCCTGCCCCTCCACCAATACACTCTGCTGTATGTCTACTTCTCTATGTGCCACACCCACTGCCCTTCTCTCTCGCTCTTTTGCTCGAGTATATGGTTTAACTTCTAAATCATACTTGTTTGTGAAGCTGCTTCACCGACCTTCACTGACCTCAGTGACAGCGCTGGATTGAAGCAGGTCTCTCAGGACGACATTCTTTTGCTTCCTACGTGATGTGCATTTAGTCTACCCTCCACCAGAGGGGAAAAAAAAGCCCTCCTGTCTAATATCAAAAACTACTCCCAGAGTCCCTTTCAAATAGCTCCATAAAGATTTGATCACCAATTAAGGTGTTAGCTCTCCCAGGGCTGTTTGCATCTTATAAGAAGTGCTGACTGGGAAATTTCTCATGTTTTTAGAGACAGTACAAGGGCATCCCAGAGATCCTATAACTAGACCAGGTACCCCATCACTTTACCCGCCTCCTGGAAGCTATGCAGTCCCTGTCTTCTCAGGTGTACACCAACCAGCAGCTGTTTAACACAGTGAGACAGCTCCATGCTGTGGTAGAACTCCATGGCAGCCTGAATCTCTGGATATTTCCAGAAACTTCCAGAAGCAGGGACTAGCCCTGCCTGGAAATAAGGTTTGGTTGTGGATCTCTCATCTACAGCATTCTTGAACAGCTCTATTGGGGATCAAATGGATCATTATTTGACGAAACCAAAAGCAGTTTCTCTGACTAAGCTTATTCTTTCTTGGGTAGTCAAACCCCAACTACCCAAGAATTTTATGACTATCAAAGTCATTTTTAATAGCAACCAGAAATTAGTGACATAGACTGAAGCACACTTTCTGTGTGTGTTCTCTGTGTTGTTAGAGCAAGAGGGAAAGTAACTGACCTACAACAGCTAAAGCAATTTCTATGTTGACTTTTGTGATTGAATGTTATAGTGGACTGAACAGTGTCCCCCAAATCATATTCACCTGGAACCTCAGCAGGTAATTTTGTTTGGATGTGTAGTTAAATTAAAGCGAGGTCATAGTGGATTAAAGTAGACCCTAAGTCCAATCACAATGCCCTTATCAGAAGAAAAGAGGAGAGGAAGACAAGATGGCCAATCAGTGAGCAACAAAATACAAAGCTTCCTGGGAGAAACAACTCATATGCCAGAATAAAACACCCTGGAGAGACCCAGACAGAGGGAGATGGATCCTCTTGACACAGGAGGAAATTAAAACATAAAAAAGCAGGTCAAATACTTCAGAACTAAAACTGAAACAGCTAAAAATTACGGGACAAAGCATTTTCTCAGTGACCTGCCAAGTTTGTACCAGCTTGAATCTGTGCCAGCAGGCAGAGCCGCCCAAACTTGTTCCCACCACCACTCACAGGAAGCACAGCAGAACTGAAGTCGGGGGTTGGTGAGCCCAACAGAGAGCAGAGCCAGTGAAGGCACATTCATTAATCCACGGTCAGTGCTAGGAATGAGACCCCCTTCACGGGAAGGGTGCAACCAAATGGGCGACATGTTGGAATCAGGCAGGAGGAGCCTGAACTGGGAGCCACAGTGACTTCAGTTGATTGCTCCCTCCCCAGAGCAGATTCATGGGATTTGCTTGGACTGGGCCGCATCCCTGGCCTGGACCCAATGAGCCATCCCAAATCAATTCCCTGAACCTAGCATTCACTAACTGGGTGAAGACACCTGAAGTTTGGCTGGCCCCGTGGGGAGGGGCAGGCATAGGCAGCCACTGCTTACACCTCAGTGATAAGAGCAGGTAGGAGAGGGCGGAGTTCCCTCGCCAGCATTCTTCGGAGGAAACGTGGCCAACAGGGAAGGGGGCTGGGACCTGCACTGTAACCTGTGTGGAGGAAGCCAGGGCCATGACAGGAGAGAGAGAAAGGAGGAGGCCCCCAGCCCAGAACCCTGAGAGCCCTGATTCAGGAGAGGGAAAAACAAGGGAGACTGAGGGCAGCAAACACACAACATCAGACATGGCTTCAACGGACATTAAGAGATATCTTCAGGGCCTTGTAAACGAGCTCAAAACTGAAATATTAAATCAGGTAAAGCAAGATATGAGTAGAGTAATAAAAGAAATGCTCTCAGGATGATACAGATAGAAGAAGGGAGGAACACAAAAAAGGAGAGAAACATTCGATAAAGAATATAAAGAAAATATAGAATACATGAAACAGATTCAAACAGACTACCAGGAAATTAAAAACTCCATTGAAAGCTAGCAAAACGCCTTAAAGGAAACTAAGGATAGACTATCAAAACTTGAAGACAAGTTTGCAATGTGTGATCATGATAGGAAAGATCTCTTAAAAATAACAAGGAAACAGGCAGTAACAGTACAAAGGCTAGAAGATGACAGAGTTTCTACAATTTAAGAATAAGAAATGTGAACGAAGAAGCAGGAATACATACAGGTGAATTACAAAGGCTATTCATGGAAATAATTAAGGAAAACTTCCCAAGCATAGGAAAAGAAAATGACATTCGGTTGTGTGAGGCATACAGAACTCCAGCCACCTACAACCAAAACAGATCTACACCCAGACATATAATAATCAAGATACCAGAAATTCAATATAAAAACAGAATATTAAAAGCCGTCAGAGAAAAGAAACAGATTACCTATAAAGGTAAGCCCATCAGGATCATGGCTGACTTGACAACGCAGACCATCAGATCAAGAAGAGCTTGGAGCGAAGTATTCCAAGCCCTGAAAGAAAACAACCTCCAGCCCAGATTGATGTACCCTGAAAAACTGTCACTAGAAATTAATGGAGAAACAAGATGCTTCCATGGCAAAGAGGAACTGAGAGAGTTTATGACCACCAATCCAAACCTGCAGAGAATACTGAAGGACATTCTAGAGAGAGAAAAAAAAAATACCAGGATTTTAGGAACAGTGGCAGAAAGGCCTTGATGAACAGGGCAGGCAGTAGAATGAAGGAGAAAACTAGACAAACAAAGCAGAAAAATAGCATAGCAGAATTGAGGCAGAGAAGGATAACTAGAATCTCTAACAAAATGGCCTTGATACACTATATTGTTAATAGTGCACCAGGATTTAAAACCCACATTACTCACACTACTCTGCTTAGATGTATTATATTCTGTTCCAGTCATTCTACCTGTATTAGATTTGAGGGCACAGACAGTAATCCCAAAAATAACAGGATATAGTATGGTAATCATCCTTAATTTCCTATTAACTTAATCTAAAGCTCTGTAAAACCTACACTGTTTTACCATGACTGATCGTAATCGAATCTGGTTTGTTGGATCGCTGTTTTGTATTGATAGATTTTTTTCAAAGCTGTTATGATTGATAGTATCAAGTCTGAGAGTATAGGCAACTGCACTTAAGATGACAAGATCCACTAGAATATCCACTATGGTTTGATTATTACCTTCCCTTGAAGTTTTATACTGTCTACAATGTTTTATTTTTACTAATATTGTTATTTACTGCTATACTCAATTATACTGCTATATTCAATTATCCCTGATGAAATAGACATTCTATTGAAGATAATAAGAAACAACACAGTAATCATTATATATCACCTTGTACTGTGGTTTTATACAGCTTTTTGGTTTCATATTTTTATAGGAATTTGTTTTGTTTTGTCTTGCTATGTTTTGTTTTTCCAATACAGAAAGGATAGAAATACATGTAGAGATTCACGCATGCGTAGCTGTTTACACTCTCACTGTTTGACTATCTACTTTGTATGCTTCAATTTTGTAACTTGAACAACCATTTCTAAGAGGACAATATGTAATTTATTAACTAGAGACCACTGCCCTTACTGTTATCTCCATTTTGCAGAGAAGTTAACATAGATACAAAGGGTGGGGCAGCTTGTCCCAGGATTTATGTCCTAGTAAGTGGCAAGGCTTCCTTTCCTTTGGTTTTGTGTCCATTGAAACCATAGCATCTAATCTTAAAAGTTTTTTGGCTCTTGCAGCTGAGTTTAAAAATTTGACTCTTGGATGGATAATGCATCATAATAAAAAGGGGACATAAGATCTGAACAGGGATCTTTCTTGCCACATTTACACATAGGGTGTCTTTGTTCATCAACCCACTGATTTAATACACTCCACTGAACACCATCCCAGTTTATTTTGTGATGCTGTAGCAGAATCCCACAGACTGAGTCATTTATAAGGGAAAAAAATGTATTTGTTCTCCATTCTGGAGGTTGGGAATTCCAAGTTCAGTGGGCCTAGAGTGGTGAGGACCTTATGCTGCTTTGTCCCATGATGGGAAGCAGAAGGGCTAGAGAATCTGAGACCAGAAGCTAAGCTCATCCTGGCATGAGGAACACACTCAGAGATACTAATCATTCCCACTGGAACAGCATTAATGCATTCAGGGGGAAGAGCCCTCCATATCTAATCACCTCGTAAGGTCTCACCGCTCAGCCCTGCTGCTTTAAAGACCAGGTCTCCAGCACAGGGACTCTGAGAGACACATGAAAGCATAACAAACTCCTCATGTGCCTGGGAACCTTGAATATGTAGGTCGGTAAGTCTGACCACAATGCCAATGATTTGTAGATAGGAAATCAGGAAAGTCTGGAGAGTGTGAAAGCAACGTATATGCATTCGATGGTATTTAGGCAGCTGGAAGCAGTTCTCTGCTACAATCCCTTCCCTGAGCCAAGTTTAGCAAGAATTTATCGTCAAGAAGCACAAAAATATCCCCTCATTCACTTGTCGGCACTTTTTTCCCATAAAAATGTTCATGTTCATTTGCCAAAACAGGACTGCTGTTGGAAAAAGCTTATCGCTAAGCACTCAATCCATTTTCTAACTCTGGGGAGTTCTGTATTCTTCTGAAGCATTCATTTATTTGGTGGTTAGATAAAGGCCAAAATTTGATGGGCAGAAGTCACAAGATGGCTCAGAGACCGAAAGAGATGGGTGGAGATCCAATCATTGCAGAGATGCCACCATGTATAGCCATACATATGCTTGGCAACCACCTGCATGTCATGAGTTTTATGACATGGACCCAGGTTTTATGTATAATTAATGTGGCCAATTCAAGTTCCTACCTAGAAAACAGGCGATGGAATTATGTGTGAGGAAGAATCCAACTTTCTTTACCTGTTGTGCAAACTGGAGGAAATTGTTTATCATCTCTGAGACTCATTTTCAGGAATACACAATATTTACTTCCTAGGCCACTCTGGGGATCACATGGAATACTGCAAACAAATTTCCAAACAGAGAACCTGACCCATATCTGGGCAATGCGAATGTCATTTTTCATCCTCAGCACTTCTTCCCTTTTGCTGTTTGTACTTTGTTTTTACTTTAATGGTGCTGTTCTGTAATCTTTCTCTAAGAGCTCTGACTTTCAGCTGCTTAAGTGGCTTCATTTCAATGATCCCTGAGGGCTAAATTACCACTCTGATACTTCAGGAACAAGGGAAGTATCAAAAAATATCATCTCTACTGAATTTTGACCACAGTAATAGTATTTTGAAGGTAACAAGAAGTCCCCAAGCCCTAAGCCCTGTGATCTGAGGACTGCACAGAGATTCTGGAAGATTGAACTACACAACACACTCACCCTGTGCCAGGGGTCACATGCAGTAGTACAATTCCTGGTGCAAGCTGTTTGTCCCTGCCAAGAGCCGAATTGGATCTCCACAGCAACCCCTGCATCCCTTTCTTTCCTGATGGATGGGAGACTTAGCATCAAGTCCAGGTTAAACATGTAAGGAAGAACAGATTTTCCATCTGGTCTCCTTGAGGAATGGTTCATGTCAAGTGGAAGGAGGTGGATCTTCCAAAAGCAATTTTAAGACTTTTCCAACTCTGCCTTTTCAGAGCTCCACGTATGAAAAAGAGATCACAGTAAGTCCACGTACACCTTGTTAGACTGAGTCAAAAAAACTATTTAATTAAAATACATTAATATAAAATTTTATAAACAAGAAGGGAAGAAAAGAAGAGAAATATTGGAGTTATGTGCCTTCAGATCTCACCCTTGTATAAAACCAATTAAGCCAATGACAAAAATGGCATTTTTTAAAGTCTGCTTAGCTGGCCTTACTAATCCTAGCCTGAAAAACAGTTTCACACCAGTGGAGAGAGGTAGTTTCAGTGACTCCTTTTTCATTTCCAATTGGAACAGGAGATTTGATGGATTTGGAAGAAGCCCCGCAGAACAAGAATAGAGTCCTTTTTCTTCTCTCTCTTTGAGTAGTATTCAAGAAGGGAAAATATCCCCTGTCTGTTAATGTATTTCTTAAATCTTCAGACCTTTGGATACAACCTAAAAGTATCATGGTTACACATGAAGATAATCTGCTTAAAAGCTTTTTAAAGATGAATAAGAGAAGTCAAAAACCTTATGGATAAAAGTCTTTCATGGTTAAAAGAAAATATTTTTTATTTTATTCCAAAAAGTTAAAGCTGCAGAGATAGTTAACAAGACGAAGTGACTTCGTTATAGAATTTTATGGTGGCAAAATAACATTCTTCTTTGCCTGGGGTTCTCTTTGGGGTTCCTGATTCAAGAAAACCTAGTTAATTAATGTTCCCAGAGGAAGGGATTTAAAACTGCAGTAGGTACAAGCAAGTCTTCTGTAAAACTTTCTAAGTATAATAGAGCTGTGGATTTACTTTCATTGTAGGATAAATAACATTTTTTTTCAGGTTTGTGCTGTTTCTAATCCCTACCAAGTTTTGAAAACAGCTGATTTCTCCCTCATATGTTTTTTCTGGGTGTTAGGTGATAATTTCCCATTCTTTGGCAATGATCAGAACTCTAAATATTGAACTTTACAGAAATAATCCTCTATCCTCTTTCATATATTAGCTCTGTAATTTCAACTGGCACTGTGTATATTTCTTTCTAAAAGGGATCAGTCTAATAAACTGTCCCAAGGTTTTGCTTTTAAATTGCTCATGTTTTGGGCTCCCAGTGAGCAGGTTCTTTCACTCACATCCACTCTGACCTTGAGTACTTTGTCATGTCCATGGACCGTGACGATCTGCCTCTGATGTGCTATTATTTCTCTGCTCTGCTATTGGTTTGTGTGCTCACTGGTTCCAACAGCAGCTATCAGGCTTATTCTAAGCATCCCTTGGCTACAGGAAAATTACTGTCTTAAATGACCAAGTCAAAAGGTTTTGAACTTACTTCTTCACTGTTTATGGTAACCCCATTTTATAGATTGATTGGCTTGGAATCCATTCACATATTTTTACCTCTATTGATTGTAATAGTGGTTGATCTAGATAAATATATATCATCCATTTTTGTCAGTTAAAACAAAATTGTAAAGAAAAGAAATTGTTAGAGTCACTTGTGCTATCTGGGTCATCCTTCACTCAGCAATTTTAATGCACTCTCCTCATGTTTTCATGAGGACTGCACATAACCAGATGTTCTTGTCTTCACCATGTTCTCTGATTCATCCAAGGGAGAAATTCACTAAACATAAGGTGGTTTATAAAGTATTCAAGTTCTATAAGACAAATATTCTCAATTAAATCTAGTTATTGACAGTAAAAGTTAATATAGCTATATTCTATGTGAATTAAGTAAAATCAAGTCATTTATTAATATTAATTTTATCTCTTAAAAGATACTTGGCTCAAGTGTAATGGAATCTGGGGATGCTTACTACAAGTCTGCTATGTGGAAAGGTATGTGTTGCCACCGAGGAAGTCCAAAATGAATGGCAAGGCTTGGAGTGAGGTAGAGATCAGGTATCCAAACGCATTATGAAGGAAATGTAAGACAAAGTGATGTGAGTCCTGGACATGGACACTCATGCTGACCGTTCTATCAGAAGGGTCACTCCCAACATCACATCAGAAGGTACCTTGGTTGCCAGTAATGGGCTGCACTTAGCTAGGAGGCAGAGACTTGCCTACAGGAGAAAACCCTTCAAAATACATGTGTCTGAAAGAATTTCAAGACTAAAGATTCAAGAGCCTTATGCACTGTGGACATGACAAAATAAAAATAATTTAGAGGCATATCATTAAAACTTACAGACAAACACTTTTAAACATTCCAATATCTGACAAAAACTAGTCCCTGAAATAATGCAATTGATACTTAGAAGAAATTTTATTTGCTTTTAATACTACAAAACTACTTTAGAAAATTAATAGAGGACAAGCTATTTCAGAATTTACAATTTAACTTGTTTTCATGTTATTCCTCCCTAGCCAGTAATATTTAGGGAGGTCTTTTCTTGTTTAGTTTCTAGCATGAAAACAAGGGAATTTATCATTTTCCAAAATGTTATGGAAACAGTAAGTATTCTTTGCTCAAACTGTACCTGCTTCACCTCACTGTGTCTTCCCATACCCCAGCTTATAAAGAATTTTGCATGAATCTATTGGATACTCTCTCTCCAAGAATTTATACTCTTAAAAACATAAATTCAGAGGCTCAGACTAATGACATAGAAAATCTATTTAAAGAACTAACAATAGAAATCTTCCTAAATCTTGAAGGAAATGTAAACATCCAAGTACAGGAAGCATTTAGAACCTCAAACAGGCATGATCAAAAGAGAACCTCTGTACCTCACAGTATAGCTAAAATGACAAAAGAACAGTGAAGGAATATTGAAAGGTGCAAGGTAAAAATGCAAAGTCTCTTACAGAGGCAATCCCATCAGAATAACTTCACATATCTATGCACAAATTCTATATACCAGGAGAGTATTTAGAAGCCCTGAAAGAAAATAACTGCCAAACTAAATTAATATATTCGCAAAGCTACTCTTCAAAATGTGAATGAAATATAAAGACCTTCCAAGATACACGTAAACTACAGAAATTCATGACCAGTAAACCATCACTGCAGGAAATTCTTTAAGTAATCCTTCATATAGAAAATGGGAAGTAGATAAACTACTAAGAACTACAGAAGATTCAAACATTAGAAAAACAACAAAGTGACAGGAATTAGTACATACTTTTCTACAGCAATTCTTAATGTAAATGGTCTTAATTCTCCAGTTGAAAGGCACAGACCAGCAGATTGGATTAAAAACAATACCCAGCTCTTTGCTGCCTGCAAGAAACACACTTCACTAGCAAAGATACACACAGACTGAAAGGGAAAGGATGCAAAATATTATTCCATGCAAATAGAACCCAAAAGCAAGAGTAGATACACTCACATCTGACAAAGAGGAGTTCAAGACAGAATTTGACAAGCAAAGATCACCACATATTAGTAAGGTGATTAATCCCTCAAGAAGGTACAGTGATTGTAAGTATATACTCACCAAACTTTGGGGTGTCCAATTTCATAAAACAAATACCAACATAAAAGGACATTTGGTTGCAATAAAATAATAGTAAATGGTAATACTCTACTCTCACTAACAGATAAGTCACCCAGTTGAAAAAAAATCAACAAAGAGAGATCAGAGTTTCAGTACATTACAGGTCGAGTGTACTTAACAAATGTCTATATAGTATTTCATTCAACAACTATAGAATTACATTCTTCTCATTGGCTTGTGGAACAGTCTCATAAATAGATCACATTTTAGGTCATAAAGAAAGCCTTAAAAATAAAAAAATAAGAAAGACAAATAAATTCTTACATCTTACTGGAATGAAACTAGAAGTCAACAACAAGAATAGCCACAGAAACTATATACACACATGGGATTGAATAATTCACTTCTGAATAATCAGTGAGTCATTGAGGAAATCATAGAGAAATTTTAGTTCCTATAATCAAATAAAAATGTAAACACAAAATGCCAAAATCTCTAGGATACAGCAAAGGCAATTCTAAGAGGAAAGTTTATAACTATGAGTGGCCACATCAAAAACTCAGAGGTATCTCAAGTAAATAACTTAATGGTATATTTAGAAAAAAAAAAAGCAAGAAAAAACCAAACCTAACCAAAAAAAAAAGAAAAAAGAAATGACAAGAATCAGAGCAGAAATTAATGAGGTGGAGACTGAAAGGACAATACGCAGGATCAATATAACATAGAGTTGGTTCTTTGAAGATAAGCAAGACTGACAAGCCCTTAGCCAAAATAACCAAAAGAAAGAAAGAGCAGAACCACCCAAATCAGTATGAGTAGAGATTAAAAAGAGCATGGTATAGCAGATGCCACTAAAATCCAGATGATTATTAGGGGTTACTCGGGAAACACACATTCTAATAAACTGGAGAATTCACAAGTGCATAAACTTCTGGATCAATTTGACCTACCAAAACTGAACCAAGAGGACAATATAAATATGGAAAAACAAGGCAACAAGGTGCTTGCAAACATCCTTAACCATCCAAAAGCTGATTTCATGGGCACTGAAGTAGAGGAAGTGAAACACAAAGCACTCAAATGACAAATGAAAAAAAAAATGTTTAAACAGATCAAAAAAGAAACAAATGTGTAAGATGTTTAATGAACTTAAATAGGACTTCTATAAACAGACAGAGGAGTGAATTAGCAAAATATTTGGCAAGCTTAAAGAAGGTACAAATAATATGCTGATTGTATTAAACAAGACAATACAAGAGAGTTATCAGCATTTTGGTAAAGAATTAAGAATTATGCAATGAAACACATAAAAATCTAGGATATGAAAAATTCTATTGTAAGTAAGAGTAGCAGTTTTTAAAAATGTACCAAAAGTGTCAAAACTCGAAGACAAGGTTGATGCAGGGGATCATGTACATCATTTCATGATAAAATCCCTGATGAAAGTAGGTACACAAGGACCTTACCTCAAACTGATAAAAGCTACTTATGATGAATCCACTGCCAATCTTTTTAAATGGGAAAAAAGCTGAAAACATTCCCTTTTAAACCAGGAACAAGATAAGTTGTCAATTCTCATCATGCCTATTCAATATGAAACTTTAGTCAAAGCAATCAGGAAAGAGAAAGAAATAAAAGCCCTCAAATAGGAAAATAAGAAGTTAAAATACCCTTATTCATGATGGCATGATCCTTTACATAGCACACTCCAAAAATTCCACTGTATGACTCTTAGAACTAATAATACATTCAGCAAGGTGACAGATGCAAAATCAGTATACAAGATAAATAGCCTTCCCACACAACAGTGAACCCACTGAGAAAGAAATGAGGAAAATAGTTCCATTCACGGTAGCTTCAAAAACATTTAAATATCTAGCAATTACTTTAACCAAGTAAGTGAAAAACCAATATAATGAAAACTCTAGCATTCTGGAGAAAAAGATCAGACTGAAAAGGAAGGAATGCTCATTCTGAAAGCCCAGCAACACCATGACTTAAAAACCAGAGAAAGATACAGCAACAACAAAAAAGAGAATGCTAGGCCAATATCCTTGATGAACATAGGTGCCCAAATTTTTAATGAAAGACTCCCAAACCAAATTTAGCAACACATTAAAAAAGATTGTATACCATGATCAATTTGGCTTCATTTCAGGGATACAAGAGTCATCCAATATACACAAATCAATAAATGTAATATAACAATTTAATAAAACCAAGGGTAAAAACCACATCATCATCTCAACTGACCTAGTAAAGGCCTTTGACAAAATCCAACTTCCCTTCATGACAAAAGCCCTAAAGATGGCTGGGGATTTAGCTCAGTGGCATAAGCGCCTGCCTTGCAAGCGCACAGTTGTGAATTCGATCCCTGGTACCAATTTTAAAAAAAGGAAAGAAAGAAAAGCCCTAAAGAAATAAGGTATTGAAGTGTCATTCTTCAGCATAGTAAAGGTTTTATATGGCCAACCCAGAGCCACTACCATTCTGAATGAGGAAAAATTGAAAGCAATTCTTCTAAAATCAGAACCAAGGCAAATATGTCCACGCTTACCATTTCTATTCAATATAGTTTTTGAAATTTTAGCTAGAGCAATTAGGTGAGGAAAAAAATAAGGGATACATATAGGAAAGGAAGAATCAAATTATCCTTGTTTGCAGATGATCTGATCCTATATTTAAATTATCCTAAAGACATCATAAAAAGACTTCTAAAATTGATTTAAAAATTCAACAAAGTAGCAGGATATAAAATCAATATTTAAAAATAAAGTTATACACAAATAATGAACTAGCTGAGAAAAAAATCAGGAAAATAATTCCATTCACAATAACTTTAAAAATACCTAGGAATCAAACTACTCAGTGAGATAAAAGATATCTACACTGAAAATTCCAGAACTTTGATGAAAGAAATGGTAGACAATACAAGAAGATGGAAAGACTTCCCGTGTTCATGAATTGGAAAAATTAATGTTATCATGATCATATTACTAAAATCAATCTGTAATTTCAATGCAACCCATCAAAATTCTAGTGACATTCTTCATAAAACTAGAAAAAAATAATTCTATAATTTATATGGATCCGTAAAAGGCCCAGGATAACCAAATCAATTCTAAGAAAAAAATAATAAGGCTGGAGGTATCACAGGACTCAATTTCAAATTAGAGTACAAAGCCAAAGTAACAAAAAGGCAGCATGATACTAGCACACACACACACACACACACACACACACAAATGGACTTGTAGACCAAGGGAACAGATTAGAATACAGAAACAAGCCCACAGCTATCATCACCTGATTCTGGACAAAGAAGCCAAAAGTATACATTGTAGAAAAGGCAGCCTCTACAACAATGGAGCTGGGAAAACTGAACCCCCTTTGAAGACTGTCTAAAACAAGATCCCTATCCCTCACCATGTTCAAAAATCAATGCAAACAAATCAAAGGCCTAGGTTTAAAACCTGAAACCTTGCAACTGCTGAAGGAAATATAGGGGGAAACCCCTGAAGCCATAGGTACAAGTAAAGATTTCCTGAATATACTCCAGCAGCACAGAAAATAATAGTAAGAGTCAACAAACGGAACTACATTGTTTCTGTACAGCCAAGAATCAACCAACAGAGTGAAGAAACAGAAGATGGAATGGGAGAAAATCTTTGCCATCTACTCTTCAGACAGAAGATTAATATCTATAATATATAAGGAACTCGAAAAATATTAACACCAAAAAATAAAATAGCCCAATCATTAAATGGGCAAAAGAACAGAAAATTCTCGAAAGAAGTACAAATGGCCAATAAATACCTGAACACATATTCAACATCTTTAGTCATTAAGGAAAATCAAAACTACATTGACATTCTATTTCAGCTAGTCAGAATGGCCATCAGGGATACAAAAGGCAATAAATACTGGCAAGGGTGCAGGAGGAAAAGGAAGCCTTTGATGTTGCTGACAGGGATGTAAGTTAGTACAGCCCCTCAGGAAATCAGTATGAAGGTTTCTCAAAAAGCTAAAAATATAGCTAGCATTTAATCCAGTCACACCATTTCCTGGTGTATATCCAAAAGAATTAAAGTCAGCATACTACAGGAATAACTTCATACTCACGTTTATTACAGCACAACTCACAATAGCCAAGATACAGAATCTGCTGAACTGCCCATCAACCAATGGATGGATAAAGAAATGAGATCTATGCATAATGCAGTACTATTTAGACCAGAAGAAGAATGAAACCTTGTATTTGCAGGAAAATGGATATATCCAGCCATACTCTTAATCAAAATTCACAGACGCAGAAATATAAATATTTCATGTTTCCCCTAATATGTGAAATCTAAAAAAAAAAATTGCAAGATAAAGAAGGAATGACTACTATTAAACAAAAGGAAGGCAATAAAGGAATGGAATGAGGGGTGTAAACGCAGGTAAAAGGGGTGTGGGCATGATCAAAATATATCACACACACTGAAATCTTCCCAAAAATGTGGAAGTTGGGACAAAGGAATGGGAGTACAGTAACCAAAGTGTTTTATGTGCATAAAATGTGAGTGTTATGTGGATGAATCTCCCAAAACAAAGCCCAGGGATCTGTTTAATAAATATATACTGTTTTCAAAAGGTATGGAAAATAAATATTTTTAAATTTTTTTAAAATACTAATTCAGGGATAGATCAACAATTTGATATGTAAATGACACTCTTAGGTAACTTCATAAAAGGCCTTTTAATAAATCCTTTATTATTATTTCATATGCTGAAGTCAGACTTACTGAAGCAAATGTTCTTCCTGTTTACCTGTACCAGTGACTTACCATTCATTCACCGCGGGACCAATTTTACTTCCTGTCTTTCTCCCCAAGGAGTTGGGTCAAGTATGTATTAAAGAAGAATCCCGAATTCTAGCTTCTATGTACATTTTCTCTCAGCAGCCCTCACTGGCACAAAACTATTCTCAAATCTATCTTTTCCACCTTATCTCTTGACCACCAACACAATCAACATTGTCATAAGATAATTTTGTTTTGAAGAAAGAGAAATTTTGAGCTTATTCCAGTTAGAGAAGGAACAGTGGATCAAGAATCACTTAAAGTCCAGTCTTAGCATTACTGAAAACAAAAATGGATGATTGTGTAACTGTCTTGGCATTCAGTTTCTTTATAAACTGTGTCAACGACACAAAATGCATTATTCCCTGACTATAAGGACCAAATGAGCTGATGCATGTGAAAGTGTTTTGAAAAGCATCATATCAGTCAGCTTTCCTTTCCCTGGGACACAGTATCTGACACCCACAACTTAAAGGAGGAAAGTTTAATTTAGCTCATGATTTCAGGAGATTCAGTCCATGGTAGTTCAGCTCAAAGGCAGAAACATCATGGTGGAAGGGTGTGGGGGAGAAAAGATACTCAGTTCATAGGTGTTAAAGAGTAGAGCATGGAAGCAACATCGGAGAGGAAGGGGGAAGGGACCAGCCACGACTCTCCATGACCCACTTGAACACACCAAAAAGTATGCTCCACCAATTCCTTGGATGACTTTCGAATCAATCATTTGGACACAATCAAGTTTAACCATCCTGTGGATAATGTTACAAAATGCAAATTACTATTACTGAGGTTTTTGATCTCTAAGTCAGAGATCCTGATGTTGGGAATCTTCTTAATGAGAGCTTTACAAAAGATAAAACATTGTCATTCAAAAGCTACCAGAAAATTCTGCACAGAATTTCACTACCCACAGTATGGTAGTATCATTGCAGTAATTAGTAACAAAAAGCTGGACCCTTCTATTTGTTGGTATTAATGTCTCTACATGCAATATCTGGATGCTCAAAGATCAGAAACCTCAGAAAGACAGTAGAACTCAGAGGTGTACCATATCATGGGATGCAGTGCTATATTCACAATTAATCCAACACTTGAAGAGATACAGCCCTGATTAAATTCCCCTCTCAGTTGTGGAATTGTCATGAATCATTATTTAAGTGGCAGACATGCTCAAGATTAAATAAGCATTGATTCTCTTGAAATTATTATTGAGAATTTTAGCAAACAATACTGGTTCCTTGAATATCTTATGGCATTTCAGAAAATAAAAAGCAACTACTAAATTCTGAAAACCTCATTGAATTTTCCTCTTATCTCAAATGATTAATGATCCCTCTGCCTTCTCTGCCCTTTTATTAAGGTTGACAATTTCAGTTCACATTTATGGGTCTAGATTTCTCTCATGTCTAAGTCAGACATAGCCTAAATATTTGCTCAAGCCCTCAGCTGGCCAAGTCATAATTTTCAGAATCAGTAATTAATAAGGCTGTAAGAAAATGCTTTCTAAAAATTTACTATTGAGATAATCTAGTGTAAATCCCTTTTAAACAGGTCTATGTTAGTCTGTGGACTTTTACATTTCCTTAATAAGTGTGTTGGAATAGAATCTTATAAATTCAATTTAAAATATAAATTAGGTCATGTAAATCAAATTAAACAGTAAATCAAGTTATAAATTTCAAGCAAGTGTATAGTTCTCTTCTTTTCCTTTCTAAGCTAAAACTTTATCTTATATGGCTTTGGAAAGTACCCACCTGAATCATTAGCTACATGTGGTTATTATAGAACCTCATAATTTATTTAAAAATATCAGACTATTTTGAAATGTTCTATTTCTCTTGCCATAATGAATTTACCATTCTTCAGACTTTCATCTTTTGCCCTAACATTCAAATGTCACTGGGTTACTTAGTTCAACACTTCTTCAATTACTCTAAATTGTTAAGAGTTCACGAAGCTCTTTTTGTCATAAAATCAAAGTATCTCCTAGTTTAAAAGGATACTATGCTCTTCTGTATCCAATTGACATTCTCTTGAACACCTCCTTTTATGCCACTAAACTAAGTACGTTAGTATGTCTCTATCTTATTTAATCATCACAGTGACTTTAAAATACAGGTAGTATCACATCTACTTTGAAAATGAAGAAACAGATCTCCAGAGGTTAAGTTTATTACCCAAAATCACATGGCTCATAAGTGGCAGATGGGGACTGTCCTGGCCCTGAGCCTGCTGTTCCCATCAGCACGGTGTCATCATGAGCTCTGTTCCCACTGTGCTGGTAGAGAAGTCGGGAGCCCCTGAGACTGTTCACTCTACATTTGAACATTTCTGACCTCTGGAAAGTTTTCTCTTATCTTCATTACAGATGGAGAAACAGAGGGTATTGGGCTCTGGGTTCAAATTCCTATGCCTCTGAGAACTCAGGAACATTAGGCATATTAAAAATCCCTAAGGTAAAGAGATACAAGCATCTAAACTAAATCTGACACATAAGAAGCATTTAGCAGTTAATAAATGCCTTGTGCTTTCCTATGCCAAAGCCTAAATGAATTCTGAAACCTAGGCACTCAGGGTTTTAGAGCTCCAGTTTTCTGCTTCAGTTCCATCCAGAAGGCCTTGAAGGACAGCTTGTTAGTTTTTGAGTGCATAAGGACAAATTTGTGAGTTCCATAACTATTATATAATACATTTTGCCCAATTTGTCTTTTTTTCTATCACATCATTCTCATGTGGGTTAACCTAAGCCCCAGAAATTTTCAATAAGTTTCCTTCCTCCCTGGAAACTTTGTGTGGCTGAGCAAGAAAACACACACACACACACACACACACACACTCATAGGGACAAAGACTGGTGTGAGGCCCACTCACTGATCTCTGCTGTCTTACACGACACAATTATTTTTACATTGTTGAGGGCTCCACCTGACACCCTCCCTGTGCTTTGGGCTTATAGTAGAAATCACTGTTCTCCCCACATGCATAAGGAGAAGAGTGAAACAGAGGATTTGGAGAGAAAGGCCTAACACTAGAGACCACTCAAGATTGCTTTGTAACAAAGAAGGTGATTTACAGGGTAAATGCAGGCCATGCCCAGTGGGCTTTCGTTTGCTGATTGATGGCCACTGAGGGCTGCAGTATCTGTGAGCAAGTCTCCAGATGGATTATGTGCAATGAGCTTGTGATCATTGAAATTCCAAAATCCAAAGAAAACATGGAAACAAGCAAAATAAATCTCTACATCGTTTTTCGAAGGAGATGGAAGAGTAGGCCACGGTCTCCGGTATTGTACAACTGTTACAAAGGGGAATTTCACTGATTGTTCTGAGCTTGGATTACACAGCAGCTCGGACTCCTTTATCACAACTACATAGCAGTGCTGAATCACAGCGAGAGTTCGCCTTCCTCTAGCCAAAGGGTAATGTAAAAATGATGACACAGCTAAAATATTTATCATCTACACAAGAGGAAAGGAATTCAAAAATCAAGACACAGCCTGCAAGCATGCTGGAATCCAGAGCAGGCCTTCTTCCTTTTTATAAAATAAACTGCCCAAGTAAGGAGCTGCTCCCCCACCAGCTTCATCCCAACACACTGAGGGTCTCACCTCCAAACCCCCCACACTCACACGCTTGCATATGCACACACACATGCACACATGCGTACATACACGCACCACCCAAGCCTTCAAACTCTCATTGTAAAGTTAAACTGTAAAGACTCTCAGATCAGACGGAAGAAGACTGCGGAAGAGCAAGAGTTTAGGGACTGTGCCTAGAGACCGGCGCTCTCCCCACTGTTCCTTTTACTTGCCTGACCAGCTCATCTTCTTTCCAGTGGCCTGTTATTGTAATCAGAGCATCCTCTTCATCAGCAGGAGCAGGTCAGGGGGCCTGGAAAGCCTGTCACTCTTGGATGCTTCAGAATGTGTTGAATCAATAAACCAAGTCCTCACCCAGAATATCCAGGCCAAGGAAGAGGCTTGTGCAGGATGGAGGGAGAAGGATGAAAATAAGGTGACTTCTGGGAGAAACCAGAATTTCCATCCTAAGAGGCTGGGAAGGGCCCAGGAGGAAGGGAGGGAAGTCAGAGGTGACCTCTTCCCTTCATGACCAGTCCCATTGCTGTGGCAGAGACTGGGAACTTGTCTCTCTTTCTGTCTCTCTCTGTCTGTCTCTCTCTCTCTGTCTGTCTCTCTCTCTCTCTCTTTCTCTTTGTCTCTCCTTCTAGCAATTTCCCTTGCTAAGATTCACATTCCAGAACAATTGTATTAATGCTATAATTTAGTTATAGTCCACATAAACCATCTTTTGTTATTGATCTACCTTAGCACATTGTGCTGTAGGAAAATGTATTACGAGTTTCTAAAATCAATTTATATTATCATAATGTACTCTTTATCATTATGTACATCATATTAACATATAAAGCAAAAACATCTTTTGTTGAAATCACTTGGTCTGCATGCTGCTCATTTAAAAATATTACTTAATATTTAATCCAGTGGGCTTTCTAAAATTTATTTAAGCTAAATATTTAATAATTTCCATTAATATAAATTTAATATTAATCTGTTTCTCCCAAAATATAGAAATAGTAATTTCAACTCCTATTCTTTAAATTGTTTCCAACTTTATGGTAAAATTGCAGTAAATGCTTTTCGTACACGACATTTCAATAATTTACATTACTGAAACTCAACAAATTTGGTGCTCGATGCGTTTTGATGTTAGAATTTCATCCGGGTATTCATCCAGGTGTTTGGTACTCAACATACGAGCTAGAATTTATCACTTGATTGTCTCATGGCCTGATATCCTTTCCAGTCAAAACTATGTGTTTGGTACTCATTGTTTTTGGTACCTGTCATGCCTCTTGGAACCAATTAACGAGGAGTTCCGAGGGACCACTTTATTTCTTAGGATGGATGGTCCCATGTGGGAGAGCAGTCAGGAGAGACAAAATGCTTATGACTTCTCACATGTTAAGCCAATCAGATTTCTCCACACGCAAACACAGTTCACAAACTGTCCACACTGACGATGACCACTTCTCATGACAGGATTAGCAATAGTGCCACTATTTTGTTATTATGACATAATAAGCCAAAATGGTTCCTCATCATTTTAATTTGTGCTGTTTTAACAGCTACAGTAAAAAATCAAAAGGAAATTCTAGCCGATCTGATGTGTTCCTGGGAAAGGCCAAGAGTTCTCACAGTGTCACATTCACAGTGGGGAAATCACCTTCTGCTCCCAAAGTTTGCATGCTGGTGTACCAGAGTGGACAGCTGTAGGGATTCTGAAGTGGAGAATTATGAAGAGTCCATGTAATATTTGACTTCTGGGGTCAACTGGATACCATCTCTCAAAATGTTATCTGTATAGAGAAAAATATTATATCTAACCCAATTATTAAACCCAAGAAAATTATTTTAGAGAAATGTTGGAGATAGGTATCAAAGAAATATTCATTCACAATAGTCTTCACAACATTTTTATGGGAAAAAAAAGGGTAAAAACAAAATGTTCATTAAAAGAGAAGTGATTATCTGTGCTGCATAATTACCCTTAGACTGAGATGTAATTATTCATGAAAAAATGGCCATGTCATATTATTAACCTTAAAATAGCAGAATAACATGTAAAGTCCAAGTGAGTTTGCTTTGAAACCCATGCATATATGTATGTGTTATAAAATGCATCTCACACACATACATAAAAAAATAGTTTTTCAACATGAGAGAATATAATGAATACATAGCAAAACTATACACATAAACCTTTCTGTCTTTTTCTGTGATTTTGCAATCTATACTCATAATCTCTAGAAATAGTATAATGGGAGTGAGAAAGAACAGAGTGGTAGAATAATTTTAATGCTTTGCTATAAAAATTTTACCTTTTTACAATAATTATATGTGACTTTTGAAAGCAAGACTAAAGTGAATAGGCGTAATTTAACTCTCCAAGATCATTTTCCTATTTCAACGAACGAGGCTGGTCGCCAGCTGTGTTGGTGCACATGTGTAATCCCAGCCCTCAGGAAACTGAGGCAGGAAGATGCTAAATCCAAGGCCAGTCTGGACTATGGAGCAAGACCCTGCCTCAAATCAAGGGGGGGCTCTTTATCTTTGCCCTACTCTATCGAAGAGCAGTGAAATTAAATACTTTTCAATTCCTTTATTACCCAAGTCTTTTCTCAATTGTCCATTATGCTTGTTGAGCACATTATTTGATGAGCTACTCATTCATCAAGCTATTAAAGGATCCAGTTCCGGTTAAACAAGGTGGTTAGACAGTACCTCTTTACTTCTGATTTTTTCAAAATGCCTAGGAAACATTTTTTTTCATTTTTAAAATGTAAGTCAACTTGAACAAAGAGGCTACAAGAAAACATCTAGGAAGACAATGGGCTATGGAAGTAATAACACATTTCATCAACAAAGAGAAGCTGAGCCCCAGGGTGGCCGAGGGAAATGCTAGGGAGAGGGGATTGGTGCTGCTGCCCACCCGCCTCCCCAAGGTGCAGAGATGAGAGGACCCAGGGAATTTAGAAAGGAGAAGCTGAAACAGAAGAATGGACTGAGTCTCTGTGAGAAACTGGTCTTCACCCACCTGCTGCAGCCTGGCAGCGCCCCCATGTGCACACAGGGCAGAAGACTGGCTTCTTCTCTGAACCCCGGGGCCACTCACAGAAGCTCACTTCATGGAATTGGAGAAAATATTCTGCGTAGGCTTCCACAGTCCTGGCTGCAAAGCTCCAGAGAGGAAGGCAGGATTCCCTGTGGGGAAAAAAGCCAGCTCTCCAGATGACAAATCCTGTTGCTTGCTCTGTGGTGAAACCTATCCATGAGCAGGGAGCTGGTCAAGACACCATCAAGCATCACAGAGCGGCCACTTTTAGGTATCAACTTGACTGCACTAACAGGCTATCCAGACAGCTGGTAAAGCATTGTTTGCGAGCATATCTGAGGATGTGTCCAGAGAGGCAGCCCCAAATCTGTAGGATAAGGAGGGGATTTCGCCCTCCTTGGGGTGCAGCCATTCAGGGGCTCAGATGAAACAATAAGGCAAATATGTTTATGTAGAGACCCTTGAGTCCCAGACTATGGGTGTCTTGATGTGCAAAAAGAACTGATATTACTTATCAACTTTTATCAATATGATATTAAATGATTGCTGGAAAGTGCAAATAAAATTATAATAGAATCATTTTTATTCCCCTCCCTCAAACCCAACTGGTACCAAAAGGAAAAAAATGGGAAGACAAAAGAAATATCACCTTCAGAAAAATATAGAAATATCCATTGGCACAAATCACAGGTTACACAAGGTATTTGCCAACTGCTTTGAAATTTGAATCACAATTGGACCAGAGGCAGAAACTTTCTTAACTTTGTTCAAAGTTCAGCAGTTCCTTTCTTTCTACTTCAGTTCTTTCTTCTGTTACTGTCTTATGAAATATGGCTATTTCTTCTATAAAAGTAACATGGGAGATCATAAGTTCCTTTTATCTTTTGCTGCTGTTTGAAAGTTTTATAATGAACACATGTATATTTTAAAAACCCAATCTATTTGTTCTTATTTTTAAAAATGAAGATGCTTTTCTTAAAATGAACACACTTTTT
Organism: Hydrochoerus hydrochaeris; assembly: GCA_004027455.1. NCBI lineage: Eukaryota > Metazoa > Chordata > Mammalia > Rodentia > Hydrochaeridae > Hydrochoerus > Hydrochoerus hydrochaeris. The sequence goes on from PVLA01000058.1 coordinate 897,303, forward strand.
TGGATAAGAGTGTGGTCACATAGTATCCTAAAATGACATCTCCCCTCCCCCAAAAAATTCATTATCTTTCTTTTTTGGCAAATATTTTTCCACACTGTTGCTGTCATAAAACATTAAGATGTTGATGATATCAGCATGACTTCGCTGTACAGACTGAGCAATCTGGAACTGAATCACAGACTTACAGCGGAAGCCGAAGGTGTCAGGGTCCAAATCTACTGTCCCTACGTGGTCTAGAAGGGGACCAGAGCTGATTTAGCGCTCAGTGGGATGGACACTGTGCCTATAATGCTTTTATAGGTCCACAAAACTTCACTGAATTTTCTTTAAAAATCAGAAGAGAAAATAAACTTAGAAATCAAAGAAACTATTCTAATATATAATACTAATATATTGCTTTTTATACAGTATGAAGGTCAATTATACTTTTCGTTATATTTTATGGGGAAAGGGACCACGGAGACAATGTGCCTGGGACCATGAAGGTGATGTGGATATTCTGGGACCCAGAAGTCTCCCTATTGGTACAAGTGTCAAAACCAGACCCAAACTGAAGTCTTCTGATTCCTACCTTGCTTTCTCCCATGCCATTCTCAATTTGGCTACTCAGCACCTCCCATGGTGTTGTCACGTTTCTTATTGAGCTGTACCTCTGCTTACTGTCTTCTGCTCAAATTAGGTGAGGCCTGGCTGATTTTACATAATTCATCCCAAACCTACTCCATCCTACTAGGTCAAACCTCTCCAGGTCCACTACTGTCCTCCCCAGCCCTGGTTCTCATTCCTGAGGCTCCCCCTTCCTGGGATACCTTTGCCATTTGCAGGGCCAGTTCAAGAATATCCTCTTCTCATCTCAATGTCACCTGTTTAAAGATGTCCCTTAAGACAATTCCAGCCTTGAGGGATTCATATTGTATAGAAAAGTATTAACATTTAATTACAAACTATCTTATCTTGTTCATATCTATCTCACACATCTTAATTTTCTCTCCCCAATTGTTAGGTACAGTCGTTGTTGAGAAGAAACTATATTAGTGAGTGTTCTCCAGAGAAGCAGAACCAAAACGAACCAATGGGGTGATATAGTTATATATCATCTATAACTATGAAGATATATGGTAGAGATTGACTCATACAACTATGGAGACTAAGAATTCCCATGATCTGCCATCTACAAGCTAAAGGCCCAAAAACAGCAGGTGATAAAATTCAGTCTGAGTCTGAAGGCCTGAGAACCAGGGGAGCTGATGGTGTAGCTCCAGTCCATAGACAAGTGTCTGAGAACTAAAGTAGGTGGAACTGGAGACCCTGAGGCTTGAAAGGAAGGGTGGCCCAGCTTAGTGAGACACAAAGGTCTCACCCTTCCTTTGCCATTTTGTTCTGCCTGGGCCCCCTGTGAATTGCGTGGCTCTCACTCACATTGGTTAGGGTAGACTTTCTTTACATAATCTATTGTTCCAAAAGCTACTGTCTTTGAGAAACACCTTCACAGACACACAGAAATACTGTTTTTGCCAATTATCTAGGTGTCTTATAGCCCACCTGAGTTGACATAAAATTAATCTTCACAGAAACCGTATCTCATACGCTCCCTCAATGTACTACCAGTACTCAGCAAACACTTACTTGACTGTCAGAAGTATCTCGCAGCTCCCCTTATCATAATAAGGTCAAGCACTACCTTTTATGGGTCCCTGAAATAAGTTTGGTCTTCCATATATTAACACCCTCATGACAGCTATCGCCCTGTCCATACATTCTCCCTGGGTAGGAGGAAAAAGGGAAAATCTTTTTCATCCCTGTAACCAAATCTTCAACATAGTACCTGGTCAAAAGGAAGTTGTATTAGTCACTTTCCCATTAGCAGGACAAAATACCTGACACCCCTAACTAAAAGGGGGAGAGCTTTATTAGTCACAGTTTCCAGTGGGTTCAGTCCGTGGCTGACTGGCTCCAAAGTAGAAAATGCATAATGAAAGAACCTGGGCAGAATACAGCTGCTCACTCCCAGGAAAGCCAGAAAGCAAAGAAGAAAGAGGGGAGAATCCAACCTCCCAGGTGTAACCTCCATAGAACTGCTCCAACCATGCCCCACTTCCCAGTAGCAAATTCACCTGTGAACTCATCAGTGGGTGAATCTGATGTGTATAGTATCCTCATGATTTAGTCACTTTCCAAACACATGAGTCTTTTGAGGGAAATTTTAGATTCAATCCATAATAAAAGTGTTTGCTAAATATTAGCTGAATGGAGCATTCCCTAGAATCATCTCTTAAACTGAATTTCTTATTCTGGAGTCACCTGCTCTAAATGTGTGTTCACATCACTGCAATATTTTAAGATAAAAAGAAAAGAAGCCAACTCAAAAAGAAAAATGAAATGGGTGCAAGTTATTTTTATAGGATTTTTAGTTGACCTTTTCCTGTAGCATTAAATTCCTTCCCTGTGGCATTAAATTTGTAGCCTTAACTATAACTACTTTCCAAAACAGACAAGCATCCACTTTAAAACCATCAATCTTATTTCAGCTTGTATCTTCCAAAAATGATATCCTGAAAAGATTTTTTTCTTTTTGTTTTGCTGCTATTCTGTTAAATATTTTTTGAATTTTAAAAGTACAGTGCTAGGATAACTCCAAAGCTGTAATCATCTTCAAATGTTCAAGTCAGAATTTAAAATATCCCATAATTGAGATTCTTTTAATAAAATTGTTCCCACCACTTGAATACCACTTTCAGTTCTCTGTTTTCATGGTATCTCAGGCACTTCCTTCCCACTAGATTTAATATTTCCTGAGCAGTTCAACCTCAACAAAGTCCATGGAGAGGAAAAACAGAGCTTCTCAGGCATTCGGAGCACACAGTCTCACAAATACATCCTCCCGACCTGTAGAAGCTTACTGGGAATTTAGAAATGCCTACAAAAAGAGTATCCAGCTCAATATGAGACCTGTCAAATATAAATAGTTTTATTTTGATCATTGCACCAATTCACTGGTAACTTTGCAAACACTGCATAAAAGCAAATGTACAAACATAATTTTCTTCTGTGAGTGTGTTTATAGGTATTTTTAGTGGTATAAATTTGTAGCACATACAATTATGTTCATTGTGGGGAAAGGGTACCCTTACATGGCATTTTTTAATTCTTTTCTAATCCCCCCCTTCCCATTTTCTCCCCTCTCGTGTGTGTGTGTGTGTGTGTGTGTACATGTGCAGTACATAATGACCATGATCCTCATAGGAACTTGGTACCTGGGCACAACACTTGAAAATTTCCCTTTTTTATGTCTCATTTCCCTCTCCTCCCTCCCTCCCTACCTCCTCTGTCTCATGGTTCCCATCCCATATGCTAAATATCCATTTTCTTATAGTCTATCTTTTATGTTGCATTTTATTTATATTTTGTGTTTCTTATATAACAGAAACCATGCACTATTTAAGCTACAGGTCTGATTTATTTCACTTAACGTTATGATCTCAAGATGCATCCATTTTCCTTCAAATGACTCAAGTTTATCCTTCCTTATGGCATAGTAGTAACAGCTTCTAAGAGAATATATCATATGTATATATATATATATATATATATATGATTCAGAGAGAGAGTGAGAAAAAAGTGAGAGAGAAAGAGAGAGAGAGAGAGGTGACCAACTTCGGGGTCAACTGACTACTAATCCCAAAGAGAAATCATGAAGGAAATTCCCTATAAAATGTTTTAGTTGTGGCTCAGGGACTGGGCCTGGGAACCCATTTGGCCATCAGGATGGGGCAGAGGTGGAAGGAGAGATTACAGCAGAACCACTGCATGGTGACCAACTGGGTTACAGCCAGAATCGGGGGTGTCCAACAGTGACAACAGCTTCCTGGTTCCTGCCTAGGAATTGTAGAAGTATCAATTAAGTCATTTACTTGCACAAGATTCCAATGAGAGAGATGCCTTTATTTGACTCTGTTTATTAACACAAAAGCTGAAGAGTAAGAAAGTAAAGAAATAAGGTAGCTTGTCCCAAGTGATCTGCCTACACAGCAGAGAAAAGACCTGAACATAAACCACCCCCGTGACATAACGGCCTTACCCGCTGGACTGTGTTTCTCCCTGGGAGAGGCATGAGCCTCCTTTTCAGTCAGGAAGGAAGAGGACAGCCTTTGAAACTGGGAGAAGCGGCAGCATTCAGAGAGACCCTGATGCCCTTAGAAAGCCTAGATACTTGTCCCAGGATTCAGGCCAAAGGGAATCCCTGAAGGAACCCCCGGTGCGGACACCCCTCTGTCTAAGTAGTGATTCTCTTCCTCCTTCACTGTAAGTTCCTAAAAGGAAAAAAAATGTTAAACATCAGTCCCCGCTATGCACCTTTATTTATATATTTAGCTATAAATTTTGTATACATGCTACTGCATTAATGTACATCATAAAATATACTCAAGGGGGGAAAATCGTTCTTTTACACCAAAAACTTACCATAAATTAACTTCAAGGAGTGTTCAGTTGGAAATGTGTGTCACTGACTAAAAATATGTATTTGTTAAGTAATTAAAGTTTATTTTGAAGTTTATCAGAATGTCCTGATCTAGAACCCAGTTTTCCTAGAATTATTTCCTAGATGTTTTAACTTATTTATCCTCTCACAGAAAGTTACATTAAAAAATGCAAACTGAGACCCTTGATGTACTGCATAATCCTGAAACTATACATTAAAACAAAAACAAAGTAAAGAACCTTCTAAAAAGCCTACAGCCATACCCAAGAAAAGGTCACCCAGCAAGAAAAATTCTCTCTAGAATAATTCCTTTAAATGCCAGAAACAAAGCCAAAGAGTGAGCTATTGTTTTTAACATTTTTCATAGCAACACAACAGCCAATGTATAAACATAGGGCATTGGAGTCCAAAACAACCTAAGCTGCTGCCAGGGACAGAACCTGTCTCACTCAGGACCACACTTTATTTTCTGATCATAGTAATAATGCACACAAGTAACACTAAAAATTAAATTAAATTCAAAGAAAGCCTTTTGGCAATCATGCAAGGGGTCATATTCTATCTGCTAGTTATGATGCATTGTCCAAACCAGTAGCCTCCTGGAAACAAACCTGATGGGGGAAAGCGGGGCTCAGCCAAGCAGCTTAAAGAGCGAAGCCTTTAAGACTAGGGTCTCTGTCAGTCACGTCTCAAAGCTGCCCTGATCCTTACAGCATGAGTGTAAAGCCAGCTGTTCCAGAGGCTAAAACAGGAGGATAGCAAGCTCAAACTTAGCCTTGGAAGCTTAATGAGACACTGTCCCAACTGACAAGAGCTAGGGATATAGCTCAGTGTGAGGCCCTGGGTTCGATCCCCAGTAACACCAAAGCCAATAAACCAACCAACTAACCAAACACTCAAAACAGCTTATTACAGCAATGTGACTGCTTGCAGGGGACATTGATGGTCCCAGTGGTAGCCACAGAGAAGGGTTAAGATGGGAGATTTTAAAAGGGATGTGGCTGACAATTATTTATCTCAACCACTAGGAAACAAATTGCCAGAGAGAAGAGTTCAAATTCCATTCAAGTGGGCATTGCTTAAGTTTTCCTGAAACACCAGAAACTTTGGGAGGTTATTTCCAGCTGGAGCCATTGGAACCTGAATCCACACATCCTCCCCCTGGTACAAATTTTAACCTAACTGAAACTGTAAAGTGAGCCTCTTGGCTTCCATGCTAAGGGAGTAGTATCATGTTGGCTGATCAGATGGATGGCGGCTGGGATCCAAAGGGATCGACCCAGGCCCGTCACAAGCAAGCTCTGTCAACTTCTCAAACTCCAACCTTCTGTGTCTCTGAAAGCTTCAGGCTAGGGAGGGAAGCTCAGAGCCATTTATCTTTGAGGTGCTAGATTTGGCAACTGTCTCCCACCTCATCCTCTCTCGGTGGCTGTGACTGGGACCATTAATGTCCTCTGCAAGCAGTCACATGCTGTAATAAGTTTTTGTGTGTGTGTTTGGTTGGTTGGTTCATTGGCTTTGGTGTTACTGGAGACTGAACAGGGTCTCACACTGAGCTATCTTCTCAACTCTTGTCTTTTGAAACAGTGTCTCATGAAGTTGCCAAGGCTAAACTTGAACTTGCTAGTCTCTTGCTTCAGCCTCAGGAGCAACTAGGTTTGCATGCATGCCCTAAGGTTTTGAGGACATTTTGTTTTTACTTCTAGCTATTCCCTTGGCCATCTTTTCAGAGGTGCCCTTCAAAGGGGGTCGTGTTTTCAGCACATCCTCGTTGGCACTCATAGGCTCTTATGCAAGTATATTCCAACCATACCAGTATCTCAGGGAATTATTGAATTTCTGTGGTGTATTTGCATTCAAAAGGTAGAGCAGTTCAAATATTCCTCTTACAGATGAGCCACAGGTTTCACTTTGCGATGAAGAATGTTATATACAGAAAAACAAATGAGGACAATGAGACAAAAGAAAAAGACAGTCTCACATCCTGAGCCAGGGGCATCTGTATAAGACAAGATCAAAGCCATCAGTGCCAGAAATCTTCTGGCTATTGCTATGAGCAACTGGTCTGGGGTGCTAGAAATAGCTGAGAACCTTTGCAGAAATGCTCCATTGTAAGAAGTCACAGCATTTTGATTTCCTCCCATCAGCCTCTTTCTGGCCACTGGAAGGTATTTTGTAGTTTCCTTTGTGTCAAAGGACATATCTGAAAGCAAACCTCTGAGCAAGCTAGACTTGGCATGTGACTAAGCATCAAATGCTTCCTGAAAATCACTTCCAGACAGTGTGTGTGTGTGTGTGTGTGTGTGTGTGTGTGCGCACGCGCACACGCGCACATGCGCACGCACGCATGTGTACACATATATAAATTTGAGGAAAATATATTCATATATATATATATATATACACTTTCTGCAAATCCCATACATAGTTTTCAGAAAGCCATTTTGAGGATAATTTTATATATATATATATGGAGAGAGAGATAGTATTATGGTTGCATACAGTAAGCCTTTTGCAAGTATTTTTAATTTATTTCATAGAAGTGTGAATTTATTTCACACAACCAGGAATACATCTACCTTTTTCCAAATAAGTGATACAAAAAAAGAGCAACATGTTTGAAGAATCTACAAAGGGCAAAAGGCTAGTTCCTTATGTAGAAAACATATTAAAGCAAAATTTTAGATGTCAGTCCTATAATTGCACTTCGATGTATTGTTTTCATTGAAATAAAAGAAAGGAATGATCTGGTAAATGCTTCACAGTGCTAATTTCCCCAGGCAATTACACACATATTGGACGTAAAGATTGTAAGAGGGTTTTCACTGTGCTGGAAGTTCAAAGAATCTAATGTTTATGGCAGTGATCAATAATATTAAGAAAGAATGGGTGAAGTCATTATGTTCTTTTTCTCATTTCTCCTATTTCCCTTTCACTTCTTCTCAGTTTTATTTCTTTTCTCACTCTTGCACCCAAATCAAAGTACAATAGCTTTCATGAAAACCTCATTTTCAAGAACTCAGGATAATTTATAATCCTGAACTTAGTTTTCCCAAACATTCCCATCACCAATTATACATTAATTGCTTTGAAAAAAACTTTTGTTAGCCCATATTTTACCTTTTTTTTTTTTGGAAAAAAAAACTACTCAGAAAATTATGGGCAGTGTCAAGAAATATGTCACCAAGATATCTGTGATTTTTCTTTCTAGAGAACAAGGCGAGGACAATAACCATGATAAAATGTGAATATGATCAAACTGGCCCATGGTACCACTAACTAGTATTCACCATCTAGGAAGTGTGTACCAGATGCCTAGTGTGAGGACTCCAGTAATACAGCCAAGTAATACAGTGTTTATCCTCAAGGACTTCGTGGTCTTCAGCAAGTGTGTACATAAATATCAAGGGTAATTTAATTTAAGAAAGCCTTTGGGAGTGTTATGTTTTGAATTTATTTCATAGAAGATTGAATGCTCAAGTCTGGGTTTCCCAGAAACAAGTGATGACCAGTCTAGAACAGAATCAGGAGGGTCACTGCCAAACCAGAAAGAAAGCCCAGTGCTGGATGTGCAGAGTGGTATGTGTTAGGGTAAACTGAGGCACGGCTGAGACGACTGAGGCAGGCAGAGTTGCAGCAGCATGCAAGGACTTTATTGCAGAACAGATGCAGTTGGGTCAAGGGCAAAAAGACCGTTGGCCCTGAGCAAGGGTTAAAAGCATGTTTTTATACAGGAGTTTAGGTAGGAGAAGGAGGCACTGCCAAAAGCAGTGCAAATTTGTGTGTCTCTGAGTAGGAGGTCTAGGGTTATGTAACAGACATGGCAGTGTTGGTTACAGGTGGTGCTGGCAGTCACAGCATGTCTCTTGTGGTTTTTCATGGAATTGGCTCTCTGCAGGTTCAGCTGCAAGCTGGTTGAGCTGCAAGCTGGTTGAGTTGCCTGCTTCCTGTGGAAGCCATGCTCCTCCAGGTGTGAAGAACAGATCTGCTTGAGGAACGTTTCTCTCCTAGTTGGGCAGGGGTCTGGTTTGGAGACCTGACAGTATGGTGACAGTTCCTGGCCCTGGAGAAGCCTGGGGTCTTTGGCCTGTCTACTTCTTGAACTTGCATGGCCTCATAAACATCTTTCAGGAAACATCTTGTTTTTTTCAAGAGGTATAACAAAGACCTACCTACTATGGGTCCAGAAACCCTCAGATAACTTTACTGGGATAAAAACAATGGCTTAAATTGCCTGCAGTGAGATACCATGCTTCTTGCATTCATATTTCATTCAAAATAATAAATCCAGAGAATTTCTTTAAATGATACCACCATCAAGCCTGTCCTCATGAGTCCACTTCCATTTGATGAGTGAGCCCCCCACTATGACAGTTTGCTCATGTTAAATCTGCCTATGCAGGTGAGTGTGTGCACTAACAATGACAGAAGAATTAAAGACAGGTTATGTTGACTGAAGACTACGTCTGCATGAGTTAAAACATTTCAGTAAATCATGAGGTCTAATGAATATGTCAACAAAACAGGCACATAGACAAAATAGCAGAGATTAAGAAAAGTAATGAGCATATAATCTATGGTTCCATTTACTTTCCTTGGTCAAAGCATATAACTTGTGACAAAAGATATGCTCTGTTTCTCTTATAATAATAAGCAAGTGAAAATGATTTTGCATTTCTGTACATATATGTGAATGTCTCAGAAACTGTATCCAGCCCCTGGAGAAGAAGCAGCCAGCCCTGCTCCTGCACATCTGCCAGCATTTGGGGGCCACTTCTTGCAGGTAACCAGCATAGGTGGGAGAAGAAGCAGCCATTCCTGCCCCCTATGCCACTGGCCATTGGGAAAACCCCCTTGGTGTAACCATGAGGGTCTAAAGAAGACAGTCCCGCACCACACTATCTACCTGGGAACCTGGGTGCAGGGAAACTTGGGTGCCTTTCCCATTCCCCTATACCATGGAGAAGTGGCCAATATGGGAAGCTCTTGAGACCCCACAATCAGCTTGTTGGGAGGAACTCAGGAAAATGTCAAGATGAAGGAGCAAAAAGCAATCTCAGACTTCCAGCCCACACAGAACAAGTCCAGGAGACACAGACATGGAAGAAATCAGAAGTGGAACACCTGAAATTTCTAGAATGATGACAACTGAAGTAAAGAAACAATTTTGTGAATCTGTAAAAGAATCAGATCAGAAATAATATCTCAGGTAAAAGAAGAAATGAAAAACATAATAAAAGGGTTGCTGAGCATATCCAAAGAAGACATAGTTAAAAAAATAAAAAGAGCATAGGAAAATGAGGGAACCTTGAATGAATGATATAGGGAAGAATTGGAATGCATGAAACAAATTCAATGAGATATCCAGGAAATCTAAAATTCCATTGAAAGCTGGATAAAACTGCTGGAAAGAAACTGAAGATAGACTTTCAGACCTTGAAGACAGGCTTTCAGCTAGCAATCACGAAAGGAAAGATCTCTTAAAAATAACAAGGAAGCAGGAAATAACAATTTTACAGCTGCAAGATGATGCAAAGAAAAATAATTTAAGACTGATAGATGTCAGCAAAAAAGCAGGAGTCAACAAAAATGACATAAAAGTAATAGCAGAGAACTTCCTAAGCATGGGAAAATGACCTGACATATCTTGATTTTTAAATTCACATATGAAAGTTGTGGTTGATATCAACCACAACTTTCATATGTGAATTTAAAAATCAAGATATGTCATCTTAATATTAATATATTTAATCACAAGTAAGGGTATTTGTAGATCTTCTGCTTGTTCTTTTCTATGAAGATCATTACTGGCAGATAAAACAGAATTTTGGCACTTTGAAGAATCAATTGTATTTTTAGGTTCTTGGGTGCTAATGATTGATGGTTATCAAGTATCTAGTTTTATTTTTAATTCTAATGGGAACAAACTAGTAAGCAAGACACTTTGTGGGTTCCTGTGCAAGCACCTCTAACTACCACAAGCATAGAACAGACAGAATTGAAGGTCAGCAGCTTTGCATCTGACTAAGCCTCTCTGGTTAGGAGGATGACCTGGGGCAAATGACTCTCCTAAGCCTCAGTGAATTCATCTATAAGATTGCTGTCATCTGCCTGCTGGTGTTGCCACTGAATACTTGTGCAAGATAACATCAAAGGTACCTAGAGAGAGTGACAGACAGTGGAACTTGCACAGCTCTACACTTCCTTATAATGTGTGCACTCGCTCACCACAGTGCACGCATCCTCCCAGAATCAGCAAATGCAGCCAGAGCATCTTCATAAAGGGCAGTGCTGCACCCCTAAATAGGTGCAGTGTTCATCCTCAAGAACCCTTAGGGTCAAGAATTCTGTTTGGTTCAGGCAGATCAAATCAGCGAGTGAAAAAAAATATAATCTTTAGTATTAAGTGCACAAAGAAACAATTTTCTACTTACCAGCTGAATACCCATGAACCGTCTGGTATGTAGAGCAAGCACAACTATGTCATTAAATAAGTTTATAAATAATTAAACACAGAATACAGTTCCTAAAAGCAGTAGATTCACAACAAACTATGAAGTTGAGAGGGGAAATGAGGCAAAGACCCTGGACTGCTGACAACTTTACTTGTTAAACCTCTTCAACTAATTGATCAACCTCTTTAGGGATGATCCACCTGACTCAGCCAACATAAAAGGAAAAAGCAGCAGAAGTTATGAACATCAGTTAAGCATCTAATTCTTTCAGATACGTTTTTAAGTGTGTCTTGTAACATTTTCATGAACAAACATCCCTTTTACTTAATGGTGATGTACAAGAGGACGGAATGACATTTCCCTCAAGAAATCCACTTTACAAAGGGAATGGCACTGAAAATTTTCCACTAAGGAAGGTCAGTGTGGGCCAGCTACTTGAAGAGCACACCTCTGCTATTTTAGACATTTAAAGTTCGTACAACTCGGTTCAGCATGTACTGGTATCTGCTCAAGGACAGAAGCTGACTAAGGTTAAGGGACTCAGTTGTTCCCCTCAGAAACTCAGGCTAATTGGAAGCCAAGTGCATATAAAAGGCATTTGAAGTCCCATTTCCTGGTCCTCTTTTAGTTCTGTCCCTTCCTGTATCTTCCCATTCCTTCCTGTGTGGAGGAGTTGGGGATGAGCCTCTTTTGTGCCTATATATTTGAAAAAGACCTCTTAAATAGAAATATATACAGAATTTCAAAATGATTTTTCTTGAGACGGTGTCTCACTATTCAGGCCACGATGGCCTTGAACTCGTTTTGTAGCCTAGGCTGATTTCAAACTTGAAGCAATGCTCCTGCCTCCGCCTCCTGAATGTTGGGATTACAGGTGCCCACCACCATGCTTGGCCCTAAAAATGGTTTCCTAAAGTGTGTGTGTGTGTGTGTGTATCTGTGTTTGTATACACTTTTTTTTCTAGAATGAGACTAGAGTATTATATTAATATTGACTCCAACTTCCTCTAAAATGACTCAGGAAATATATTTGTAAAGAATAGTGAATAAATAATGCAATATTATTTTAAATGCACATAATAAGCTTATGCATAAACATAATATGCTCTGTTTCCCTGACTCAAAGATACCTCAAGTTTTACCTATTCTAAACTGAACCCCTGATACTGGCTACTTCCCCAATCCCACCAGGACCCACTCTGTGTTCCCAGGATGAGGGACTGTCATCTTCTTCCAGAAGTGTAAGTGTCTTCCTTTCTACCTTTCCCCTTACCACACCACTCCCCAACCATCAAGTTCTGCTCCCAGTACCCCTAAATGTCTATTTATTCTAACTACTAGTCCAAGTCCTCATTGCATCCACTCTGTCCCACTGTAGCGGCCTCTGCCATGGTCTCCTATATCCTCTCTCCTCTTCCTCCAACTCACTCACCAAATTGAGGCCAGAATGATCTTTTAAAATCAAATTATATCTTCTCTGCTTCAAACCTTTCTGGAGTCACTCGCTACTGTTCATAGATCAAAATTCTCAGTATACTGTGCTCTCTCCAGCCTCACTTCCTGCCACTGCCCCTGAGTTTTGGCCATTTTGGCCTCCTGTGCACTGATGTCCCCTCCTTCCTCTGACCTTTGCACGTGACCTCTGCTCTGCTTCTTCCGGACTCCTCTCCCTACTCTCAGCCCCAGTTAAATCTCTCAATTTCCATTTTAACCTAATTGCAATTTACCCACTGGTAAATCTCTAACTGCTCTAGGCTCATTGAAGGCACTTCATAAATATTTGAAAGAATCAATGAAAAAGACTGGCTGGAGACAGACAAAGGCTCCAAGTTGAGAATGATTTAAAGTCCACAGCAATTAAATGATTTGCTTGACCAAGGTCACACAAGTAGTCTTGGCAAGGCCAAGGCTGAAAGCCACCCCTTTTGCTCCCAGCCCCCACAGGTACCATATTAATCCCTGATTGGATGAGGTTGCTACAATGAAACCTTCATCTCCCAGCTTTCCTCAAAGCCTTCCAACTTGTCAGTCTCCATTCATAAGCCGGTAATACGTCCTTATCAACGCAGCTTCAGGAACACGGCTGGAAAATTCTAGATGCAAGCTATCTCCCTACTTGAGACCCTAGTAAAATTATTTAATACTATTGCTCTTAAACTCCAATCAAGAAGGTCCCCTGGCCCCTGCACAGCCAAGTAACAGCTCACCGATGTGTTTAAAGTAATGTACTTGTCACTTGTGTCTCATGGGCTGCATGTGCCATGCAGGCTGAACTTAAGAGATTTTTCTTTGGTATATTTCCCCTGCTGCACAGATTCAGACACTTAAGGTTATTACACAGAAACTGACCTGGAAGTGACCAGGCTTTTAGAGAGAATGGTGAGAAATCCGTTATGATAAACATGCAACTACCTGGGGGCCCGGACTAGTAGAGGCGAACATTAACTCATCCTACGTCTAATGTTGTTCATCCTGAATGATTATAGGAAATTGAGGAAAATATCAAACAAACAGAATTAGAAAAACTCAGGAGGGAAATCGAAGGGTGCACTAAGGGGCAAAAAGCAGCGTTAACCAATATAAAGGCCGTAGAAAGACTAGCTGTGTCTCAGGGTAGCAGGGCCGTCAGATAATGACCAGAAACAAGCTCAAACCAAGTCCTGCCATGCAGACTGCCCTGGGAGGAATCAAACCTCATACAGAATCCTATTGCATTCAAGTCCTCCAGGAGCAAAACATCATAAAACCCTCTTACATCCTGTAATAGATGATCAATTGAAGAGCAGTTAATTAACAAGAGCGATCGTTCTGGGCAATGGACATCAGCCATGAAAGAGTTTAATTGTCCTGAGCTGAAACTCAGATCTATTCTTCTTCTGGAATAATCCAGGCTCCCCCAGGAGTTTTTCCCACCTTGAGCAGAAGTTGTCCAGAGTTTTCAAAATCCAGCATAGCTAGGAAGAAGGAAAAAAGGACTTTGGGAGGAGCAAGGAGTAGTAAACATTAAAGTTTTCTCTATACCAGAAAGAAAAGCAAAGGAAGCCCACCCAGTATATGTGGATCATTTAAATGACTGAGCTGGTGACCATGTGCTGAATGCCTCTTTTCAACTCCTCATTTGAGTGATGCCTTCTAGGCAGCTTGAAATCAAACAAAACAGAAGTATTTACACCATGGAAATAGGCAGAAGCTATCAATCAGGGGTTCTGCTTCACACAGAGCCAATCACTCACCATCTACCACCCCATCACCGGATGGAAGAAACAAAGTCCTTCTGGAAACAGTTCCCTGGAGTTCTTCCACTGAAAATAACCCTTAGCACCTTTTATTGTTGCCTTCCTCTTTTAATTACTAATACACAGTGGCTCTCTTCAATTATCTTTTATTACACATCCTCAGCAGCTCAGCCTTTGTGGACTCTCCTGGCAGATTCGCGATCATTGAAAGCATCATTCCTACAGGGAAATACTTCCAAGTTGTAAGTTACTGACTTTAAAATCAACTTTGGAAGAGAACTTATATGTAATTTCAGGATTTTCAATTCTGGGTCCTCAGAGAAGTTAGAGAACAAAAGAATCGTATCAGTTTTTTAATTAAAGGTTATGAAATATATCCTAAATGAAAAGGCAAAAGGAATAGAATAAACTTGGAGAAGAAAGTGATGAGGATTAATTTAATTATAGGCACAAGTGTCAGATGTTTTACTTGGGCTTATTGTAGGGTGTTTATTTACTTGTTTTGTTTGGTTTTAGAGGTGGTTTTTGTTGTTTGTTGGTTTGGTTTGGTTTGGTTTGGTTTGGTTTAGGTTTTTTTAGTCAGGAACTCACTATGTAGTTCAAATTGGTTTGAACTTGTGATCCTCCTGTGTCCACCTCTATAATGCTAGGATTGCAGGTTGTGTTGGGTTTTTGTTGTTGCTCTTGTTTGGTTGGGTTGGGTTGGGTTGGGTTTTTGTTTTTTTCACACCATAAACCTTGTGAATATGGTTAGGTAAGGAGATAAATATCTGTATTATTCTGACATCTATAATGGGTGCATTTTATTTCAAACATTTACAAGTTTTTTTCTCCATCAGGAGTAATTTACATATTATCTGTGTAGATAGCTGAGAAATACTTAAAGAAAGGTCACTTGCCTGCTCTGAAGTTTCTTTCACCTTTACCATCCTAAGTTTAAAGGCAGGATAGTGCATTTCAAGTTTTTAAGGTATAATTCAACAAACATATTTCATAATACATTCTAGCATATCTTATCCAAAATTTATCATTTTTTCTAGCAACACAGTGAACATCATAAAACTTAGACTATCTCTTACTAATATAAACACTTTAATCCAAGCATTTTAAATCAATACTTTTTATAATTTAATGAGGGAACAAGCAGTGTTATTTTGGGCTTATCAAATTAGTATTTCTTTAGTTATTCATTCAGAAAAGATGGAGCTATTACTCCCTATAAGATAACACAGTGCCCTGATTTGGTATTTCCTTAAAATGATTTGAAACAATGAAATGTCAGCTGTAAATCTGCCATTCAAATGATTCACATCATTCCCAGGCCTTCGCTTAACAGCTGGTTTTATGATATGGTTTCAGAATAGCACAGTTAAGCATGGTATTTTCCTTCCTCCAAAACTAACATAAAAATAACACTTTTTAATGGTGACTCTAAAATATACCAAAAGTATTCTCCCAGGCATATTTCTTGGATTGTTTATCTGAAATCTTGAGGCTTCTAAATTTCCCTTCATGCTCCACCTTGGAATGGTTGTTTCTAGTTTAGCAGACAAATGCATGAAATCTCACCCTAGCAGACCTCCCATCTACCTCATCTTCCACTGCAAGGATCTCCAGTGCTTTGAGTGAATCAGCCAGGGCCTTTTAAAGTCACAACCCTCTGAGTTCAACTGGGACCCCAGCCTGAGGACCAACATTTCCACAGATCCCCACACAAGTGGTCTGAGAAACACTAGGAACTCACCATCTCCAGTTCTGGCTCTGGGCCACAGAGAGCTCTGCACATGAAAGCTCAGCTTCTCCAAGGGGATGGTTGTACCTGTCGCTCAGGTGCCCCTGCTGCCAAACCCTTCCATCAGTCTTGAACTCCAGCACTGGAGGGGTTCGTTTTCTCCTGTGTCCCTTTCCTACAGCTGTCTCTGATGATTTGAATCTCATGGTTTCACTTCCTTGCTCCATCTGAGCCTTATGTCAACCTCTTCTCCTACACACACCCAAACTGTCCTCGGATACTGTCCCACACTCTCCAACAGGCATTGTCCTTGGCAAAGTGAGCCCCATGAGGAGTCTGCCAGGTGTTTCCCAGCCTCCCTGCTATTAGAAGTAATTCATAGGCACTGTCCTAAGAGTGTCCCTCTGGCCCAGAGACCCTGAGCAGGCCAGGGAGCACCTGTCTCACTCACCATGCCCAACCCAGCCTGAAATGAGTGGGAGCTTCAGGAGTCTGGAGGGAAGTGCTAATATAAAAGTGGCATTGGGTTTGTCAGGTGACAGTATGGCACAGCCTGCAGGTCTCTGTACCTCACCCCTTTGCATGTGGCTGCCTTGCTGAAAGTTCACTAGATGCCTCACTTACTTCTCATGGCTGCCATCTTGGCCCATTGGGTCCCAACCTCAATACCTTTCTAACAGGAAGGCTCCCTGAACCCCTGGACATGGAGCTGGAGCCCCACTGTGATCCAGGGACTCTGTAGTCCCCAGCCTCTGAGAATACACACTGTGTTCCAACTACCTGTCTAGATCCTCTTCCTGACCGAAAGCTCATTAAAAGCAAGCCTCTTAACCTCAACGTCCAGAATGGAGCTCTGCACACAGCCAGGGCTCAGCAGGTATTTGCCGAGGGAAGGGAATGCTAGTTCAAGCTGCCCATTCCTGCAGTGTAAGCAGTACGCCCAGACACCTACCATGCTGTCTTGGGGTAGGAGGTGACACATGTCCTCCAGCACCAGGAGGTACAAGGCCTCACCACAGGGACCATGTTTGTTCATCCTCAGTCACTATGCCATGCAGCTGCAAGCTGGGCCGAGCATTCGTTCCCTCCTGCGTGTCTCCGTATGAATACCTTTGGGATTTTGAGTACAACCATTCTTAATTGTGTACCACTGTCTGCCACACTGCAGGACACTCTACTGTCCTTTTCTCTGTTCACTAGGTGCTGTTAATACCCCCAGCAGTCACACTGACAACCACCTAGACACATACACATACACATACACATACACATACACATACACATACACAGACACACTCTTTCAAAAGTGCTTGGAGTAAAGGGCCAGAAGGCTTAGAATCAACTGAAGTCTCAGTGAGAAGTAATGCAGTCAGTAGAAGAGCCACGTGGATTGCAGTCACATGTATATGGTAGCAGGAGACAGGGGCTCAGGAAGTCATCAGTCGCCCTCCATAGACAATGACGAGGTCCCTTTGGAATAGCAATTAGCTAACTTTTATTGACCATGTGTATATTTCAGGCACAAGACTTGGTGTTACATGGTTTGTTTAATCCTCTCAGTCTCCAAAGAGGCCCAAGAAGGAAAACAGGAGTGAGAGTTTTGAGCCACTGACCCCAGTTAACACAGGTGGTCTTTGACAGGGCCAAGAGTCACTTCCGGAGCACCTGACCCACAGCTCTATGTTGACTCATCAACAAATGCAAATGTCAAAATTCCCAGATGAAAGACTTGCATTAAAAAAATCATCCTGTTTTATTAATTATAGCATAGAGTAGTGACCTGCAAAATATATTCTGCATGGTGTTAATTTCCTGGGATGTCCGGTGTTGTGAGAATAATGGGATCTCTGAGCAATAAAGTTGGAGAAGCACTTTCGGGTAGGCATACAGAGAGACCCATGAAACAGGAGCGATAAAGGCCAGAGGAATCTTCACAGGTTAGTGAGCTTTTCACAGTGAGTCTGGGGTGATTTCAGAACACTGACTAAGCCACAGAGAACCCAGCTGGTCTGCCAGGTAGTGATTAAAAAACATCAAGCAGGGGCCAGGGATTTAGCTCAGTGGCATAAGCACCTGCCTGGCAAGCGCAAGGTTGTGAGTTCAATCCCCAGTACAAAAAATAAAAAATAAAAGGGATATAGAAAAAGTTAGTGAATTTTTTCATAGGGTCTTAATAATAATAATAAGTTATTTAGTGATTGCTGATTACTCTCCACTTTGCACATGAAATACTAAATCCCGGGGAAGTTGATTAATAATGTAACTTTCCCTAAAGTCATACAACTCCTTAACCCCAGGGTTCACTATGAACCTAATTCTCTCTAACCTCATAGCTTGTGATTTGAAACTCTGCACACAGAGCATTCCAGATCTTAGAGTTTGTCATGGACTTCTCTACGAATGTCCGAATCTAATCTCAAACAGGATGCCCCAGTGTGCTCCCTAAATTGGGACTTTATGCTATTGTCTTGCATCGTTTTAACCTAAAAATTAGCTATCTGGTCTGAGTAGCATACTTGGGATTTCTTCTGCTATGGTTTAGGTTTTCCATTTTTATTGCTATTTTTTAATTCCACACATTTTCACACTCTGGAACACATTCTCTCCAATTTTTTCTTAAATGTTTATTGTTGATGAAGTAGCACTGACTTGCACAGACATTTACCTGACTTCTGGACCCCCTTCCTGATGCTGGTCCACCGGCGTGAACTGCTCTGAAGACTTTGATAAAATCAACAGTCACCCTAAGTTTCCAATGCTCCCAGTACTGGCATCAGATCTCTCCACATTTTTCAATGTTCTTTCCTTTCCAACAGACGTGGGTGCATTCTTTGAAGAGGGAATTTGGCTGCGTTACAACTTCCAGGCCCCCTCTGTCAGTACCAAAGAAGTAAGCGGCAGAGCAGAAAACTCTGTGGAACAGCAGCACTCAGCCCCGGACCTGTCCCAGGAGCAAATCCACTTCAGTTTCAGCACCACCAAGGTGCCCTGCATCCTGCTCTACGTCAGTTCTCTCACCACGGACTTCCTGGCTGTGCTCATCAAACCCTCCGGTAAGGACAAGCATGCTTCACTCTCTACCATTTTAACAGTGGACAGATGTTCTCATAAGAGCCCAGAATGTTCTTGGTTTGTTCTTTATTCCCCACGGGACATTGAAAAGGTCATCTACCTTCTTTGAACCTCATTTTTCTGCACAAAGTCAGGCAAACTATACATAGAGTGCTTTATAGCATTGCATGACAGTATAATGTTGGCAAGGCACACTACGTCTTTTTCAAAAATTTTATTACATAAATATGAGATGGTTGCATGGGTAGAATGATTTTTTTATTCCTGTTAAATACATACCTTCACTACTGGGTTGGACACAGTACTGTGTTGTTTGCCTCAATGTAGCAAAATCAATTTTATATAAATCAATGAGTTATTCTAGTTTATTCCAATATCACCAGGTTGTGGATCTTATCCAGGACTTGATGTCCTAAACAAAGAACTGAGCAGGACACCCAACATTCACAGTAGGATGAATGATTTATTTGAAAAACACAAGACAAGATTCACTCCACAAGTGAGAGTAGACCACCAATGAGAAGAGCTCGATGTTTTAAGCCTTAGGTTTTCAGGTGAGATTGGGGGTTTGGGCTCTGCAGTCAGGAGCTCGACTCAGCCCTTTCACCAGATGGTGGAGTTTTGACTTTTTATGGCCCTTACAGGAGCTGTTGCGGAGTACAAAGCCCACAGGGAATCAAACCTGCATAGTTAATGACATGGTTATTAGGGTTGGATCAGCAAAGGATTTAGAAAGCCACTGGGTACATGCCCAGAGACCTCCTGTGAGTAAGCTAAGTTACCTGGTTACCTTTCCACATTGTAATTTAGATTCAGCCATCCTGCTCCTGAGCTAATGTTAACTCACAAGGTGGATCCAGTCCTAGAAAATGTACTCCACGGTGGGCCCTCCCTCTTCGCCAGCTATTTCCTTGGTTGAGATCTAGCCGAGAAACCAGGCTCCGAAGTGGAACCCTTCTTTTCTCCAGAGCTTTCATTAGCTACCTCCTGCTGCAACATTCCTCCTGAATGCATGAACTTTAAACAGAAACAGAAAAATTAAAGACATCTTCATCCCTAAGCTATTTACAGCTTTACATTCACAAAAGACATCCCTGGAATGAGGGTTGCTGAAAGCAGGAATACTTTACTTGAAATGCCCAGGGCCATTTTGATCATTTGTTGTGCTCTGACCAGAGAGAAACTTGGTGGGAAAATAGACGTGGACTTTGGTCCTTCAGCAAGACCTGTGAGAGGATTCCAGCCAGGCCTGGCATGTAAAAACAAACTACTCACTGAAGAATCTATTTGAGCTCACACATGGTTAAAGTTTTAAGAAGATCACTTTTTAGAATGAAAATATTTTACATGGATGAGAAAAGAAACCTCTCTAACTTCCCTTAAAAATTATGTGAGCATCTCTCTCCTATCCTCTCTCTCTCTCTTTGTACCTTTCGATGACTATAAATAACCTTGTTATAGCAATGTATAGATCAAGGGTTTTCCCTTTGGGACCAAAAATATTATTAACCAAATTCAGCTAAAGTTTTTTTTTAATACAAATTTTTTAAACCCTTTCTGTTGATTAAAATGATGGAACAAAATTAATATTTTCTAGGATTTTTTTCTTTTCAGAACCTGTTCTAAAAGAAATAAGACATGAAGTTACCATGAAGATTTCTGTCGTATCTTTGTTTGTGAAAATAAGAGTTGCAAAAGACCCCAGAATTTCAACATTAGTAAAACGGGTTTTTAAGTTAGCTATGTTTTTAATGGGATAGTACTTATGCATTCAGAATATTTATGAAGACTAATGACACAGACAATTTTTATGTAATATAACACTAAGCAAAACACAGTTGAATCAACATCATCAGTTTAACTCTGTAAAACACAAATAAATGGAGGGAAAAGCACCGGAGTGAGCAGGATGTATCCTGTTGGACTGCGGGTGATTCGTTTCTCCTCGG
This sequence comes from Hydrochoerus hydrochaeris, assembly GCA_004027455.1. NCBI lineage: Eukaryota > Metazoa > Chordata > Mammalia > Rodentia > Hydrochaeridae > Hydrochoerus > Hydrochoerus hydrochaeris. The sequence goes on from PVLA01000058.1 coordinate 918,227, forward strand.
TGATATTCTTCTGTGCATGTCAGGGGCTCGTATTAATCAAATGTCACTTTTCTAATCAGAAAAAAATACTCCATAAAATCAGAAAGTGTTCAGGAAACAAAAATACACAACTGCTGCTCTTCAGAAGTTCACCAATGTATTTGTCCTGAATCAGTCAATAGATTTGAATCCATACATGTTCTCCACCCATGTGTATCAGCCTCCCAGGGGACACGTGGCCTGTGGCTTCTTCTCACATTGCTCCCCTGTGAGAGGGGCTGTCAAGCATTTGACTCACCTGTACCTTTATGTATTGTGTTACCTGGTCCTAAATCACTGCCACACTAAATTGGAATCCTAGCTGTATTTGATAACTCACCCTGTTGGAGTCCACATCCACCACTGCAATCACATGCTCTTGGGATTGGGGACATGTAATGACTATGGTTAAGAGTTAGCAGTTACTATTACCAGAGTCAACTGATTCAATCCATGTTTTTCCATCTATTCAACATCCTCAACTTTTCATTTGCAAGAAATCCCTGCTTCCCGGGCACAATGTGGCCATCTGTCCCCACTATTGTCCATGCCCATGATGCTCCCAGACTCACACATCTGTGCCTCCCTCCGCCTTTCATTCTGCCTTTCATTCTAAGGCAGACCAAGTCTTACCTCCTTTAAGTGGTTTCTCCTGCCTTCACACTCCAATCAGTGTATTATATTCAGTGTCACTTGTTTGGCACTCAGTATACTGTATTGTTATCTGTCTCTGTTATAAACACACCCTGTCTTCCCAGCCAGATGAAAAGCTCCCAGCTACATGTCCTGCCTGCAGTAGGTGCCCTGTAAGTGTTTGCTGATGGTAATCATGATGACCAGGGAAGAATAAATCTGTTAAGCATATTATTTGCTGCAGCCAATAAAAAAGAAGTCCCATATACCAGCTTTAATTCACTTGGGAGATGAACACAAGATAGAAGTGAAGTATCTCCCCATGTGAATAATATTTTACTTTAATGAGTAAATATTAACGTTCTCCTTACCATCATTCAGGGGTCCTCCTCTGCTGATTTGAAAGGAATAAATACATCACTTGAATTTTATTATTCAAGAATATTGCCATTATTGTTCATAGATAGTCACTCTACATAAATTTAAAGTTCCAGCCCGTCTTTTTTTTCCTCAAAGCAAACAATTTTATTACCACTAAGTGAAGCACTTAGAAGAATTTTAAATCAAACTTACAAAACCAACAGAGCCAGGAAAGAGAAAAGTAATGACAACAATGCTGATTTTAACAGAGCTGGAGAACGTAAAGGAGCCACTGGCAAAGAGACGAGCGGGGAAGGGAAGCCAGGTGTAGCATAAGGTCCACCTCGTCAGACCTCCAGCGCCCCGCTCAGAGTCTTCTTTGGGTCTTTCCGGGCCCGGATGCAGGCACAGCGCTCAGCCAGTGTTTGGGCGTTGAGGGTGGCTGGCTCTGGGAAAGGTGGACTTTGCACCTGTAGCAAAGAGCCCATTTTCAGGCCTTGAGGAAATCTGTACTTTACCTTAAAAACCCAGTCAGTGAGTAAGTGAAGAAAATGAGTAAGTGAAGACTGAACCAATCGAGCAGTAAACTTAAGAAAACTAACTGCTTTTAGATAATGTCCAAGCAACAGAAGGAAAAAGCTAAGAGAGGCAACTTGCTGTGGTATGTGTGGTCGAACATTTGCCTGATCTTCTTCACTCACAGACAAAGATTATTTTTAGTGCAATGGGAGCAAAAGGAAAAGAATCAGCAAATGCTGATGGACGGGGTGACAAGCAGCTCAGAAAGAGGAAGCCACATTTTCCAAGGCCCCGAGGTGGGAGGAGACTGGGATTTTCTAGAAATCAGACAAGTCCAAGCTCTCTTGAATGTAAAAAGGGAGAGGAGAGAAGCACGATTTGAAAATAAAGTAGCAAACAGAACTCAAAGCAGGCAAGGCATCATGAGCTGTAGTAAGAACAGATGTCGTCACCCTTGGCACAGTCGGGAGGCTTTGAGAGCTTTGAATGACCAGTGAAATGCTCAACTATGCATTTTTAAAAGATCCCTCTGTCTGCATTGCAAAGAAGACAGTGAGAAGGAAGAAGACGCAGAAGCAAAGGGATCATTCATGAATTCATTCAACCAATATTCATTCAGCACCTACCATCCATCACTATTCCTGCCACTGGGTATAAAGTCACAAGGAGCAAAAACCAAAATTCTTGTTCTCATGAAGCTTACTGTTAAACAAGAGAAGGTAATCAGACAAATTGACTAAATGCAGTTCATAGTATGGTGCATGGTGAGGACTGTTGTGTAGAAAACACAAGACTGAAAAGGAAGGGCTTGGCCAAGGACAGGGAATGGGTAATTTCCACTTTTTTGAGGAAGTCACTGAAAAGATAACATGAGAGCAGATGTCTGAAGGTGTTGAAAGTATCCTTGCAGATAACTGGGGAATGAGTGTCCAAGAGACAAGAAAGGGCAAGTGCAAAGATCCTGGGGCAGGGACTTGCTGGGCTCCTAGGGAAACAGTAGGGGTCAATGTGGGCTGGTAAAGAGTCAGCCAAAGAGGTGAAAAGTAAGAGATTAGAACAGAGATGACAAAGGAAGCTCACACAGGGCCCTGAGAGGCATTGGAAAGATTTTGCTTTTTACTTAGTGTGAGATAGAAAGCCATGAGAGAGTTCCGAGCAGCAGGTCCCTCCGACCACCATGTGGAAAATGTTTGTGATGGGGAAGAAGCCTAATTAGGGTACAGGGAAAGTTGGAGTCAGAGCAGAAGCAAAGAGGTCAGTATGGAAGCTAAAACAATAATCCAGGTGAATGACAGAGGTGGCTTGGCCCAGGGCTCTGCTTGGAAGTATGTAAAGTGGCAAATGCAGTGTCTATTTGGAAGATCCAGACAGGATTTGCTGAGAAATCGTATGTGTGATGTAGGAAAGGGGGAGAGGAGAATCAAGGTTTTGTGCAAGAATACCTGGAAGCATGAAGTAGCCATTTACCAAAATGTGCAAAACTGTGCTAGAATACTTTCAGGAATAGACAATAGATGTTAAGTTGCATGTGTCGGGTTTGAGGTGTGACTAAGACATCCAAGCAAAAATATGGAGCGGACAGTTTGTAGAATGAATCGGGGGTCCAGGAGAAAAGTTTGTACTGGAGTACAAGACTGGGGTCTGATGTGCTCCTGGATCATGACTTGAGCTTGAATAAGACAACCACAGAGGTGGGCGGAAGTCAGAAAAGACAATGGCCAAAGGCTGGATCCTGGGGGCTAGAGAGTAATGGGTCCGGAAATGATGGGGGAAGATGGAGAGGGAAAATCCAAAGAGTGTGTGCTGTAGGCCAGGTGTAGACCAGGACAGGAGCTCACTTCCAGGTCAGATGCTCCTGCAGAGGTCATGGGGACCCACTGAGTGGGCCCAGAAGATGCATAGAGTGTGTGGCAAATGGGGCAGGCCCTGGACAGAGTGAGTGCTCACATCACCTATGAAGACGAGGGGGAAGACGGGGGAATCCAGAGACGTCAGGAGACAAAAATCAGCAGTGCTTGGTAGAAATGCTACAAGCAAAGAAAGTAAAGATAAAACTCAGAACTAGTGAAGGTTTATTGAATTTTGTTCAGCAGGCAAAAATAGAAAGTGCGATTCAGACTTGATTTTCTCAACGACTGTTTTTCTCAAACCCGGGAAGGTGGTGCTACATTTTAAATGGTACATGTGATGCTAAGAGGTGTTTGTTTATGTGTGCGCGTGCGTGCGTGCGTGCATGCATGTGTGCGTGCGAGAAGGGTGTCTGGCAGGGGAGGCTGCCAAGATGCTTAGTTATTCCTGGATGGTGGGATTTCAAGTGGACTTTCTTTTCCTTTCCTCTTTTCTTTTTGTTTATTTCTCAGTTGTGGTCATTTTGTTTTAGCCAATAACTTAAACATCAGAATTACCCATTTTGTTTTTCTAGAAAGAAAATGAAAGAAACAGCAAAGAATCCATTAGGCAGTTTACAATTGGTCAAACTCTTGTTAGATTGCTGGCTCTATTTTTTTTAAGCTCTGAGATATCAAACCCTAGTAACAGCACAAAAATCCCAATTTGAGTACAGTATGAGATAAAAACAGATGACTGAAAAATCATAAATAAGGAATAAAGCTATAGGGATCAACTGCAAGATGACCAACTGAGTGGCGGCACAGTAAGAGCCTCTCTGAGGAAAAAAAAATAAAAACAACTCAGACGCTGAAATCTGGCAACATGGAGAAAGCCAGACAAAAGGAGAGGAATTCTCATGACCCAGGAAGAAACTGAGGAAAAAGAAAGAAGAAAAGGAAGCACGGACAGAAGGCTGGAGCTGGGCGAGCCCCAATCACTGTACCGGCAGGTCTTAGAGTCAGGTGACTCAGGATCGAGCTGAGATCTCGGCCCTGCTGAGAGCAGGGGTTGGTGAGCTCCAGACCCTCGGCTGGAGGAGGCGCTGCAGCAGGAAGTGGAAACAGCCAGTCGAGCTATGCAAACTTTGGTGAGTGATGGGAACTGGAATCCCCAAACTGGGAGGACTGGCTGGGCTACATTTTGGAGTTTTCCAGGGCCAGCTTGAATCGGGGCCTTAGGCAGCGGCTGCTGATGACTCCTAGTCCAAAGCAGATTGGTGGGATCTGCTCGGGCAGGGCTACGCCCCTGGTTGAAACCCAATAGCCAGGGAGGAGGCTTTTCTGGGCCAGTGGCATCCCCAGGGAACACACAAACTTTGTGAAGCATAAACTGGTTGACTGGCATAGGGGGAGGAGCCAGGTCTCAGCGTGTAACTCGCAGATCCACAGCAGACTGGGGGCGGTACTTCCCTAGCAAGTGCGCTGCAGAAAAACAGTAAGCAATAGGAAAGGCCCAAACACCTCCACCACCCACCTGTCTGAAGGGGACCAAAAACATGCCAAGACAGAGAAAGAGCAAAAGGTCCCCAACTGTGGAACCAGAAAGTGAGTTCAATAGAGGTAAATGCAGAGGAGGTTGAGAGCAGCAAACCTGTAATGTCAGAGACAGCCTCATCAGAAATAAAGAAATACATCCGTGACCTCATCGTTGAATTTAAATCTGAAATTCTAACTCAGGTGAAGCAAGATATAAGAAGATTAATAAAAGAAGTCCTGGGTAATCCTCAAGTAGGTACAAATGAAAGAATAGAGGAACCCAGAGAAAGAAGAGAAGCCTTTGATGAAGAATATAAACAAAATCTAGAATATATGAAACAGATCCAAAGAGAATATCAGGAAATTAAAAACTCCATTGAAACCTGGCAAAACCTTTTAACAGAAACTAAAGACAAACTTTCAAAACTTGAAGATAGATTTGCAAATTATGATCATGAAAGGAAGGATCTCTTAAAAATAACAAGGAACC